>CM067316.1:65576352-66036352 GCA_034231615.1 Meghimatium bilineatum | reverse complement strand
CCAGCGGAGTTGGGACTGTAATATGAAGATGAGAGAGACCAGGTTTGGCACTGGTAACACAGCGTTGGTAGGAATATACTGTAGATCATTTGTATTTTAACTTCCAACTCGATCTTGGGGTGAAGAAGTAGTGGTGACAGTTGGTATGTTACTGCATTTGCCTTTTGACATCTCATCTCTATTTCTCTATCGAGACTTCCATGTTTTGCAAAGATGCTACCGAGATATTTGAACTCTGTTACTTGTTTTACTCCTATATTGTCTATCTGTATGTTTAGTGGACTTGGTGTTCTGCATATTTTCATAGTTTCCGTCTTCTGTGTATTGATCTTCATGTTGTATTTTCTAGATGTTGCAGATAGTGAGTTAACATGATTTTGTAGTTGTTCTTCGTTTTCGTATATGAGGCTCTAATCGTCTGCGAAAATCAGTTCATTTAGTCCATTGTTCAGTTGCTCTGAGTTGTCTTGTTCTGAGTTGGTGATACTGCCCTATGCACTTTCTGCCTCTTTTATTATTCTGTCTATGTATATATTGAATAGCAAGGGTGAGAGCACGCAACCCTGACGCCTCCCGTTTTTCTCTCAAATGTGTCTGTGATACCATCTGATGTTCTTACCACGCGCTGGAAGTTTTTATACAAAGCTCTTAAACTTTCTAACAATTCTTCTTTGATACAATACATTTCTAGAGTTTCCAATTGTGCCTCTCTGTTGACTCTATCAAACACCTTCATATATACTTATCACAGGCAGTTATTATAGTTTATATAACAGTTGTAAATTATACGAATCACAACAGTAACATTTGACATTATGTATACTAAAAACGAAACGCTATGCTTTATAGTAAGTATTAGACAGCAATCCAATGGATAACTCGAACTAACCTCTTTATGAAATAGTAATACAAATTATTTGTGACCTGTAAAATGTGTGCCCAGTAAAATGTGTGACCTGTAAAATGCTTCTGAAACCCACTCTCGCGAAAAGAATGCCAGAGATAGACCATGCTGAAACATAAGTTAAAACTTCACAGTGTGATTACTTCACAGGGAACAGAGTGAAAACTACTTATGTTTGTTCAATATTTGAACTTTTATACATTTAAGTGGTGAAAATTAAAACTCGCAAATAGCTGAACAAATTAATTACATATCAGCACTCAAATATAATATTTGTTTTTCAAGTACTTTAACGAAATATTATTGTCACTTGTTGACATTTTTCTGTGTCTAGTTACATCCAATGAAGAGTCCACTACTTGTGACAACGGAGCAGCCAATCACAACGACGAGTACCAGCTCTACGAGAGAATAAACAGTCATGAATACATAGAACCAGAGTAACTGTTTCACGGCTGTGAGATTGTTTCTGCCATTGTGAGACTCCTCTCAGTGTTTGTATGAAATCCAGTCAAGCCGCTCAGAAGTTATTTGTTGTATGAAATCCAGTCAACCGCACAGAAGTTATTTGTTGTATGAAATCCAGTCAAGCCGCTCAGAAGTTATTTGTTGTATGAAATCCAGTCAAGCCGCTCAGAAGTTATTTGTTGTATGAAATCCAGTCAAGCCGCACAGAAGTTATTTGTTGTATGAAATCCAGTCAAGCCGCACAGAAGTTATTTGTTGTATGAAATCCAGTCAAGCCACACAGAAGTTATTTGTTGTATGAAATCCAGTCAACCGCACAGAAGTTATTTGTTGTATGAAATCCAGTCAAGCCGCTCAGAAGTTATTTGTTGTATGAAATCCAGTCAAGCCGCTCAGAAGTTATTTGTTGTATGAAATCCAGTCAAGCCGCACAGAAGTTATTTGTTGTATGAAATCCAGTCAAGCCGCACAGAAGTTATTTGTTGTATGAAATCCAGTCAAGCCACACAGAAGTTATTTGTTGTATGAAATCCAGTCAAGCCGCACAGAAGAAGTTATTTGTTGTATGAAATCCAGTCAAGCCGCACAGAAGTTATTTGTTGTATGAAATCAATAAAATATGACTGTCTGTAGCAGTTTTTCTAAACCTGTTTTGGTCTATCGTCTTATTGAGCCATCAGTTATGTGCTGCCAACTCCCCCTTCCATCGCATCATTGAACTATCAGTTATGTGCTGCCGCCCCCCCCCCCCCCCACATGAACCCCACTTGCATCACAAAGGTAGATCAACATTTAACAAATTCGGGAAGTAGAAAGTAATTGAGCATTTATTCAACTTTGTACTACATGATGATAGTCAAGTTACAGTTTAGTTAATACTCTCAACCACATTGATTATTGTCTCGTTCGCAATATACACATGTCATGTTGTGCTCACTGTGACTCAGGAAATACTCAGCGTCTCATGGCTGAACTTGATGAAGTGAAATCAGTTTATCAATATCTGGTTGAAAGTCACTTAACAACAATCTTTAATCATCACGTTTAGCAACGTGCTGTTGATTTCTGTGTGAAAGTTGTCTGACGACCACGCTAAACCAACGTTCCACCAAATATGATGTGTGAAAGTTGTCTGACGACCACGCTAAACCAACGTTCCACCAAATATGATGTGTGAAAGTTGTCTGACGACCACGCTAAACCAACGTTCCACCAAATATGATGTGTGAAATGCAATAAGCACATATTTGACAATTCTCCAAAGTTTTGTATAGCGATTGGAAATTTCCTTTTGTATCAAAAAAATTGTGGTATGATTTCTTAAACTTGAACTAAAAAGCTCAATGTCCTTTCATAAACTTCAGCTTAAGCACAATGTCATTTCTTAAATTGTTCTTAAGCTCAGTGTCAATTCTTAAACTTGAGCTTAAACTCAATGTAAATTCTTAATTCGAGCAATTCTTCATCCAATGTTTAATGGTCAACTTGTTCAGTGTCTGTAAATGGATGTATTACCCAGTCGGGGATTTCCATTGTATGTAGATTGGGTTAAATCACTGTGACATATCTATGCATGCAGCATAACTAAATGGTGACAGTAAATCTGCACATTATCATCCGGTATCTTATTTCTTTGTTTGTATTCTATCTGTAAAATAGTGGCCGGAATATAGTAATAAAAGAAGAATCTCGTAAGCAATTAAACAATGCAATAAAAGAATTGCCATTTGCTGATGATCAGTGCCTTATTTACAAAGAGGAACACCAGTTACAAAATCATATTAATGCACCCACGACAACATGCACCAAGTATAACATGAAAATAAATACGCAGATACAGAAGTAATGACAATCAGCAAGTCATCAAATACAGTGAACATTACAATAAACAAAACTAAAGTGAAACAAACTTCTGAATTTAAATACATGGGAAGTATATTCATAGACAATTAGATAGGGAGATTGAGACAAAATGCCATAAAGCAAACACAGTGACATACCAGCTATCACCATTACTGCTCAACCCAAAGATCAAGATGGAAGTCAAGAGAGACAGTAAACAGTATTTTTATGCCAGCACTCTGCTATCAATGCCAGTGTGACAACACTAGAAAATATGAGAAATGATGAAATCAGGAGAAGAATCAGTATAAGACCATGCACATAATACATCGAGAAACAACAAATAAAATGGTTTGGACAGCCTTATGAGACTGAATCATAACCAACCACCGACAAGAACATATAACACAAGAAGATCCGGATATAAGGTCAGAGGAAGACCTAGAAAAACGATGGATAGATAACATCAAGACAACACTGAACAAATACAGATTCAACGCAACCAAGGCGAAACTTCTGGCCTTGGATATACAATTAAAGCTCCCAGTTACCAACACTACGCGTAACGGCAAGTGTGGATATTCTGACCATCATCCACCTGGGGATAGACACTAGACAATATTATATATAGTCAGCTGTGTAAATAAATTAAACTATGTAAATGAATTAAACTGTGTATAAGTTAATTCAACGGTGTGTAAGTGAATTAAACGGTGTGTAAGTGAATTAAATGTTTGTACAATGATGCCTTTATAATTTAATGGCTTTAAAATATTGCTTTTACAATTAGTAGACTTGTTGCCTGTATAGTTTAGAAAGCTCTAAAAAATCTAGATGACTGCCTTCATTGTAGCTTGGTTTTTCCATATGTACTACTATAGCAGGTAAATCCGTAGCTTCAAGTTATAATCCCAAAGCATTTCTGAAAAATACAGTAGTAAAAATGACCTCTTGACCTGATGTCAATTAGTGCCCCCTCGATCACAAGGAAAATGACCTTTTGACCTGATGTCTACTAGTGATCACAAGGCAAATGACCTCTTGACCTGATGTCCACGAGCGACCCCTTTGATCACAAGGCAAATGACCTCTAAACGTGATGTCCACTAGCGACCCTTTGATCACGAGGCAATGCATTGACAGCTCTACTGTAAATATCTTGTAACATTTAAAGTGTGTCAATACACCAATGTGAACTTTCTAAGATGGCAACATGCACACGTGATTTCATAACGGAATGTCAACTTTCTAAGATGGCAACATGCACACGTGATTTCATAACGGAATGTCAACTTTCTAAGATGGCAAGATGCACACGTGATTTCATAACGAAATGTCAACTTTCTAAGATGGCAAGATGCACACGTGATTTCATAACGGAATGTCAACTTTCTAAGATGGCAACGTGCAAACACATTCTCATTATTTATTGTCGGCATAGCAAAAGGCCAGCATACAGACATATGGTATCATCACTGAATGAGAACATTGCAAGATGCCATAATATATAGAGAGATACGATGCCATCGTCAAATGTCAACGTGTATGTTGTCAGACACATGGCGTCATCGCTGAATGTCACTATACCAAATAAATGCGCGTCTTAGAGATGTCAGCAGAGAAGTAACACCTGTAGTTAGTGTACACGACATAAAGTAACACCTGTAGTTAGTGTACACGACATAAAGTAACACTTGTAGTTAGTGTACACGACATAAAGTAACACCTGTAGTTAGTGTACACGACATAAAGTAACACTTGTAGTTAGTGTACACGACATAAAGTAACACCTGTAGTTAGTGTACACGACATAGAGGTTGTTCAAGTAACACCTGTAGTTAGTGTACACGACATAAAGTAACACCTGTAGTTAGTGTACACGACATAAAGTAACACCTGTAGTTAGTGTACACGACATAAAGTAACACCTGTAGTTAGTGTACACGACATAAAGTAACACCTGTAGTTAGTGTACACGACATAAAGGTGTTCAAAACAAAGTGACAGGTTGATATTTGCTGTCTCGTGAAACTGATGGTGTCCTCAACTCAGTTTCAGATCCATGAAAAAGTTGTGGAAGAGCCAGTTTGAGAGTGGAGTGTCATTGATAAAAACATGATTATGGGTATGTGTACACATATAGCCATGATTCTATACATGGATATAAATACACAGAAATACAAGGTTCTGTACATCACACACACATAAACCCAATATTCTGTACACGGGTACACATACACACAGAAACACAAGATTTTGTCATAGGTATACATACTCATGATGCTGTATATAAGTATAAATACAGCGTACAGGCACACGATTCTGTACATGGGTACACATACACACATGATTCTGTACATGGGTACACATACACACATGATTCTGTACATGGGTACACATACGATTCTGTACATGGGTATACATACACATATGATTATGTACATGGGTACACATACACACATGATTCTGTACATGGGTACACATACACGATTCTGTACATGGGTACACATACACACACGATTCTGTACATGGGTACACATACACACATGATTCTGTACATGGGTATACATACACATATGATTATGTACATGGGTACACATACACATATGATTATGTACATATACACATAGAATAAACAAACATGGAATAATAATTTAAAAAAAAATAAATCTAGATGAAATGAAAAGGAGAAACACCAAAATACTAGGACTAGCAGATACGAGAATTAAAGTCAGGGGTTGTAAGAAACTATATCCAAATCACGTTCCTGTACAGTGGAGTTGATCCAGTTTCAAGAGCAAAGTACGGATGTGGTGGGCTTTTTCGTAGAGCCGATATTCGATAAGGACATATTTCAAGTTACACATCAGAATGAACGATCAATGTCGGTCACGATTATAATAGACCATGTAAACACAATATTTATACCGGCTATGCCTCATGTAACACATGAAACAACAAAAACAAAAGAGAGGAATTTATGGAAGATGTAAACAGATTAATAAATAACAGCAACAATGAAGATGACCTATATATTTTGGGAGATTTTAACGCACATCTTGACGCAAATAGAGAAAGAAGGAGTAGAGAAATATAAAGGATCTTTTGGCGACACAAGAAACAAGATTAACGACAATAGTTATAAACTAATAGACACATGCATCCAGCACAACCTCTTTATAACGAACACCTTCTTTAAACATAGACAGTCACAAGTATACACATGGTATAAATGGAACAGCTTGGAATGCAAGTGTCAGATAGACTTTATACTCACAAAAAGAAACAATAGACGAAATATAACAGACGCACGAGTAATACCAACATGTGTGCAGAGCCTGATCATGAGACAGTAATAATAACAACAATCAAAACAAATAGAGATAAAAATATCAAGTACAAGAATAGCATCAAGGACAACTAGATATACAGAAATTGGAAGAACTAAACAAGCGCGAAAAATATATACAAGAAGTTAACGAAGAATTCACAAAGCTACCAGAAAACTCCTAGCACATAGAAGACGAATGGAAATATTTCAAAAATGCCATCATACAAACAGCAGGAAACATATGCGGATATAAAAACTATAAAGGCACGAAACAAAAAAAATAACAGCTTGGTGGACAGAAGAGGTAAGGAACGCAACGAAAGATAAGAAACAAAATTACAAGAAATGGGCAACAAGGATAACGCATGAAGATTACTCAACATACAAAGCAGCAACGATTAACATCAAGAAAATCATTAAATCTGTAAAAATTAAGTCATGGTAAGAATATGGAGAAATGCTTAACAAGGATAGACAAAACACACCGAAAATGTTCTACAAGAAAGTACAAAACATGAGAAGTAAAAAAGACACGAACCAACAGAAATAATCAACGATGAACACAGCAACATACTAAATAGGTTCCCAAAAAAATCATGGAAAGATGGATAAATACTTCAATCAACTACTAAACTGAGAGGAAGGAGAAAGTATCACTATGAGCACATATACACGTATCACTATGAACACATATACACGTATCACTATGAATGTTTACATATTGTCTGGTGTTTTTACTGCCGTTAGCACTTTATAAGTTGTAATTGTGTATACCTTGTCAATTTCTCAAACGGTCCAGTATCTTTGATCTTGAGGTAATTATTATACACCTAAAGAATTAATTTATCGTAAATTTGTTACATTTCTACAGTTTTAAGGCTAGCCATGACATTTGTATCTTCAACTATTATTTCATGCGTTTGTAAATTTGTGGGTCGAACTAGTTGTAAATTTGTGGGTCGAACTAGTTGTAAATTTGTGGGTCGAACTAGTTGTAAATTTCTATGTCGAACATGTTATAAATTACATGGTGTAAATTTGTGGGTCGAACATGTTGTAGATTTGTGGGTCGAACATGTTGTAAATTTCTATGTCGAACATGTTATAAATTACATGCCATAAATTTGTGGGTCGAACATGTTATAAATTACATGTCATAAATTTGTGGGTCGAACATGTTGTAATTTTGTGTGTCGAACATGTTGTAAATTTGTGGGTCGAAAATGTTGTAAATTTGTTGGTCGAACATGTTATAAATTACATGTCATAAATTTGTGGGTCGAACATGTTATAAATTACATGTCATAAATTTGTGGGTCGAACAAGTTGTAATTTTGTGTGTCGAACATGTTGTAAATTTGTGGGTCGAACATGTTATAAATTACATGTCATAAAATTGTGGGTCGAACATGTTATAAATTACATGTCATAAATTTGTGGGTCGAACATGTTGTAATTTTGTGTGTCGAACATGTTGTAAATTTGTGGGTCGAAAATGTTGTAAATTTGTTGGTCGAACATGTTATAAATTACATGTCATAAATTTGTGGGTCGAACATGTTATAAATTACATGTCATAAATTTGTGGGTCGAACATGTTGTAATTTTGTGTGTCGAACATGTTGTAAATTTGTGGGTCGAACATGTTATAAATTACATGTCATAAAATTGTGGGTCGAACATGTTATAAATTACATGTCATAAATTTGTGGGTCGAACATGTTGTAATTTTGTGTGTCGAACATGTTGTAAATTTGTGGGTCGAAAATGTTGTAAATTTGTTGGTCGAACATGTTGCAAATTTGTTGGTCGAACATGTTGTAAATGTGTGGGTCGAACATGTTGTAAATTTGTTGGTCGAACATGTTGCAAATTTGTTTGTCGAACATGTTGTAAATGTGTGGGTCGAACATGTTGTAAATTTGTGTGTCGAATATGGTGTAAATTTGTGTGTCGATTAGTGAGTGATGTAACAGTTATGCAGTCATGCGAACATACAAATTCTGAAATGGCCGTGCAAGTAGACTGTTTATGTGGGTAAGTCCATCAGAGGAAATCTAATGTCCAAGGCAAGGCAGACGTGCGTTATTGAGTATGAGCCAGTACTTAACGCATATCATGGAATGGAGGTTTGAGGGATTAACAGCCCCCTGCCACTGAAGGTAAAATACACCACAACATTTTGTATACAAAAACTAACAGAATCTAGAGTGCCCCTCTCACCCAATCATCATCTAGTGGTTTTCCTTTAAAAAAAATCAAAATTCCCACCAAAAAACGTAGAGATTAAGATTTTTCAGTAACCAAAAATATTTCTAAAGTTATATCTGCCGTCCTGATGTAGACTAAATAACGAAAATGAAGAGTTAAATATGTCTCAGTTTTTAGAACAATGTAGTTCAACACATAAGTAGGCCTACAAGCTAACACACACACACACACATAAAAACTCCAACATTGTTACACGCGAGTACACACTCACTGATCCATACAGCACGTGCGTATCCTGGCTACGGATCTGTGACCTACTTTTATTACTGACACTTGACACGTGTTTGCTCTAACACAACACGCCTGTGTTGTCTCTTTCATGTCAGATTTGAGTCACCATAATACTGGATCTACAAACCAAGTGAGTATAACTCACACATTCACGGAAACAAGTTTGAGATTGTTACCCACAGAAATACACCATCAACGTGACACAAGTAGCCAGCTACACACATATGAAGTGGTTGGTCCGTCCAGGTTAATCAAGTTTACCGATGGCGAGTCATGAATGGGTGGTTGTCATTTTTCCGTTCAGCTTGACTACACATTACACGACCAAGGTTTGCATTTCGGCCCTGATCCAAGTGTACTTTAGTGCAACGTCAGTAACGTGGTATCAATTCACGGGGTGTGTCAGTTCTCCATCGCTAAGTGAGATTGCTGCATTATTTGCATGAGTGGCTTCTGAAACAGGTATGTATCAAGTAGCCAAATAGAATATTTATATGGGTAATAGTAATATTATATGTCTCATTTGTGTATTAGAAAAAAAATGTCTTAGAGAAATCTGAAATATTGGTTGGGAAGTATTCAAGTCAAACAAGCAAGTGAACACACACTAAATAGCAATAGGCTTATCATGGCTTATGATTGTACAACAATAAGAGGAAAACGATGGACTTATATCGGACATGTACTTAGAATGAAAACTGTAGAGAATACATCTTAGAGCTACATATGTTTTTCATAGATTAAAGCCTTTGATTGTGTTAAGCATCACCTACTATGGTCAATCATGGGAGACATGAACTTCACCAAACATCTAATACATCTTATCGAGAGGCTGATTCTAGGGAGCAGAGTGACAGGTGAGAGAAGAAGAGGGAGACCAAGAAGACGATGGACCAGTGACATTGAAAAATGTATGCACATCTTTCTGGCCAATGAAGGCCTGCTTGTTCGGAACAGAGAGGCGTTCAGAGTATCCACGACGAAGACAACGTTCTGGACAGAATATGTCACTTGATATATATATACTTAGAATGAATGAAAACAAGACTGTTATTATAGACATTAAAATGGGTACCAGAAGGCAAAAGAGGAACACTAGGAGAGACTCTTCGCAGAACAACCATGAAAGATGGTTTGACTATGAGTCGCAACAACATACAAGAATTACACACAGTAGTATCACAACACTCAACAACATACAAGAATTACACACAGTAGTATCACATAACTTGAAGTGGAGAGCTATGGTTTCTGCCCTATACACCGTATTACGTGTTAGATAGACGTACTAATGAAATACATTTATTGACCCTCCACCCCCCCAACCCATTCGTATCTCTATGTGGTCGTGCTAGGCACGTGTAGATACGTCTGTGTTGCTATTCAGCGAGAAGTAACAAATGGAGCTGTTTGTGTTGCCCATCAGGAGAAGTGAACAAACGGAGCTGTTTGTGTTGCCCCTAAAGAGAAGTGAATAAATGGAGCTATTTGTGTGGCCCCTCAGGAGAAGTTAACAAATGGAGCTGTTTGTGTTGCCCCTCTGGGAATGATTGGTATCCATAAATGACGTCAACATTTAGTGAAGTGTTTAAAAATGTGTGAGTTGCCAAGCGGCTGGAGAGTTGACGAAAGTTGACGTCAATAATACTGTTTTGTATATACCATTTAAAGTTCCTAAAATGAAAAAAATGATAAATCATGAGTTTAATGATTGTTTTCGCTATGTGTATAAGTTGAGGGGGAGGGGGGTGTCCACATAATTAAACATGCTAGCGGGTATGGAGTTTCTGAGTTGTTTGCAAGAGGGGAGGGTGCAAAAAATGTGATCGTAAATTAACGATATACGCTTACGAGCGACGGAACTCTTGTTTTGTTTGTGCAAGTGAAAAGGTGGGGGAGGGTCTGCAGTGTTTTCTTTAAATCACACACAACCCGATTTCTGTGTGGTATGCAATGTTTTGAGAAGAAGCCTCCTACTCGTAGCAATTAGATGTATCTTACATGTATCACAAGAGTTATACGTATCACAAGAGTTATAGGTATCTTATACGTATCACAAGAGTTATAGGTATCTTACACATATCACAAGAGTTATAGGTATCTTACACGTATCACAAGAGTTATAGGTATCTTACACGTATCACAAGAGTTATAGGTATCTTACACATATCACAAGAGTTATAGGTATCACAAGAGTTATAGGTATCTTACACGTATCACAAGAGTTATACGTATCACAAGAGTTATAGGTATCTTATACGTATCACAAGAGTTATACGTATCACAAGAGTTATAGGTATCTTATACGTATCACAAGAGTTATAGGTATCTTACACATATCACAAGAGTTATAGGTATCACAAGAGTTATAGGTATCTTACACGTATCACAAGAGTTATACGTATCACAAGAGTTATAGGTATCACAAGAGTTATAGGTATCTTACACGTATCACAAGAGTTATAGGTATCTTATACGTATCACACGAGTTATAGGTATCTTATACGTATCACAAGAGTTATAGGTATCTTATACGTATCACAAGAGTTATAGGTATCTTATACGTATCACAAGAGTTATAGGTATCTTACACATATCACAAGAGTTATAGGTATCACAAGAGTTATAGGTATCTTACACGTATCACAAGAGTTATACGTATCACAAGAGTTATAGGTATCACAAGAGTTATAGGTATCTTACACGTATCACAAGAGTTATAGGTATCTTACACATATCACAAGAGTTATACGTATCACAAGAGTTATACGTATCACAAGAGTTATAGGTATCTTACACGTATCACAAGAGTTATAGGTATCTTACACATATCACAAGAGTTATACGTATCACAAGAGTTATACGTATCACAAGAGTTATACGTATCACAAGAGTTATAGGTATCTTACAATATCACAAGAGTTATAGGTATCTTACACATATCACAAGAGTTATACGTATCACAAGAGTTATAGGTATCTTACACATATCACAAGAGTTATAGGTATCTTACACGTATCACAAGAGTTATAGGTATCTTACACGTATCACAAGAGTTATAGGTATCTTACACGTATCACAAGAGTTATAGGTATCTTACACATATCACAAGAGTTATACGTATCACAAGAGTTATAGGTATCTTACACATATCACAAGAGTTATAGGTATCTTACACGTATCACAAGAGTTATACGTATCACAAGAGTTATAGGTATCTTACACATATCACAAGAGTTATAGGTATCTTACACATATCACAAGAGTTATAGGTATCTTACACATATCACAAGAGTTATAGGTATCTTACACGTATCACAAGAGTTGTGTGTATTTTAGAGACATTGCAGGAGCTATAGGCAGGGTCTGTCTTAGACTTTGTAGAACTTGTATGTATGTAGCTTCATCTCATCACAATATGAAATCATTCGGAGAGGTATGTATGTTGTTGTATATGTGGAGAGGTATGTATGTTGTTGTATATGTGGAGAGGTATGTATGTTGTTCCATATTTGACCACATGGGGTAATATAAATTTACTAGACACTAGAACTGTTACTAGACACTAGAACTGTTACTAGACACTAGAACTGCTAAAACTAGATATTTCGACCAGAGACCTCTATCTGGCAAAGAGAACAAGGTGCAAAAGATAGCAACATATCGAGCCTAAGCTAACAGACTTCACTCGTGTAGACATTCACCTCTAGCTCCTATACTTCACTAGTGTAGACATTCATCTCTAGCTCCCAGAATTCACTCGTGGAGACATTCACCTCTCGCTCACAGACTTCACTCGTGGAGACATTCACCTCTCGCTCACAGACTTCACTCGTGGAGACATTCACCTCTAGCTCACAGACTTCACTCGTGGAGACATTCACCTCTAGGTCACATACTTCACTCGTGGAGACATTCACCTCTCGCTCACAGACTTCACTCGTGGAGACATTCACCTCTAGCTCACAGACTTCACTCGTGGAGACATTCACCTCTAGCTCACAGACTTCACTCGTGGAGACATTCACCTCTAGCTCACAGACTTCACTCGTGGAGACAGTAGTAGTGTATGTATACTTCGCTTAATGAGCCTCGTACCTTGCAGCCTTCACGTAAGACGTCAAAGTCATAGCGTCTGTTGTCACAGACTTCGTAGGCTCCTGGCCACTAGAGGGGGGGCTCGCAAGGTTTTCTGCTAATGGGGAAGTAACTAACTGAGCTTAGTGACACGACTCGTCCCATGTGTGTGTGTGTGTGTGTGTGTGTGTGTAGAAGTGGTAGATATACTATATACACACACACATATACATATATACATAATTTAATTTTATAAATTTTGAAAGCGCTATTGCTAAAGTAATGTCCGAGAGTGAAGATTATACTTGTTTTTTTAATGTAAAATTTGTAAAGAAAATTTTAAAAGGACCATTTAAAAAAAAATGTTAACCGATTGTATGTGCTACAGTAATTTCATAGAGTGGAAATTGTTTAAATTTTAGATTTTAAATTTTTGGAACATTTTCTGTTTTTTTAAATTAAAAAAGTGCTATTGAAAAAGAAATTTGAAAGCGACTGTTATTTGTTAAGTCGATGTCGGTGGGTGAATTTATGACAATTTAAAAATTGAAATTTAAACAAATAAAATTTAAAGATGAACTTTTTAAATACTGAAAGAGATGGACGTTATTTGTTAAGTTAATGAAAGAGGGTGACATTTTTCTGTTCATTTCCGAAATTATCTGTTTGTCTTATGACTGAACATCGGTAATTTTTGTATAGATATGCGGCCACTGTCTTATCTATGACGGGTCTTGCTAGCTATATAGTCTTACACAAAGAAAAAATGACCACATCTTTCATTAGGAATTTGAACCACATTGTATTTTATCGTATTATATGCTTTTATGATAATTTTGTTAACCTTATAGGCAGCCATATTTAGACGTTTATGTACTATTTTACTGGCTGTCCCATCCCATATAGGGTCAGTGACCCTAAGCCATGCTGAAGCTGGATGTGTCAGGCCGAAAGGCGCAGATATTGCAGCAGTGCTGTAAACTATGACACAGCGCATTCCGTTCTCCGGACTACATCCTGCTGATCTGCAGGAGTTTGAGAACGAAGAAGATATACTATTTAAATAAAATACAATGTTTATATACAAGAAAATAGTGTTAGTGATTGAGCTATCACATGATAACTGGATCATGCACTTATGATAGAGACTGGAATTGACTAGACTGCTGGTTGTATTTGTATTTACTTATTGTGGTTTGAGTACTTATATTGTTGTTAACATATTCTTATTATCCAACATGCTAATGTAGCCACCTGACACTTGGATCATCACACACTGGCAGGATGGTAACGCTGATAGCGAAATATGATTGCCAGGACACCCACAGACTCCCAGCGGAGATCCCTCCCAACTTTTCGTGGCTTGAAGAAGGGGTTCTGGCGGCGTGCGCTTTTCCCGACAAGATAGAGCATCTACGATTCCTGATCAACAACAATGTGGCAGTACTAGTCTCACTGACCGCTGAGAAGGAAGTGGACAGCACACATATTCACGGTTTGTTGGTTGATTATTGACGTGAGTGAATGTGACTAGCGAGATTATTGACGTGAGTGAATGTGACTAGCGAGATTATTGACGTGAGTGAATGTGACTTGTTTGTGAATGTAACGTGAGTGAATGTGACTAGCGAGTGATATCAAATTGTGAGTCTATGTTATACTTGAGCAGTAAATGTGATTTGTTTGTGAATGTAACGTGAGTACATGTGCCTTGTTTGAGAATGTAACGTGAGTGAATGTGACTTGTTTGTGAATGTAACGTGAGTACATGTGCCTTGTTTGTGAATGTAACGTGAGTGAATGTGACTTGTTTGTGAATGTAACGTGAGTGAATGTGACTAGCGAGTGATATCAAATTGTGAGTCTATGTTATACTTGAGCAGTAAATGTGATTTGTTTGTGAATGTAACGTGAGTACATGTGATTTGTTCGTGAATGTAACGTGAGTACATGTGATTTATTCGTGAATGTAACGTGAGTACATGGGACTTGTTTGTGAATGTAACGTGAGTACATGTGATTTGTTTGTGAATGTAACGTGAGTGCATGTGCCTTGTTTGTGAATGTAACGTGAGTACATGTGCCTTGTTTGTGAATGTAACGTGAGTACATGTGCCTTGTTTGTGAATGTAACGTGAGTACATGTGACTTGTTTGTGAATGTGACGTGAGTACATGTGCCTTGTTTGTGAATGTAACGTGAGTACATGTGCCTTGTTTGTGAATGTAACGTGAGTACATGTGCCTTGTTTGTGAATGTAACGTTAGTACATGTGCCTTGTTTGTGAATGTAACTTGAGAACATGTGACTTGTTTGTGAATGTAACGTGAGTACATGTGCCTTGTTTGTGAATGTAACGTGAGTACATGTGCCTTGTTTGTGAATGTAACGTGAGTACATGTGACTTGTTCGTGAATGTAACGTGAGTGAATGTGCCTTGTTTGTGAATGTAACGTGAGTACATGTGCCTTGTTTGTGAATGTAACGTGAGTACATGTGCCTTGTTTGTGAATGTAACGTGAGTGAATGTGACTTGTTTGTGAATGTAACGTGAGTGAATGTGCCTTGTTTGTGAATGTAACGTGAGTACATGTGCCTTGTTTGTGAATGTAACGTGAGTACATGTGACTTGTTTGTGAATGTGACGTGAGTACATGTGCCTTGTTTGTGAATGTAACGTGAGTACATGTGCCTTGTTTGTGAATGTAACGTGAGTACATGTGCCTTGTTTGTGAATGTAACGTTAGTACATGTGCCTTGTTTGTGAATGTAACTTGAGAACATGTGACTTGTTTGTGAATGTAACGTGAGTACATGTGCCTTGTTTGTGAATGTAACGTGAGTACATGTGCCTTGTTTGTGAATGTAACGTGAGTACATGTGACTTGTTCGTGAATGTAACGTGAGTACATGTGCCTTGTTTGTGAATGTAACGTGAGTACATGTGCCTTGTTTGTGAATGTAACGTGAGTACATGTGCCTTGTTTGTGAATGTAACGTGAGTGAATGTGACTTGTTTGTGAATGTAACGTGAGTGAATGTGCCTTGTTTGTGAATGTAACGTGAGTGCATGTACCTTGTTTTTGAATGTAACGTGAGTGCATGTGCATTATTTGTGAATGTAACGTGAGTGCATGTGCATTGTTTGTGAATGTAACGTGAGTGCATGTGCATTGTTTGTGAATGTAACGTGAGTGCATGTGCATTGTTTGTGAATGTAACGTGAGTGCATGTGCATTGTTTGTGAATGTATCGTGAGTGAATGTGACTTGTTTGTGAATATAACGTGAGTGCATGTGCATTGTTTGTGAATGTAACGTGAGTGCATGTACCTTGTTTTTGAATGTAACGTGAGTGCATGTGCATTATTTGTGAATATAACGTGAGTGCATGTGCATTGTTTGTGAATGTAACGTGAGTACATGTGCCTTGTTTGTGAATGTAACGTGAGTACATGTGCCTTGTTTGTGAATGTAACGTGAGTACATGTGCCTTGTTTGTGAATGTAACGTGAGTACATGTGCCTTGTTTGTGAATGTAACGTGAGTACATGTGCCTTGTTTGTGAATGTAACGTTAGTACATGTGCCTTGTTTGTGAATGTAACTTGAGAACATGTGACTTGTTTGTGAATGTAACGTGAGTACATGTGCCTTGTTTGTGAATGTAACGTGAGTACATGTGCCTTGTTTGTGAATGTAACGTGAGTACATGTGACTTGTTCGTGAATGTAACGTGAGTACATGTGCCTTGTTTGTGAATGTAACGTGAGTACATGTGCCTTGTTTGTGAATGTAACGTGAGTACATGTGCCTTGTTTGTGAATGTAACGTGAGTGAATGTGACTTGTTTGTGAATGTAACGTGAGTGAATGTGCCTTGTTTGTGAATGTAACGTGAGTGCATGTACCTTGTTTTTGAATGTAACGTGAGTGCATGTGCATTATTTGTGAATGTAACGTGAGTGCATGTGCATTGTTTGTGAATGTAACGTGAGTGCATGTGCATTGTTTGTGAATGTAACGTGAGTGCATGTGCATTGTTTGTGAATGTAACGTGAGTGCATGTGCATTGTTTGTGAATGTATCGTGAGTGAATGTGACTTGTTTGTGAATATAACGTGAGTGCATGTGCATTGTTTGTGAATGTAACGTGAGTGCATGTACCTTGTTTTTGAATGTAACGTGAGTGCATGTGCATTATTTGTGAATATAACGTGAGTGCATGTGCATTGTTTGTGAATGTAACGTGAGTGCATGTGCATTGTTTGTGAATGTAACGTGAGTGCATGTGCATTGTTTGTGAATGTATCGTGAGTGAATGTGACTTGTTTGTGAATATAACGTGAGTGCATGTGCATTGTTTGTGAATGTAACGTGAGTGCATGTACCTTGTTTTTGAATGTAACGTGAGTGCATGTGCATTATTTGTGAATGTAACGTGAGTGAATGTGACTTGTTTGTGAATATAACGTGAGTGCATGTGCATTGTTTGTGAATGTAACGTGAGTGCATGTGCATTGTTTGTGAATGTAGCGTGAGTGAATGTGCCTTGTTTGTGAATGTAACGTGAGTGCATGTACCTTGTTTTTGAATGTAACGTGAGTGCATGTGCATTATTTGTGAATGTAACGTGAGTGAATGTGACTTGTTTGTGAATATAACGTGAGTGCATGTGCCTTCTTTGTGAATGTAACGTGAGTGAATGTGCCTTCTTTGTGAATGTAACATGAGTGAATGTGACTTGTTTGTGAATGTATCGTGAGTGAATGTGCATTGTTTGTGAATGTAACGTGAGTGCATGTGCATTGTTTGTGAATGTAACGTGAGTGCATGTGCCTTGTTTGTGAATGTAACGTGAGTACATGTGACTTGTTTGTGAATGTAACGTGAGTACATGTGCCTTGTTTGTGAATGTAACGTGAGTACATGTGACTTGTTTGTGAATGTAACGTGAGTACATGTGCCTTGTTTGTGAATGTAACGTGAGTGAATGTGACTTGTTTGTGAATGTAACGTGAGTACATGTTACTTGTTTGTGAATGTAACGTGAGTACATGTTACTTGTTTGTGAATGTAACGTGAGTGAATGTGACTTGTTTGTGAATGTAATGTGAGTACATGTGCCTTGTTTGTGAATGTAACGTGAGTACATGTGACTTGTTCGTGAATGTAACGTGAGTACATGTGCCTTGTTTGTGAATGTAACGTGAGTATATGTGCCTTGTTTGTGAATGTAACGTGAGTACATGTGCCTTGTTTGTGAATGTAACGTGAGTGAATGTGACTTGTATGTGAATGTAACGTGAGTGAATGTGCCTTGTTTGTGAATGTAACGTGAGTACATGTGCATTATTTGTGAATGTAACGTGAGTGAATGTGACTTGTTTGTGAATATAACGTGAGTGCATGTGCATTCTTTGTGAATGTAACGTGAGTGCATGTGCATTGTTTGTGAATGTAACGTGAGTGCATGTGCATTGTTTGTGAATGAAACGTGAGTGCATGTGCCTTCTTTGTGAATGTAACGTGAGTGAATGTGCCTTCTTTGTGAATGTCACGTGAGTGAATGTGACTTGTTTGTGAATGTAACGTGAGTGAATGTGCATTGTTTGTGAATGTAACGTGAGTGCATGTGCATTGTTTGTGAATGTAACGTGAGTGCATGTGCATTGTTTGTGAATGTGACTTGTTTGTGAATGTAACGTGAGTGCATGTGCATTGTTTGTGAATGTAACGTGAGTGCATGTGCAGTGTTTGTGAATGTAACGTGAGTGCATGTGCATTGTTTGTGAATGTGACTTGTTTGTGAATGTAACGTGAGTGCATGTTCCTTGTTTGTGAATGTAACGTGAGTGCATGTGCCTTGTTTGTGAATGTAACGTGAGTGAATGTGCCTTGTTTGTGAATGTAACGTGAGTGAATGTGCCCTGTTTGTGAATGTAACGTGAGTGCATGTGCCTTGTTTTTTAATGTAACGTTAATGCATGTGCCTTGTTTGTGAATGTAACGTGAGTGAATGTGACTTGTTTGTGAATGTAACGTGAGTGCATGTGCATTGTTTGTGAATGTAACGTGAGTGCATGTGCCTTGTTTGTGAATATAACGTGAGTGAATGTGCATTGTTTGTGAATGTAACGTGAGTGCATGTGCCTCTTTTGTGAATGTAACGTGAGTGCCTGTGCCTTGTTTGTGAATGTAACGTGAGTGCATGTGCCTTGTTTGTGAATGTAACGTGAGTGAATGTGACTTGTTTGTGAATGTAACGTGAGTGCATGTGCCTTGTTTGTGAATGTAACGTTAGTGAATGTGCATTGTTTGTGAATGTAACGTGAGTGCATGTGCCTTGTTTGTGAATGTAACGTGAGTGAATGTGCCTTGTTTGTGAATATAACGTGAGTGCATGTGCCTTGTTTGTGATTGTAACGTGAGTGCATGTGCCTTTTTTGTGAATGTAACGTGAGTGCATGTGCCTTGTTTGTGAATGTAACGTGAGCGCATGTGACATGTAAATTAATGTCTATCACCTATCTATTCGATAAGCCCTTTATTTCCTTTCAGCGTCAGCGGTAGAAGAGTTCTCTGAAGGTGGTCCTCGTGTGTGCTGAGTATATTGTGGAATGTGTCGCCTCTTTTATTTCTGTGGTCCATCATTGTCGTGGTCGACCTCTAGGTCTGCCTTGACTGTATCTGTGTAACATAGCTTGCTGTGGTATGCTGTCTGAAGGTAGTCTGCTGATGTGTGCAAACCATTTGATCTGTTGTCTCTTAATATATTCCAAGATTGGGACGGTACCAGTTCTTTGTCTAATGTCTTCATTTCTCACTCTGTCTCTTAGAGATATTCATAGGATTCTGCGTAATCATGACATTTATGTTTGTCTTGTGCTGTTGTTGTCCATGTTTGGCATAGTAGCACAGAGTTGGCATAATAATCGGTTTGAAGTGTTATTTTAGTGTTTAAATCTACATTTTTGTTTCTGAAGATTGGTGTCATTTGTCCTAAGGTCAAACGTATGCTTTACTACATCTATTGTGTATTTCTATGCTGCTCTTGCCGTCTGTTGCTATGTTGCTTCCTAGGTATGTGAATTCTGTCACTTGTTTAAATCTGTTTCCAATATATATATATAAATATATATTTATATATATAGAGTTTCTTTCTGTTATTCCTATCTTCATTACTTCTGTCTTTTCTACGTTTATCTTCATGTTAAAGGTTTGGCATGTTTGATGTAATTTGTATGTATGTCTTTGTAGTGTCTCTTCTAATGATGCTACTAGTGCTTAGTCGTCAGCAAATAATAATTCGTTAAGTCCTTCAGATTGTTTTGATTCAATCTAGATTCAATCCTTCAGATTGTTTTGATTCAATCCAGATTCAATCCTTCAGATTGTTTTGATTCAATCCAGATTCAATCCTTCAGATTGTTTTGTTATAAATTGATGTGAATTGTGAATTAGTGTGACCTGTGAATTAGTGGGAGTGAAGACTGATTGTGACGAGTGACTAACGGATATGACATGTGCAAATATACACGACAAGGGATGAGTGAATGTTTCAAGTATCGATCAATGTAATGAGTAGTGGTTGTGACACCTGTGGAGCGGATTTAACAAATGAGGTGTGGATGTGACAAGTAAGAAGTGGATGTGACGAGGTTAACAAGGATCTTACGAGTAAGAAGAGGATGTGACGAGGTTAACAAGGATGTAACGAGTTAGTTGTTGGGTCATCGTCATTGCACTCCGGACAAGTCCATAGGTGCTCAGATCTTTTCTTGAGCGTAGCCGCCATTACACGTTGACTGACGGTACCAGTACGTCGTTGATTGACCGTCATTATTTTTTGCCCAGCTGTTCTTTTCTAGCGGAACCACATTTCAAACCAAACTCCCTTATTGTGGTCATGGAATAAGAGTTATCGTCACTTATATAGTCATTTTATCGTGCGTTTTCCAGTAGGGCTTTCAAACTGTCTGCTCGGTCCATCGCTCCGCCAACAGCCGTAGTAGCAGCGTGTGCGGCCAACCTATCTGCTCTCATTATCTGGACTCCCGCATGTCCCGGCACAAAAATAAAAGTCACTCTACGAGCACAGGAATTTTTCACTGCATTCAGTCACTATTCCCGAATGTACCCCGCCTGAACATTCACTATCATCCTTATCGAGTCACCGAGTGTACAAGCATGCTCGCAGATAGTCTGCGAGCAGATTCATTGCAAATCTTTGGTTACTGCCAAAATCATTGGCATGCTGCTTGTCGTCTGAGCGAATGCACCACTTTCCTCTCTGATGGTCTCCACTCCCCCCACCTTTGAGCCGTGAAGGCCCAGGCACTCCTGATATGTCTCTCAACCGACCCATCTGTATATATAATCATATCACATTCCCTGGAATTCTCACCGATCAGAGCGAGCACCTTCGACTCCACCACTGTCGGACACCATTATCTGCAGTCTCTACTGAGTGTTATTATTACTTTAAAGGCTGTCGGACAATCTAAGGGCGCACGACTTCATTCGGCACCAGATAGCACATCCGCCAATGTTCACACACTTTGTATAATATCCTCTGTGCGCCCCATCCACGACTTTCCTAAGTCGACTGTCGTTCACTGAGAATTTCAGGGTGTAATGCCTGTTCTATATCAGCGAGGATTAGTAGGTAGTCCCTCGCTCTGCACATTTGTATTCTTTGTTCTGCAGTTGGGCAATCAAGTAAGTATCGCATTGCCTTTGCCGACGTATCTCTCGTACACCCCAAAATTATTTGCGTTGCCTCATTCTGAGTGCTCAGCAGCAGGGATGTCTCTCTCCAGAGTCCAGCAGTAATCAGCCATCATTACTGCATCCCAATGTCCTTGATACCTGGCCTCCATCTCTTTTTATGTCCTAATGGAACCTCTCTTCCTGCTCCCCACTCATTGATCTAAGATTCTCAGGAAACCGATCCATATGTGAAAATAAATAATGCATTTTTATGCCCATGTTGCATCCAAGGTTTCTGAAGGCAGTCAGCATATTGTTGACAACTTCTTCATAGTTACTGGCTTTGGTGTTGCCCAAAATATTCTTCACAACCAGAACAAAGGCCCTCCATGCTTCCAATTCCAATTTGTTCATTGATTTTTCAAACTCATGAGCTGATGAGCTGACGAACTTGAGGACCATCAAATAGCAGTCAGAGACATGGTTTGTGGATCAAAGACATGGTTTGTGGGCTCCCTCCAAACCATGGGTATTCCAAATTTCAAATAGCTCTTCTTGCCTTTAATCCACTGACGCAGGTATTCAGTGCATGACTTGCACACCATGTAAGGAACCCAAGCTTTATCCTGGTCACCAAGTTTTAAACCACAATACGCATGGCAAGCTTACTTTTGGTTACTGCCAAAATCATTGGCATGCTGCTTGTCGTCTGAGCGAATGCACCACTTTCCTCTCTGATGGTCTCCACTCCCCCCACCTTTGAGCCGCGAAGGCCCAGGCACTCCTGATATGTCTCTCAACCGACCCATCTGTATATATAATCATATCACATTCCCTGGAATTCTCACCGATCAGAGCGAGCACCTTCGACTCCACCACTGTCGGACACCATTATCTGCAGTCTCTACTGAGTGTTATTATTACTTTAAAGGCTGTCGGACAATCTAAGGGCGCACGACTTCATTCGGCACCAGATAGCACATCCGCCAATGTTCACACACTTTGTATAATATCCTCTGTGCGCCCCATCCACGACTTTCCTAAGTCGACTGTCGTTCACTGAGAATTTCAGGGTGTAATGCCTGTTCTATATCAGCGAGGATTAGTAGGTAGTCCCTCGCTCTGCACATTTGTATTCTTTGTTCTGCAGTTGGGCAATCAAGTAAGTATCGCATTGCCTTTGCCGACGTATCTCTCGTACACCCCAAAATTATTTGCGTTGCCTCATTCTGAATTCTATCCAATCTTTCTGTTTGAGCCTGACTCAGTGTTAGAATCGCCAGTGCGTACTCTCCCACCACCGCCACCAATCCCTGATACAGCAGACATAGCAGCCTCTGTTTACATTGAGCAGCAGCTATAACTTTTATCGCTGCAAGACCTTTATAAGCCTTTATAATGATCTTTGAAACTCGGACTTCGGTTCAACATAACCCCCAAGTACTTCATTGTACTGGTTCTCTCGAGGACATTCCGTCTCAAAGTAACTGATGGCGAATTATGAGTGAGAAATAGATGTTAGGTGTAGATTGGGGAGTAAAGAGTAGATGTTAGGAGTAGATTGGGGAGTAAAGAGTAGATGTTAGGAGTAGATTGGGGAGTAAAGAGTAGATGTCATGAGTGAGTATTAAATGATACTAAGGTAAATGTAAAGGTATGTCCCATGGCAGCAACCTGCCGTTGGGGATGAAGATAACTCTACATGTACTAAGCCGCAGCAACTATTAGGTGGGGTGGCCAGTTCCCTTCCTTGCTGTCTTTACCTCCCTAACTCATGCGTCAGGTACTCATTTACAGCTGAGTCGACTGGAGGAGTGGTCGTGCCAAGCGAGAAATCATAAGCCGGATTTTTATTTTGTGTATGTTCAGGAGTCGATTGACCAGTAAGTAATGGTTGTAATGATTGGGGAGTGGTTGTAATGAGTGAGGAGTGGATGTTACAAATGAGGAGTGAATGTGACTAGTGAGGGGTGGATGTTATGAGTCACCAGTGGCTGTGAAGAGTGAATATTACATGTGTGAAGTGTGAAATGAAGTTGTAAAATAAGAATTGAATGTGACAAGTGAAAAGTATGTGACGAGCGATTATTGAATGTGACAAATGAAAAGTATGTGACCAACGAATATTGAATGTGACAAATGAAAAGTATGTGACGAACGAATATTGAATGTGACAAGTGAAAAGTATGGGACGAGCGAGTATTGAATGTGACAAGCTTGATGTAGATGTGTCGAATGAAAGGTATAGTTGTTCTGTTGATCTTACTCACAGAAGACATTCTGAGGATTGTCTCATTCCCAATCAGAGACTTTACACCACCCACCCTGGAGCAGGCCAGAGAGTTTATTAAGTGTGTCATTGAGACTAAAGCTGCCAATCAGGTAACACAACATGGTCGCGACTTAACAACTAGACGCATATCATTGGCATTTGTACTGGATATTTTTAGCTTAACTGAACTAAATTTGTAAAAGATCTATTTATCTTTAGCATAATCTATCTAGTTTTAAATTTTTTTTATCTAATCTTTAGCTTAATCTGTCTATTTTTATATATATATATTCATCTTTAGCTTTAGCTTAATCTGTTTAGTTTTGTACTTATTTATCGTTAGCAAGTTTTTGTTTACCTATTCATCTTTAGATTAATCTATCTAGTTTTTATTTCCAATTGTTTTTAACTACATCTATCCAGTTTATGTTGTTATCTTTTTCGAAATCTTTCTAGTTTATGCAATAATGTTATATCGAAATCTGTCTAGTTTATGCAATAATGTTATATCGAAATATGTCTAGTTTATGCAATAATGTTATATCGAAATCTGTCTAGTTTATGCAATAATGTTATATCGAAATATGTCTAGTTTATGCAATAATGTTATATCGAAATCTGTCTAGTTTATGCAATAATGTTATATCGAAATATGTCTAGTTTATGCAATAATGTTATATCGAAATCTGTCTAGTTTATGCAATAATGTTATATCGAAATCTATCTAGTTTATGCAATAATGTTATATCGAAATCTGTCTAGTTTATGCAATAATGTTATAAGAATGCAAGGATCGTAGGTCGGATCTGCAGGTTGTATCTCTGAGATATGATCAACTCTTGTCTGAGACCAGACACGGAATCATGTGTCTGAGACCAGACACGGAATCATGTGTTGAGACCAGACACGGAATCATGTGTTGAGACCAGACACGGAATCATGTGTTGAGACCAGACACGGAATCATGTGTTGAGACCAGACACGGAATCATGTGTTGAGACCAGACACGGAATCATGTGTTGAGAACAGACACGGAATCATGTGTTGAGAACAGACACGGAATTATGTGTTGAGTTCTACATGTGATGGCGCAGATTTGTATACAAGACAGTTATATTGACATTGAGTGGTATTATCATGTAACTTCTGGTTTTGCCCAAAATAAAAAGAGGAAGACCATTACAGAGACTTTTCACAGAACAACCATCAAAAAGAATATTGCTATTGGTCACAACAATATACAAACATTACGCACAGTAGCATCGCTCGAACTGGAGAGCTCTGATTTCTGCCCTTTTCACTGTGTTCGGCGCTGAAGGAACATAGATATACCACAACACCATGTGATAGGGTTAGCAGGGTTTACCATGTGATAGGTTAGCAGGGTTTACCATGTGATAGGGTTAGCAGGGTTTACCATGTGATAGGGTTAGCAGGGTTTACCATGTGATAGGTTAGCAGGGTTTACCATGTGATAGGGTTAACAGGGTTTACCATGTGATAGGGTTAGCAGGGTTTACCATGTGATAGGTTAGCAGGGTTTACCATGTGATAGGGTTAGCAGGGTTTACCATGTGATAGGGTTAGCAGGGTTTACCATGTGATAGGGTTAGCAGGGTTTACCATGTGATAGGTTAGCAGGGTTTACCATGTGATAGGTTAGCAGGGTTTACCATGTGATAGGGTTAGCAGGGTTTACCATGTGATAGGGTTAGCAGGGTTTACCATGTGATAGGGTTAGCAGGGTTTACCATGCGGTAACTGGGCATCTTTTTGTTCTTCAATATTTTGGTGATGTCAGCTAGTAGAAAGGTGATTTTTTAAATTCCAGGTATTGTTACTATAGGAGACCGCGTAGCGCAGTGGTTAACGCTCTGGCTTCGCATATGAGTGGTCCTTGGTTCATTCCCCAGTTGAGGCGGAAATGTTTTTCAGCTCGAAACGGCTCCCGCGTCGACCCAACCGTAAATGTGTACCGGATTAATCCGGCAAGTAAAGACTGAGAGGCAGAGTAAATGGCTAACCCCCTCATATAGCAGAGCGACTGAAATGTGAGATCGCTAACATCTCACGCCCTTACGACATTAATAAATGCTATGGGTAACTTTACTTTCCACTTATTTATTATTATTAATTGTAGTGTTGACAGTTGTATTTTATTATCTCGACTGTATCTTATGAATCATCATCAAAAGTGAGAAATAGAGAGACAGTAATAGAGAGAGAGAGAGTTAGAGGGAGAAAAATAAGAGAGATGGACCAATGTTCCCTTGTGTATAATGTAATGATGAAACATTATATGATTGCACTTTCAGGCAACGTGCGTCCATTGTGCTCATGGACTGGGACGTACAGGGACAATGTTGGCCTGCTACTTTGCACAAGCAAATGGCCTCACAGCAGATGAAGCGATTACACATGTCAGGAAGTTGAGACCAGGGTCGTTAGAGACAGCAGAACAGGAATTATTTGTGCATCATTTTACTAGCATCTTAAGTTCAGGGACCACGGAGAACAGACATCTTTAGCATGCAGTGTTTTTGTTAGGACATTTTAGTCAAGACAATTTGTCTTCACTACATTTTGTGTCTTGTTCTAGTTAATATGCCTAGTTCGGGTTAATGTCTCGTTCAAGTTAATGTTTCTCATTCAGGAAACATATCTCACTCAGGTTAACATATCTTGTTCAGGTAACATAGCCTATCTCACGCAGTTTAACATGTCTTGTTCAGGTAACATATCCTATCTCACTCAGTTTAACATGTCTTGTTCAGGTAACATATCCTATCTCACTCAGTTTAACATGTTTTGTTCAGAAGACATATCTCACTCAGTTTAACATGTCTTGTTCAGGTAACATGTCCTATCTCACTCAGTTTAACATGTTTTGTTCAGAAGACATATCTCACTCAGTTTAACATGTCTTGCTCAGGTAACATATCTCATTCAGGTTAACATGTCTAGTTCAGGTAACACAGCCTATCTCACTCAGTTTAACATGTCTAGTTCAGGTAACCTGTCTCACTCAGTTTAACATGTCTTGTTCAGGTAACATAGCCTATCTCAGGTTAATCTGTCTCATTTGGTTAACATATCACAGTAATGTTAATATGTCTCATTCAGTTAAAAAATGCCTCATTCAGTGAACGTTTCTTTCGTGTTACACATCAAGTCCATCATGATAGTGTGCTATATCTTCCACTGTCTGCACATCTGTCACTATCCCTCATATTGCCGGACCAATGTTAAAGTCAAATGTATTGCCCTAGCAAACAATGCTTGTACAAGTGAATACTTCAGGTCCAGGTTGCATGTATTGTTTAGTTTAACAAGTCTCGCTGAGCTATCACGGCATGCGTATCTCTCCCTAAGTCTCATATTACCAGGCTTCTGTCATTGGCGATATACGCTAGCTGAATGTGAATTTTAATGGTTGGTAAATAGGTAATTTATAACTTCAGACATGGTCGTGAGTCCACCTGGATTATATCAAGGCTGATGGTCATCACAAATAAGAGGCCTAAGTTCTGACAAGCTTGTCACGTGGAACATTTGGAATCTATGGTCTATAGAGGTATGCGTTCAGTTCTCTCAGAGAATACACAAGCCATTCAGAATTTCAGATATTTGAACATGATATCAATAGTGTTCTGTGAATGTGGTTTATCTTACTGTGAACATGTATATCTTACCGTGAATGTGGTTTATCTTACTGTGAACATGTATATCTTACCGTGAATGTGGTTTATCATGTTGTGAGTACGGTTTATATTACTGTGGGCGTGATTTATTAGAAACTGGCTTCACAGCACGTGGGACATTCCCATAAGTGCCCCGCCCTCCGCTCCAGCAGCCATCCCAGTGTATGTAGACCCAGAGTCCCGGTCAGGTGTTGATTGTGTGATCTTCGGGAATTTCCAAACAATTTACTTTTTCTTCCCTCACCTCTAGATACTCCCATTTCTAACATTCTCTGTATGTGACATCATCTTCATCTTGAAATTAATTTATTCCTGCCTTCATTAAGTCTGCTTTATCTCTTCTCCGCAATGTGCCGTCAATTGCCGCATTGCCTCACAATAAGTCGGCTCTCTCGTTTCCTCTGACCCCAGCACGACCAGGGCAGTATATCCATGTAATGCTCTGGACAACTGAGTTGTTCAATAAGTCCCACCATTCTCTTCTTAGCATGAACTTTTCTATCTTGCACAACATGCTTTGAGAGTCTGTGAGTATTACCGAGTGTGTTGATGTATCAGTTATCAACCAATTAAAAGCTGCTGTAACTCCCTCTATCTCCATCCTCATGCTCGATGTGACAGTAGAATATGCTGAAGATTTCTCAACCAACTTCACACCATTTCCGTAGGCAACAAAACCCTAGCCTCTTTTATGTGTGTTTCTGTTAACGGATCCATCTGTGTATATAATTATGTCTTGTGGTTTCGAGTGTAGTTGGGCGAGTTCGTGCACTGTAAACTGGGCCCTGAAGTCCGGCCATTTTCGACACGCGTTATCTAGTTGTATTTTTACTTTAGTCAGTGATTTCTTCTCAGTGTCTACCTCCACTCAGTGTTTACCTCCACTCAGTGTTTACCTCCACTCAGTGTCCACCTCCACTCAGTGTTTACCTCCACTCAGTGTTTACCTCCACCCATTCACTGCCATTTCCTATTTCTTCCAATTCACATAATCTTCGCAGTGTCTCGGCCATCCATGATCTGCCACGCTTAATACGTTTTCCCTTTGACTCATCTAGACGATGGTGTAATGGGTGGTGGTTGTGTTCTGTCACTTTAAGGTACGACTTAACTTGTGCTACTTGATGTCGTACTCTAATGTTGGGGAGATCAAGCAGAAATCTCATAGCAGAGATGAGTGTATCTCTCGTACACCCCAGTACCGCTCTTTGAACTTTTTCCAATCTATCGACTTGTGTCAAAGTTAGTAGGCCGAGGCCATAATCTATGACAGATATTATCATCACTTGCAGATGCAGAAACATTACTCATTGCTGCATGTCGAATGTCGCCATAACCTTGATAACACTGATCCCTCTTTTAGCCTTCTGAATCATATTTGTGACGTGCTTGTTGAATGAGAGACTTCTATCAAAGATTATCCCAAGATAATTAAGGTCCTGTTCTCTTTCAATGAATGAGCCCATGCAACTAACAGCTGGCAGTGTGTCATTGACCAGATTATTATTTAAGGAGTACCAGACGACCTTTGCTGTCAAGGGATTGATCACAGCGTTGTATGTTCTGCACCATATCGACAATTGATCTAGTCCATTCTGTACACTGTCAGCGATATTTGTTCTGTTCCTGCCCATGTTGTGTAGTAGGATATCATCAGCGTATGTTAGAACTCTACAATTGCTGGGCGTTTGCAATTGAGAAATTCTCAATGTATACACATTAAACAGTACTGGGGACAGAGGAGATCCTTGTGGCAGACCAGGGAACAATTCGTTCCAGAATCTTACCGTACACATTCTGCAGTGTGATGATGCGATAACCTTTCATGTCCGTAGAATCTTTGCCTGGTTTTGACACGGGTATAAGATAGCTATGTAGCCACTCATCTGGTACTACTCCTGTTTTCAGACTCGTATTATAATCGTCTGTTATTTTAGCTAGCATATTCTCCTCAATGTCCTTGAGTAAGCTGTACCTGATTCCATCCGGACCTGGAGCGCCAACAGATGTATTCTTAATAGCGAGTTGCACTTCTTTAACATCTGCAAGCTGGTCTTCTTTGGCCCTAAAATCCGTGATGGATGTCAGGATATGCAGCATTTCTTTGCGCTGATCTAAGTCACCCTGATTAGTTTGTTGAAGATATCTATCAAAGAAAGCTCTACCTTTCATATCATCTGATATCAATGTCTGCCCTGTGTCGTCACTCACACTTGTACTGGGTTTCAATTCTGTTCTCCGCTTCATTTACCTATGTAGTTTCCAAAACTTGTGTAATGCTTTGTCTGCCGTGACCTCCTCAGTAAATTTTTCCCACGACATCTTCTTTGCTACTACGTCAACGTGTCTAAGCATTGTATATCTTACTGTGAATGTGGTCTATCTTACTGTGAATATTGTTAATCGGATGGTGCTCATTTGAATCTGGTCTGTGCGCACACTTATAAATGAAGTCTGTTGATACCGGGTACCTGATCGGCAATTTGTTATAGCATTTCGGTCATCTTGACTCTAAGTGTGTTAGGATAACAGAGCTACATCATCCAAACAGACTATTTCAACACAAACTTCCACATTCCTTTTTTGTAATCTGAGTTTATTATTACATACAGAAGTTGAGAAATCTGAGTTTATTATTACATACAGAAGTTGAGAAATCTGAGTTTATTATTACATACAGAATTTGACAATCTGAGTTTATTATTACATACAGAAGTTGAGAAATCTGAGTTTATTATTACATACAGAATTTGACAAACAATCTGAGTTTATTATTACATACAGAATTTGACAAACAATCTGAGTTTATTATTACATACAGAAGTTGACAAACAATCGGAGTTTATTAAAGTGAAATTGTCAGTCTGTACCAAATGTATGTTATATCAGGATTTGACTGTGTTACATAAACATTATCTATATAATGTTTGTTATATCAGGATTTGACTGTGTTACATAAACATTATCTATATAATGTTTGTTATATCAGGATTTGACTGTGTTACATAAACATTATCTATATAATGTTTGTTATATCAGGATTTGACTGTGTTACATAAACATCTATATAATCTTCTCTCTCAGTTTCATTCTTTCAAAGTCTGGACAAGCTGACCATTGTTGTAATCTCTGTGCCCAGTCTTGTCAAATATTGAGGCAAAAATTGTCATCGTCGTTGATCAGCAGAAGATATAAGTTGGATATTTTCTTGTTGAAAATATAGTACAGTGGAGTCTGTATATAATGTAAAAGTTTATAACACATTTTCCAGTTACACTTTTCAAAAACATTCTCTATTGTTTATACTGTGACTCCTATTTCATTGAATATCTGTTATTGCACACATATTTTCTCCTGTCTGGACCACATTGTTCTGTTATTACACACATATTTTCTCCTGTCTGGACCAAATTATTCTCATGTTAACTAGGTCAGATGTTTGCTTAGTGGTGGAGTCAAAAGTGGATAATTTCGTGGATTAGAAAATGGATAGAATTAGAAGAGTTGGAAAATGTTTGACCTGGTTGAGTCAGACGTCGATGGAGTTTGTGGAGTCATAGGTTAATAGACTTCATGGGATTGAAGTGGATTGATTTGGTAGAGCTAGAAGTGGCTGAATATGTGGATTCTAGATATGTGAATAATTTTCTAATTAATTATTGCATGAATGAGTACATCACTGGATACAACTATGGATGAGTAATTGGATGTATATGTGATCAATAAGGAATATAATTTAGGCTAGTTGTAGGAATGAGTGGATAAAAGGTCAAATTCATGATTACATGTACGGATTACTAATTTGATTGTTGAATATATGGATTACTTATTTCATGGTTGAATGTATGGATTACTAAATTAATGTGTTGTGAAAAATATGTACAGTTAATGTAATGATAATTAAACAGGAACATGCTGTGTGTTGTCACCCCCAATGTGTTGAACCATGCTATGTGTTGTCACCCCCGATGTGTTGAACCATGCTGTGTGTTGTCACCCCCGATGTGTTGAACCATGTTGTGTGTTGTCACCCCCGATGTGTTGAACCATGTTGTGTTGTCACCCCCGATGTGTTGAACCGTGCTGTGTGTTGTCACCCCCGATGTGTTGAACCGTGTTGTGTGTTGTCACCCCTGATGTTGTATACAGTGAAATGATAATGAGATGCATGCATGTTGCCAGGAATAAATGACATATGATACACTGATGATACAGGAATATCAGTTGGAGGGAGGGCATATGATACACTGATGATACAGGAATATCAGTTGGAGGGAGGGCATATGATACACTGATGATACAGGAATATCAGTTGGAGGGAGGGCATATGATACACTGATGATACAGGAATATCAGTTGTAGGGAGGGCATATGATACACTGATGATACAGGAATATCAGTTGGAGGGAGGGCATATGATACACTGATGATACAGGGATATCAGTTGGAGGGAGGGCATATGATACACTGATGATACAATTTTGATATCAGAAAATGAAACTCAATTACAAGAAATGATTAATATCATTGTAGAAACAGATCAGAACAAAGGGCTTTGTCTGAATATCAGAACAATAAAGTAATGATAATAACAAAGAATAAATGTCCTCTAGAATACAACATCAAAGTAGACGGGATCAGTCTGAAGCAAATCAACATATTCAAATATCTAGTTACATGAATAACATCAGATGGAAGATGTATTGAAGAAGTTAAATGTAGAATTGCCCAGGCACAGGCAACATTTCACAAGATGAAGACCACCCTATGTAATATATCTTTGTCAGTGTGAATATCTAAGAAAGAAAGAAAGAATGAAAGAAATGTGTGTGAGAGAGAGAGAAAGTTATACAGAAGCAATTCTGGTGTATGGAAGTGAATCTTGAACACTCAGCAGACTAGTGAGACATTACATAGAGACGAGATGTGCTTTTGTAGAAGAATGTTAAGAACACCATGTACAGATAAAAAAGTGTAAAGATAACTTGAAAGAAGTTAATTCAAAAAGATAGTTGCTTACCCGCATCAGGAAAAGACAGTCCATATATTTTTAGCACAACATGAGAAGAGGAAAAATGGAACACATTGTAACAACAGGCAAATTGAAGAGCAAGAGAGGAAGGGGAAGACAAAGAGAGAAGATGCTTGACAACCTGACATTGTGGCATGGGAGAACATCAGTATCGGAGATTAGTGACAGTACACGAAATAGAAGGTGGTGGAAAGACATGATAACCAACGTCACACGGCATGACATCACAAGGCATGGCATCACAGGGCATGACATCACAGGGCATGACATCACAGGACATGGCATCACAGGGCATGGCATCACAGGACATGGAATATAAGAAGATGAAGGATTTAATGGCTTGTTGAACAAATGTTTCCACTGTTGGATGTTGGATGCATATGTATGATTTCTTACATGGTTGATATGTTGGATGCATGATTATTTTACATGGTTGATATGTTGGATGCATATGTATGATTTCTTACATGGTTGATATGTTGGATGAATGATTATTTTACATGGTTGATATGTTGGATGCATTATTTCTTCAAAAATTATACATTTTGGAACATGACTGTTTTTCTGTGGATATCCCCAAGTCACATGAGTCTTCTATGACTGAGTTTGGACAGTATTATTGGAGTATGGTGTCCATGTTTCATAACCATAAATGAGAGCACTGAGTAGGCATACCCTGGTAGATTGATATCTTTGTTTCCATTGTCAACTTTCTGTTGTTCCAGGTTCTTCCTGATTACACTGGTTTGCAAAAACAAATGAAGTTGAAAGTTGTCTATAATTTTTTTTACTGAATGAGGAGCATTTTGTGCCACTGAAGCCAAAAATGACATCCATTTTTCTCAATCAGGACAGGTTTTTTTCTAAATTGATAAAATAAATTATATTCTCTGACTATAGCCTTCTATTCATAACTACATTTTAGTGATATTAGTAGTTGATTTATGTGTTACATTTCTCACATAAAAATTATTTAACAGAATGTATTTATTAAATGTTACAAACATGGAATTATATAAATGAAGAAAAGACATTGAAAAAGGTAAGGACATGTAAATTATGTCATCACTGAACAAAATACAAGACATAAACTTCAATTTCTTCAACTTTCTCGAGTGCTCAGCAGCAGGGATGTCTCTCTCCAGAGTCCAGCAGTAATCAGCCATCATTACTGCATCCCAATGTCCTTGATACCTGGCCTCCATCTCTTTTTATGTCCTAATGGAACCTCTCTTCCTGCTCCCCACTCATTGATCTAAGATTCTCAGGAAACCGATCCATATGTGAAAATAAATAATGCATTTTTATGCCCATGTTGCATCCAAGGTTTCTGAAGGCAGTCAGCATATTGTTGACAACTTCTTCATAGTTACTGGCTTTGGTGTTGCCCAAAATATTCTTCACAACCAGAACAAAGGCCCTCCATGCTTCCAATTCCAATTTGTTCATTGATTTTTCAAACTCATGAGCTGATGAGCTGACGAACTTGAGGACCATCAAATAGCAGTCAGAGACATGGTTTGTGGATCAAAGACATGGTTTGTGGGCTCCCTCCAAACCATGGGTATTCCAAATTTCAAATAGCTCTTCTTGCCTTTAATCCACTGACGCAGGTATTCAGTGCATGACTTGCACACCATGTAAGGAACCCAAGCTTTATCCTGGTCACCAAGTTTTAAACCACAATACGCATGGCAAGCTTACTTTATAAAAGTTGTGACTGGGTTCCTATTAGGAACGAGGGTGTATTCACCACAGATGTAGCAGACGATGTTAGGCTTATTTCTGCAAGATCTTCTAGTTGAAGCCATTTGAATCACTTGAAACCTTAAAAAAATACACACAAAAATTACCAATACTAGTAAGTTTAAACATGTGAAATCTTCATAATTTGTATATTCCAAGATAAGATTAAGAAATTTTGCAACATTTGGCGTGAAAATATCCATACATGTGACAATAAAATACTTGCTTTCTTTATCTTTGTCCTTTTAAAGAGGAAAAAAACCCACTTTTGATCAAATGTGTGGAAATTGATTGGTAGTTGTACTGATTAATTTGACATGGAATATGACCCACATATAAAAAAAACATCATGTGGTGCTAGATAAAAACCTGACCTGATTGAGCAAAACCAATGTGATTTTTGGATTCAGCACAATAAAATTATCCTACATCTGTAAAAAAAAAACCATAGACAGCAAATTTGATGTTGACAAGTGAAATTTATCAAAATTTGTTACTGCATTTTCTTTTTGAGTACTCATTTATTCATCAAGGGAGTTGTTGTTGTTGTCGATATCCAAATGTTGTTGAATAGTCTACTCTTGTTACCAGTATGTCATTCTTACAAGAGTGTAGGTCTTCTGAAGATGACTTTGTGACTCATACAGTAAGTTTGTGACTCTTAAAGGTGTCTGTAAAAGTGATTTCCTGGCAGTTGAAAGGTAAGGTTAGTCAATAAGGAGATATTCCACTGTTTCGTTAGGATAAGATCAGTGTCTACAAGTGGGTAGCTGCTGGAGTTTGATATGCATTAAATAGCTATTGACTATGCATGTCCTGTTCGAAATTGGAAGATAAGAGATTGGTTTCTCCTGCAAAGTTTGCTTATGTTGTCATTTGACCTTGACTAAATACATTTCAACCAATCTGTTCAGCCAGATTTCCCTGGCGGTGTTTCTGAAAATCTGTTGGATGTTTCCATACTACAAGGTCTTTACTTTATTAGTTATGTGGCGAATCCTTTGCAAGTATGTCAGCTGTTTAATTTCTTGCTAGATTGCTATGTCCAGGGATCCATTGGAGAGTCACATTGATTGGACATACAGAGATAAAGACTGTGCACTACTATTGCTATGTGTAAAATATCTTGATTTTTATATGGGAGTCTGTTAATAAGTGTCTCCAAAACTGACATAGAGTCTGTAAAAAATGACTGATGGTTTTTGTTTCATGAGATCAAACTGTTGGTGTATTAACTCAATGGCTGTCCTGATGACCTCAGACTCTGCTTCATAATTTGAGAAATTTTCACCACAAGAGTCACAGAACTCGCAGGCAGATCCAGGAGGTGGTCCGAGGTATTTGTTTTCTAGTTCTCTCTCTCTTGGAGTAGACATTGTTCATCATATTCCTGTCTGGATATATCCAGTAGAGACATGTTGTTTTAGTTATATCCAGTAGAGACATGTTGTTTTAGTCTTTTCATTTGTTTTCAAGTGTCAATAAGTATTTTATTTGGATGGTCAGTGTTTTGTACCTTTCTACCACTTATGTCAGTGCTATTTTATGTCTGTTTCTAGAAGCTCTAGATTTGCATCTATCTCACATACTGATGTGGGTGTTGATCCCATCACTCCACAGATTAGTCTCAGAGCTTGGTCCTGCACCCTATTTAAGGATGAGATAGTAGTATTGCTCACAATAATTTCAGATGAAGGCAGCTGCAATCTATTACTGATCTGGCATAGCTAAGATACAGCTGGCAGAAGAGTCTATTTATCTGCCCTCTCCCCAGTTTGTACTAGCTAGTCTCTTAATGAGGTTTAGGCATTTACTGATTTTTCCTCTGATATTTTTTTAATGTTCTTTTACTGTTGTCTGTCTAGTTTTACTTCAAGGAATACATGGGTTTCTTCATTTGTTAATATTTCCCCACTCATTCTGATGTGGACAGATCTTTTGGCTGTTTTGTGATTTCGTAAGAAAATAGTGTCAGCAGTTTTATGTGTATTGATTGTTAGATTCTGCCATTAACAATGATACTGAGATTATGAGGGAATTTCTGTTGATCTTTGCTTTTGCCAGGATGGAATATTTATCCGTGGTCCATATGACAAGGTCATCAACAAACAATGCTTTTGAAACATTGAGATGTTTTGCTAGATCATCAATGAAATACGGAAGAGTGTGCAGCTTAGAGGAGAGCCTTCAGGTGGTCCCTCCTCCAGTGTTCCTTTCTCGGATAGTGTACTGACATAGATTGTGACTGGTTCTGTTTGTCAGGAAGACATGTATCCATTTAAACATCTTCCCACCTATTCCTATTCTGTTCAAACTTCAATAAATGTTCCTTTCTCCAGACTTTGTCATAGGCTTGCTCAACATCTTCTAATACGTCTAATGTGCTTTTTCCTTCCTGGAATCCATCCATCATTTTGTTTTGTGAATCTGTGATAGATTTGTAGTGTCTGTATATGCCAGGTAGTTGAAGTTATGAACTGACTGAAGTTGCTGACTGTTCAACATGATGGTTTGTACTGCAATATTATAGTGTTGTGATAAAATAGCAGTTTTCTGAATGTTTATTGTTAGCGAGAACAAGTCACAAGCCTTTGTCAAGTTGTTAATTAGATTGTGTAGTAATGCTCATTATGGGCAACTATGGATGACAGCCTCAGTTGTTGTTCCAGGGACAGATATGTCACCTTGATTGTGTTGTCCTCCTTATGGGCAACTAGGAATGAGAGTCTGAGTTGTCACTTCAGGGACAAATGTGTCACCTTGGTTGTGTTGTCACTTCAGGGACAAATGTGTCACCTTGGTTGTGTTGTCACTTCAGGGACAAATGGATCACCTTGGTTGTGTTGTCAATATTTTTTCAAGGTTAATCTGACGACATGCACACGCACACATGCATATATTTTGACGACATGCACACACACACGCACAGGCGCATATATATATACATGTATAGTATATTTATGGATAGAATGTAGATATTGCAGATACACCTGTTTATCTACAACATAAAATAGAAAATAAACGTGTACACTTTATAAGTAAATGTCCTGACATCAGTCGTCTCACCTGACAGGTGAGATAAACACTAGAATGGTTGTACAGAGATACGATAATGAGACAAACAAATAAACACAGAAAGAAAAAACTTAGGTTTTGTTATTAGTTTACGGAACAATCTAATTGATAATAAGAAATAATCGAAAACATACCGGTAATCAATATATTCCAGAGAAAATCATTTCGGTTATCCATTTTCGCACCCGCTGTCCTTTATATTCAGGGATCACACATCGCATTTCTCTAATTGAATACAGTACTAAGCATTTCTCTAATTGAATACAGTACTAAGCATTTCTCTAATTGAATACAGTACTAAGCATTTCTCTAATTGAATACAGTACTAAGCATTTCTCTAGATCATGGAACTAACTTTTTCTTAATTAGAGTTTAATTGCAAGGAGAAAGTAAACAATCTCCATGGAAACAATGAACTATCTCAATGGAATGTTTAACCTCTCGTCAGATCAGTATACTAGGACGTTCTCGTCTGCTTCACATGTTCAACAGTGGCACACACACATTGATGTAGGGTCTCTAACAGAGTGATCTGGTATTTCAGTATCACTTGATACTTCTTGAGGCTACAATTTGATGACACTGTTGTCTCTAGATAATAGTAGATTATCGTATCATTACAACGGACACGGATAATAACACTGTTACACAGGATGTTTTACAGACTGAACCATGAGTTTCTTGAATACAAATCCATTTGTAGAATCTCACAATCTTGTGTGTGTGTTTGTCCATGACAAGCGATGATGACCATTTTTTACATCCACTTTTGAAGATTCAATTAGAAGTATGTCCATGCCTAATAGCTTGTAGATGGCTAATGAGCCCTACTCGAACTGTAAATGTCCTTGGACAGTTTGGGCATGGAGTTACCACTGTAGACATATTATGGTCTATCCATGACTTTCTAGCTACTCTCCACTGTTGAGCTGCTGCATTTCTCCTCTTTTCACAAGATGATGCACCCCTTTTTGACTGTAGAACGCCATATAGATCTATTTTGTGCAAGTTCTTCCCATGTATCTTGATCTATTTCAAAGGATTTCAGTGAGGCCTTTAACAAGTCCTTGTAGCGCTTCTTTTGGCCACCTTGAGATCATGTACCTGTCTCCAGCTCACCATAGAGAAATACCTTTGGTAGGAAATGGTCTGGCATAAACATCAAATGGCCTGCCCAACGAATCCGTGTCTGCATCAGGATAGTGTTAATGCTGGGGATACCAAATCTGTCAAGGACAGTAGTATCTGGAATCTTGTCTTGCCATTTGATGTTCATAACTTCTCTGAGACACGTGTGAAAGTTATTGAGTTTCCTCACACAGTCCATGTTTCACTAGCCTATAACAGCACTGGAAGTATGACTGCTCTGTAAACTTTCAGCGTACAATCTTAAAGAGTGTCTAGAAGCTCTGTGCCCATAGACAGTATCTCACCCTGAGCAGGATGTCCAAACTTACATATCTCATTCTATAAAAATTATGCTCCCCTCTTCCATATACAACTGTCAGAATATTGTAGTAGAGTGTCTCCCTGGTGGATGTGTCAACTGTTTTAGTTTCTCTCCTACTGCACACACATACACACTTACAATGGAGCTTACCAAACATCACACACATAGACTATGATCTCACACACACAATTATATAGCTGTACACACATACATTTATATATATACACATGTAGTGCATAGCCTCACATACCTAACTTACACCACACAAATATATGTACGCCCCATGACTGCCCAGAATGGCATGTGTACATCTGTACATCAGCACACACTATGAGTCTATGAACACACACACACACACACACACACATAAAAACAAGTATTCTGTCCCCCTCCCCCCCCCCCACCCAAGTTAGCCAGACCTTGTTCAAAGATAATGTAAAATCTTCAAACTACTACCCTTGACATTTCAATTCAAATATAATTTACGGGTTGCTTCCCTTGACATATGACTACAAACATAATGTTTCATGAGTTGCTCCTCTTGCCGTACCAATACACATATTTCATGAGTAGCTTCCCGTATGTTGAAAAATCAAATACGAAGGTAGTCATCTCATCTGGCGCGTCTTCTAATGGTCCTTGCTGTTTGACGTTTGTTATCATATCTTTTAACAGCATTCTATTTCGTGTGATGTCAATCACTTCCGATGTTCACCCATGCCACAATGTTAGGTTGTCCAGCATCTTCTCTCTTGGTCTTCCCCTACTTCTCTTTGCCTGTTGTTACAATGTATTTTATCTTTCCTTGTCTCATGATGTACACAAAACATGTGGACTGTCTCTTTTTGATACAGGTAATCAGTTCTGTTTTTTAATGAAATTCTTTCAAGAAGAGATCTTCATTATGCTTTTTTATCTGTCAATGGTGTTCTTAACATTCTTCTATAAAACCACATCTCCGCTGCATCAATATAATGTTTCACTATTCTGATGAGTGTCCAAGATTCACTTCCATACATCAGAATTGGTTGTATATAACATCTCTCTATCTCACCTCAACTAACAAAGATATATCACGTAGACTGGTCTTCATCTTGTGAAATGTTGCTTTTGTCTGGGCAATTCTACATTTGACTTCTTTAATACTTCTATCTGATGTTATTCGTGTACACAATTTCTTTTAATTTGTGAACTTATATCAGACCGTATATACTTTGATGTTGTGAACTTATATCAGACTGTATATACTTTGATGTTGTGAACATGTTACAGGCCGTATATACTTTGATGTTGTGAACATGTTACAGGCCGTATATACTTTGATGTTGTGAACATGTTACAGACCGTATATACTTTGATATTGCATTCTGGCGAACATTTGTTCTTGGATAAGAACAAATATATTATTGGAGAGAACATTACACATATAACAGTGTATTATTGACAACATTATCATCAAGTGCCATCTCCTCAACGAAGGTTGGCTGCAACAGGCGACCAACATCCTCTGTCTCTTGTGTTGGTGTTACACTCTGCTAGACTGCATCCTGTATATCTCGTGATGTTTTTCTCCTAAATATATTTCCCTCTACCTCTTGCAAGCCTCCCCTTAAAAGTAAGGAATTTAACAAGGTGCCATGCCTTTCAATATGCTCACAATATTTCATTTGTTTCATTTGTATTTTATTTAACAGTTCATAGGCAGTGTTGTCAGAACTTCTTTGTTGTCAGAACTTCTTTGTTGTCGGAACTTCTTTGTTGTCGGAACTTCTTTGTTGTCGGAACTTCTTTGTTGTCGGAACTTCTTTGTTGTTGTCGGAACTTCTTTGTTGTTGTCGGAACTTCTTTGTTGTTGTCGGAACTTCTTTGTTGTTGTCGGAACTTCTTTGTTGTTGTCGGAACTTCTTTGTTGTTGTCGGAACTTCTTTGTTGTTGTCGGAACTTCTTTGTTGTCGGAACTTCTTTGTTGTCGGAACTTCTTTGTTGTCGGAACTTCTTTGTTGTCGGAACTTCTTTGTTGTCGGAACTTCTTTGTTGTCAGAACTTCTTTGTTGTCAGAACTTCTTTGTTGTCAGAACTTCTTTGTTGTCGGAACTTCTTTGTTGTCGGAACTTCTTTGTTGTCGGAACTTCTTTGTTGTCGGAACTTCTTTGTTGTCGGAACTTCTTTGTTGTCGGAACTTCTTTGTTGTCGGAACTTCTTTGTTGTTGTCGGAACTTCTTTGTTGTTGTCGGAACTTCTTTGTTGTCGGAACTTCTTTGTTGTCGGAACTTCTTTGTTGTCAGAACTTCTTTGTTGTCAGAAATTTTTTGTTGTCAGAACTTCTTTGTTGTCAGAACTTCTTTGTTGTCGGAACTTCTTTGTTGTCGGAACTTCTTTGTTGTCGGAACTTCTTTGTTGTCGGAACTTCTTTGTTGTCGGAACTTCTTTGTTGTCGGAACTTCTTTGTTGTCGGAACTTCTTTGTTGTCGGAACTTCTTTGTTGTCGGAACTTCTTTGTTGTCGGAACTTCTTTGTTGTCAGAACTTCTTTGTTGTCAGAAATTTTTTGTTGTCAGAACTTCTTTGTTGTCAGAACTTCTTTGTTGTCAGAACTTCTTTGTTGTCAGAACTTCTTTGTTGTCAGAACTTCTTTGTTGTCAGAACTTCTTTGTTGTCAGAACTTTTTTTTGGTCAGAACTTCTTTGCTCTCTGTCATCTTTATAACCATCATTGCCACAGCTGGGGTTTTATCTCTATAACCATCATTGTCACAGCTGGGGTTTTATCTCTATAACCATCATTGCCACAGCTGGGGTTTTATCTCTATAACCATCATTGCCACAGCTGGGGTTTTTTCACTAGATCTGGAGTTTTGGTCGTCTTCTTGGTTCTAAAATTGTGTTGCCAAATTTGTCTTAGTTTTGATTTTTTTTTTTAAATGACGTCCTAGGAATTTAGATACAAAATTAAGTAAATTCTCCCCAAATTTCTAAAACAAGCTCATCACAAGTCTCTTGACGACGAAGGGATTGGACATAAATTTGTATTTTTTTGTTATAGGTAAATTTGCTACTTCTCTGATCTTATTTCTATTGATTTATATAGTACTCATCGAGGCCAGATTCTTGCTGCGGAGATAAGACTTAGCCAGCAGAGGCTCAAGACTACGAAGGGCCAGGCCCTCCTAAAGTCAAACAAGAACACAATCTGCCCTATCAAGTACAGATGCTGAAGATGGATGCAACAGTCAAGAGGTGCACCACATCAATCAGGATGCCAAGCACCAACCCACTCAATGGGAATATGCTTATATATGATATATGTTATGACGGACATCCAGGCAAGGAGGGTGAAGACCTACGCCTCAAAAGGGTCCAACCCCAGCAACTGGAAGTTGTTCTCAATTATGCTGAGGAGCCAGAAGGCATGAGAGTAGAGCAACTGACCGGAAAAACAAGACCATTAATCAAATACACTGAAGCAATAACTGAAGCAAAAGTGCTTTGCAACAGCAAAAAGGTGAATATCGAAAACATCTTAAATGAAGAGCAAGTAAATGTATGCTGCTTGCAAGAAACTCAACAACAACAACAACAACAACAACAAGGATGTAGCTTTCAAAGTAAGAGGATTCCAATGATATGGAAAAGACAGGCAAAAAGATGGAGTACTGACGCTGGTTAAGAACAATATCAGTGCATGCCAGTTAGAAAACATGTATAGAAGAAGGGGAATACCAGGTACTCCAGCCCAGGACAGAAAGTACAGAATTTCACCTCTTTAACTACTGCTCTCTGAATGACTTCCCTTTAGCACTAGACACAATGTAAGGTAAATGTCACAATGTCACACAATGTAAGGTAAATGTCACTGACACGATGTCAGTGCAAGGAAAACTAATCGTGTGTAGAGACTCCAATAGCCACTCGCAGAGTTGGGGCTATGATCACATGTACAGGAGAGATGAGGAACTAGAAAACTGGCAAGATGAACATGAACTTATCCTGATCAACCAGCCAATTTTGGTTATCAATCGTGAAGTTTGAAAACAGCTTGGAGGTAGCAACCACCGGCCAGTCTTACAGACTACAGATAGTGAATATATTCAAGATATGAGTACTCTCTCTAGGTGGAACTACAAGAAGGCAAACTGGACAATGTAACGACACTACACCAGACCTATCTACAGACAAAGATATTAATCAGGTAGTCAATGAATTCTGTAGATGTGTATTACAGTCTGCTCGTAAAACCATCCCCAAAGGAACCTGCAAACACCACAAACCTTATTGGAGTCGTAAACTGGAGATACTGTAACATGAAGTGCAAACAACTCGATATCAGAGAGAAAAGCACCAAAATAAATATCAAACTAAGGCCAAATTTCAGAGCCAAGCTACAAGCCAGCTTGAGTTGCTAGAAAGAGATAACAGAATTGTTTAACTTTGAGAGGGATACCAAAAAACTGTGAAGTTGGTAAAACAACTAAATGATGAGGGTACTGAGAGAGATAGAAAGGTCACATTACAAAACGATGGTTAACATCCTCATAGGAAAAAAACGGCAGCTGATAAATTTGCAGACGTATTTGCTGAAGACAACAGCATCCCATTATCCCAGAGACACAACAGGAGATTTGTGAAAAGCGATAAAACATTAAACAAGATGGAACCATATCTGAAGTCATGGAGTCACACTCAGAGAACTGGAGCATGCAGTATCTAAACTGAAAATGAAGAAGCCACCTGGTGCTGATGGAGTGTCCAAGTAAATGATAAAAAATCTGGGAATTGCAGCAAAAAAAAAAGCTGCTGCAGATCATTGAATATATGTTGTACTACAGGCAAAGTTCTATAGATCATTGAATATATGCTGTACTACAGGCAAAGTTCTATAGATCATTGAATATATGCTGTACTACAGGCAAAGTTCTATAGATCATTGAATATATACTGTACTACAGGCAAAGTTCTATTTATCATTAAATATATGCTGTACTACAGGCAAAGTTCTATAGATCATTGAATATATGCTGTACTACAGGCAAAGTTCTATTGATCATTGAATATATGCTGTACTACAGGCAAAGTTCTATAGATCATTGAATATATGTTGTACTATAGGCAAAGTTCTATAGATCATTGAATATATGTTGTACTATAGATCATTGAATATATGCTGTACTACAGGCAAAGTTATATAGATCATTGAATATATGCTGTACTACAGGCGAAGTTCTATAGATCATTGAATATATGTTGTACTATAGATCATTGAATATATGCTGTACTACAGGCAAAGTTCTATAGATCATTGAATATATGCTGTACTACAGGCAAAGTTCTATTGATCATTAATATATGTTGTACTACAGGCAAAGTTCTATAGATCATTGAATATATGCTGTACTACAGGCAAAGTTCTATTGATCATTGAATATATGTTGTACTATAGGCAAAGCTCTATAGATCATTGAATATATGCTGTACTACAGGCAAAGTTCTATAGATCATTGAATATATGTTGTACTACAGGCAAAGTTCTATAGATCATTGAATATATGTTGTACTATAGATCATTGAATATATGCTGTACTACAGGCAAAGTTATATAGATCATTGAATATATGCTGTACTACAGGCAAAGTTCTATTGATCATTGAATATATGTTGTACTACAGACAAAGTTCTATAGATCATTGAATATATGCTGTACTACAGGCAAAGTTCTATTGATCATTAAATATATACTGTACTACAGGCAAAGTTCTATAGATCATTGAATATATGCTGTACTACAGGCAAAGTTCTATTGATCATTGAATATATGTTGTACTATAGGCAAAGCTCTATAGATCATTGAATATATGCTGTACTACAGGCAAAGTTCTATAGATCATTTAATATATGTTGTACTACAGGCAAAGTTCTATAGATCATTGAATATATGTTGTACTATAGATCATTGAATATATGCTGTACTACAGGCAAAGTTCTATAGATCATTGAATATATGCTGTACTACAGGCAAAGTTCTATTGATCATTAATATATGTTGTACTACAGGCAAAGTTCTATAGATCATTGAATATATGCTGTACTACAGGCAAAGTTCTATTGATCATTGAATATATGTTGTACTATAGGCAAAGCTCTATAGATCATTGAATATATGCTGTACTACAGGCAAAGTTCTATAGATCATTGAATATATGTTGTACTACAGGCAAAGTTCTATAGATCATTGAATATATGTTGTACTATAGATCATTGAATATATGCTGTACTACAGGCAAAGTTATATAGATCATTGAATATATGCTGTACTACAGGCAAAGTTCTATTGATCATTGAATATATGTTGTACTACAGGCAAAGTTCTATAGATCATTGAATATATGCTGTACTACAGGCAAAGTTCTATTGATCATTAAATATATACTGTACTACAGGCAAAGTTCTATTGATCATTGAATATATACTGTACTACAGGCAAAGTTCTATTGATCATTGAATATATGCTGTACTACAGGCAAAGTTCTATTGATCATTGAATATATACTGTACTACAGGCAAAGTTCTATTGATCATTGAATATATGTTGAACTATAGGCAAAGTTCTATTGATCATTGAATATATACTGTACTACAGGCAAAGTTCTATTGATCATTGAATATATGTTCTACTATAGGCAAAGTTCTATTGATCATTGAATATATGCTGTACTACAGGCAAAGTTCTATTGATCATTGAATATATACTGTACTACAGGCAAAGTTCTATTGATCATTGAATATATGTTGTACTATAGGCAAAGTTCTATTGATCATTGAATATATGCTGTACTACAGGCAAAGTTCTATTGATCATTGAATATATGTTGTACTATAGGCAAAGTTCTATAGATCATTGAATATATGCTGTACTACAGGCAAAGTTCTATTGATCATTGAATATATACTGTACTACAGGCAAAGTTCTATTGATCATTGAATATATGTTGTACTACAGGCAAAGTTCTATAGATCATTGAATATATGCTGTACTACAGGCAAAGTTCTATAGATCATTGAATATATGCTGTACTACAGGCAAAGTTCTATAGATCATTGAATATATACTGTACTACAGGCAAAGTTCTATTTATCATTGAATATATGCTGTACTACAGGCAAAGTTCTATAGATCATTGAATATATGCTGTACTACAGGCAAAGTTCTATTGATCATTGAATATATGCTGTACTACAGGCAAAGTTCTATAGATCATTGAATATATGTTGTACTATAGGCAAAGTTCTATAGATCATTGAATATATGTTGTACTACAGGCAAAGTTCTATAGATCATTGAATATATGCTGTACTACAGGCAAAGTTCTATAGATCATTGAATATATACTGTACTACAGGCAAAGTTTTATTTATCATTGAATATATGCTGTACTACAGGCAAAGTTCTATAGATCATTGAATATATGCTGTACTACAGGCAAAGTTCTATTGATCATTGAATATATGTTATACTATAGGCAAAGTTCTATAGATCATTGAATATATGCTGTACTACAGGCAAAGTTCTATAGATCATTGAATATTTCTGTACTACAGGCAAAGTTCTATTGATCATTGAATATATGTTGTACTATAGGCAAAGCTCTATAGATCATTGAATATATGCTGTACTACAGGCAAAGTTCTATAGATCATTGAATATATGTTGTACTACAGGCAAAGTTCTATAGATCATTGAATATATGTTGTACTATAGATCATTGAATATATACTGTACTACAGGCAAAGTTCTATAGATCATTGAATATATGCTGTACTACAGGCAAAGTTCTATTGATCATTAATATATGTTGTACTACAGGCAAAGTTATATAGATCATTGAATATATGCTGTACTACAGGCAAAGTTCTATTGATCATTGAATATATGTTGTACTATAGGCAAAGCTCTATAGATCATTGAATATATGCTGTACTACAGGCAAAGTTCTATAGATCATTGAATATATGTTGTACTACAGGCAAAGTTCTATAGATCATTGAATATATGTTGTACTATAGATCATTGAATATATGCTGTACTACAGGCAAAGTTCTATAGATCATTGAATATATGTTGTACTACAGGCAAAGTTCTATAGATCATTGAATATATGTTGTACTATAGATCATTGAATATATGCTGTACTACAGGCAAAGTTCTATAGATCATTGAATATATGCTGTACTACAGGCAAAGTTCTATTGATCATTAATATATGTTGTACTACAGGCAAAGTTCTATAGATCATTGAATATATGCTGTACTACAGGCAAAGTTCTATTGATCATTGAATATATGTTGTACTATAGGCAAAGTTCTATTGATCATTGAATATATACTGTACTACAGGCAAAGTTCTATTGATCATTGAATATATGCTGTACTACAGGCAAAGTTCTATTGATCATTGAATATATACTGTACTACAGGCAAAGTTCTATTGATCATTGAATATATGTTGAACTATAGGCAAAGTTCTATTGATCATTGAATATATACTGTACTACAGGCAAAGTTCTATTGATCATTGAATATATGTTGTACTATAGGCAAAGTTCTATTGATCATTGAATATATGCTGTACTACAGGCAAAGTTCTATTGATCATTGAATATATACTGTACTACAGGCAAAGTTCTATTGATCATTGAATATATGTTGTACTATAGGCAAAGTTCTATTGATCATTGAATATATGCTGTACTACAGGCAAAGTTCTATTGATCATTGAATATATGTTGTACTATAGGCAAAGTTCTATAGATCATTGAATATATGCTGTACTACAGGCAAAGTTCTATTGATCATTGAATATATACTGTACTACAGGCAAAGTTCTATTGATCATTGAATATATGTTGTACTACAGGCAAAGTTCTATAGATCATTGAATATATGCTGTACTACAGGCAAAGTTCTATAGATCATAGAATATATGCTGTACTACAGGCAAAGTTCTATAGATCATTGAATATATACTGTACTACAGGCAAAGTTCTATTTATCATTGAATATATGCTGTACTACAGGCAAAGTTCTATAGATCATTGAATATATGCTGTACTACAGGCAAAGTTCTATTGATCATTGAATATATGCTGTACTACAGGCAAAGTTCTATAGATCATTGAATATATGTTGTACTATAGGCAAAGTTCTATAGATCATTGAATATATGTTGTACTACAGGCAAAGTTCTATAGATCATTGAATATATGCTGTACTACAGGCAAAGTTCAATAGATCATTGAATATATACTGTACTACAGGCAAAGTTTTATTTATCATTGAATATATGCTGTACTACAAGCAAAGTTCTATAGATCATTGAATATATGCTGTACTACAGGCAAAGTTCTATTGATCATTGAATATATGTTGTACTATAGGCAAAGTTCTATAGATCATTGAATATATGCTGTACTACAGGCAAAGTTCTATAGATCATTGAATATATGCTGTACTACAGGCAAAGTTCTATTGATCATTGAATATATGTTGTACTATAGGCAAAGTTCTATAGATCATTGAATATATGCTGTACTACAGGCAAAGTTCTATTGATCATTGAATATATGTTGTACTATAGGCAAAGCTCTATAGATCATTGAATATATGCTGTACTACAGGCAAAGTTCTATAGATCATTGAATATATGTTGTACTACAGGCAAAGTTCTATAGATCATTGAATATATGTTGTACTATAGATCATTGAATATATGCTGTACTACAGGCAAAGTTATATAGATCATTGAATATATGCTGCACTACAGGCAAAGTTCTATTGATCATTGAATATATGTTGTACTACAGGCAAAGTTCTATAGATCATTGAATATATGCTGTACTACAGGCAAAGTTCTATTGATCATTGAATATATACTGTACTACAGGCAAAGTTCTATTGATCATTGAATATATACTGTACTACAGGCAAAGTTCTATTGATCATTGAATATATGCTGTACTACAGGCAAAGTTCTATTGATCATTGAATATATACTGTACTACAGGCAAAGTTCTATTGATCATTGAATATATGTTGAACTATAGGCAAAGTTCTATTGATCATTGAATATATACTGTACTACAGGCAAAGTTCTATTGATCATTGAATATATGTTGTACTATAGGCAAAGTTCTATAGATCATTGAATATATGCTGTACTACAGGCAAAGTTCTATTGATCATTGAATATATACTGTACTACAGGCAAAGTTCTATTGATCATTGAATATATGTTGTACTATAGGCAAAGTTCTATTGATCATTGAATATATGCTGTACTACAGGCAAAGTTCTATTGATCATTGAATATATGTTGTACTATAGGCAAAGTTCTATAGATCATTGAATATATGCTGTACTACAGGCAAAGTTCTATTGATCATTGAATATATACTGTACTACAGGCAAAGTTCTATTGATCATTGAATATATGTTGTACTACAGGCAAAGTTCTATAGATCATTGAATATATGCTGTACTACAGGCAAAGTTCTATTGATCATTGAATATATACTGTACTACAGGCAAAGTTCTATTGATCATTGAATATATACTGTACTACAGGCAAAGTTCTATTGATCATTGAATATATGCTGTACTACAGGCAAAGTTCTATTGATCATTGAATATATGCTGTACTACAGGCAAAGTTCTATTGATCATTGAATATATGTTGTACTATAGGCAAAGTTCTATAGATCATTGAATATATGCTGTACTACAGGCAAAGTTCTATAGATCATTGAATATATACTGTACTACAGGCAAAGTTCTATTGATCATTGAATATATGTTGTACTATAGGCAAAGTTCTATTGATCATTGAATATATGCTGTACTATAGGCAAAGTTCTATAGATCATTGAATATATGTTGTACTACAGGCAAAGTTCTATAGATCATTGAATATATACTGTACTACAGGCAAAGTTCTATAGATCATTGAATATATACTGTACTACAGGCAAAGTTCTATATATTATTGAATATATGTTGTACTACAGGCACAGTTCCATAGATCATTGAATATATGCTGTACTACAGGCAAAGTTCTATAGATTATTGAATATATGTTGTACTATAGGCACAGTTCCATAGATCATTGAATATATGCTTTACTACAGTCAAAGTTCTATAGATTATTGAATATATGTTGTACTACAGGCACAGTTCCATAGATCATTGAATATATGCTGTATTACAGTCAAAGTTCTATAGATTATTGAATATATGTTGTACTACAGTCAAAGTTCTACAGACCTGGAGGGAAGCAATCATGATACCAATCCCTAAATCAGGAAAAGACAGCACCACAGTCTCCAACTACAGACCAATCAGTCTCACAATCTGTCTATGCAAACCTATGGAGTGTATTATTAGCCACATGCTTCACTGGTACATTGAGAACAAAAACCTTCTTGTATCACAAGTATGCTTCAGGCAATGCTACTCTACTGAAGATCAGGCAACTTACCTTTCTCAAGAGATAGAGGATGTATCTCAAGATAAGAAACTGATCCTAGCAGCCTGGATAGACCTGAGGAAAGCTTTTGACAAGGTTTTGAAAGGAGGAATTCTAAAGAAATTGAGAGATTGCAGAGTGAACAGTAAGATGTATAAATGGATAAAAACATACTTACATAACAGAAGAGCTAGAGTACAACTAGATGATGGTTACACAAGCAAGAAAGTCCTACTACGTCATCGTGTACCACATGGAGGGGTATTATCCCCCATGCTCCTGGTCTATATCAATAATCTGGTGGTTGAGCTGCCACATGCTACAAAAGTGGCAATGTATGCTGATGACTTGGTAATATGGTGTATGGAAGAACATGTGACAGTGGCTACCAAACAGGCACAGAGAGCAATGGATGCCTTAACCACACGGACAAACAGATGGCATGTCAGCATCAATGTAGATAAGTGCAGCACTACTCTCTTTACTCTCTCACTAAAACAAAAAAGCTGGTGACATCAAGATCAATGGAGAGCCCATGAAGGAAGACAAACAACCAACATTATCATGGAGTCAAATTTGACAGTAAGCTTGCATGGAAGGAACACGTCAACAAAGCAACAACAAAGGCTAGAAGAAAGCTAGCCATCCTGAGAAAACTATGTGGAACCACATGGGGAGCAAATACTTAGTCAATTTTACCAGCAGTGCAAATCGACCACACCTAGAATATGGGTATACTGCATGGTGTCCAGCATCAAATACTACATTACATGAGCTAGACAAGGTTCAAAACCAGGCAATTAGGATCATCACAGGATCAATAAAATCAATACCCATAGTAGAGATGGAGAAAATGGGAAGAATACAAACACTGAGTGAATGCAGAGACACAACAGTGCTCATACATTCAGAAAACGAATAGTCAATATGGTGTTTTTTCTTGAAGGAAAGGTGGGGGTGCGTTATATATAGAAACGGATACGCTATATTCCCTCCCCCCACCTCCGCCCTCACAAATCAATTTTCTGAACAACTGTTAGAGAATCATGCTGAACATACATACACACGCGCGTGCACACAATACACACCAGCCATCCAATAATACACATCCACGCATACTACACATCCACACACTCACATCACACTTACTACAAGTTCACATTCAACTACACATTTCTTCACCCACTTAATCAGATCCATACACACACTCACTGATATCAATCTGTAACTTTAAATTACCAATGATTGCTCCCACTTGCACACTACTACACCAACACTGGCAAACGGCCAGCGAGCATCCTTTTCTAACTGCTGATGTTGTCGTGGTCAGCCTCGTTGCTGTAGCTGTCATGAAGAGACAAGCTTCAACTTTGCGCCGCTGTCTGTGGGTCACATTGAAGCAGACGAACTATAGATGGATCACTCTTGGCTCCTTCAATAAACTCATCAATGGACAGCTTGCCATCCAAGTTCTTGTCCATTTGACGGAATATTTTCTCCGTTCTTTTCTCTGGCGTGGCTTCGTCCTCCGGCATCTTCATGACCGTACCAACCATCTTGTAGATAGCCTGCAATAGAGAGGGAAAGATATCTTGTAGATAGCCTGCAATGGACAGGGAAAGATATCTTGTAGATAGCCTGCAATAGAGAGAGGGAAAGATATGCAGATATATGGAAAATAGAGATAAGCAGAGGTATCATAGATAATTGACATACACCTGAGAGTGTGTTTACCTGGAGTCGTGGTGTATTTATAGAATCTGAGAGTGTTTAACTAGTGTCATGGTGTATTTTCAGAATCTGAGAGTGTTTACCTGGTGTCATGGTGTATTTATAGAATCTGAGAGTGTTTAACTGGTGTCATGGTGTATTTACAGAATCTGAGAGTGTTTACCTGGTGTCATGGTGTATTTACAGAATCTGAGAGTGTGTTTATACGACAATCAATAAAAGGCATTACTGCAGTGAAACGGAACAACAATAATACTTATGTAGAACACATGTTTTTGAGGTTTCACTGGAACACAACAGATGGAATATCACTAAGACTAAGGGGTTATGAGGTGTAAATGCGAAAAAATACAAATTACAATACAAACAATATTTTCAACATTTCAAAGAGTAAGGTCTTTCTCAAGAATATATAAAACAAACAGTGAAAAACAATGAAAACATTAAAAACAATGTTACCACCACAGAGATACTAGATACACTATTGTCATGTAAACAAGACAAAGTTCAAGGTAACAATGATGAACGTGGAAACATGTAGTCATGGAAGCGATTTTTCTGATAGACGGGATATGATAACAGATATAACAAATGATTACCCAACACAACATTGATCTATCTATCTATTCACTATACACCGTGTTGCCTTTTAGCATTGGTAACACAGCGTTAGATTCATTAGTTTATAAAGCATATATGAAGAGAGGAGAAGCACAAAGAAGAGCCAAGGGTAGACCTAGAGTATGCTGGATCGACAACATCAAAGAGACATTACACGAACACCAAATAACATTATCTGAAACTGCCACAAAAGCGAGAACAAGAACATTGTATCTCCCTCGACACCCGTAAAGGGTAAAAGAGGAAGGAACGATAGATATCACTTCGTTGGCATAATAATCGTTTTGAATAGTGTTATTTTGGTGCTTAAGTCTACATTTTTGTTTCTGAAGATTGGGTCATTTGCCCTAGGGCTTGGTATGCTTTACTGCATCTATTGTGTATTTCTTTGCTGCTCTTGCCGTCTGTTGTTATATTACTTCCTAGTTATGTGAACTCTGTCACTTGTTTAAGTATGTTGTTTCCAATATATATATATATTATATTTTCATTCATTTTCCTTTTGCGCTGAAGTTAGCGCATAGGGCAGATGTCAGATCTCTCCAATTCTGTCTGTTAAAAACTATTCTGTGCAGATCTTGAATAGTATGAATATTGGCTGTTTTACTTTCTCTAAGTATTGTTCTTCTGAGTGTTTCTTTTGGTCTACTCCTTGCATTTGAATGACAAAGAATTGGAAATAACTGACTTCTGTTACACAAATCGGTCTGGACTTTACGATGTTAGTTGAATAATCCAACGATCGACGGGGGTGACCCAGACTTGATTAGAGAAACATCCTCCATCAATGGACGTCACTACCGGAAGTCATATATATATATATATATATATATCATGAAGATAAATATAGAAAAGACCGAAGTAATGAAGATAGGAAGAACAGAAAGAAACACCAATATATATATCTTCATTACTTCGGTCTTTTCTATATTTATCTTCATGTTAAAGGTTTGACATGTTTCATGTAACCTGTCTATTTGTCTTTGTAGCTGCTCTTCTGATGATGCTACTAGTGCTTGTCCATCTGCAAATAGCAGTTCGTTTAAGTTATCCTGTAGATTGTTTTATTCCGTTGTCTTTGCTACTGTGCAGATGTGATCTATGTAAGTTATGAGCAATATGGGGGATAGTACACATCCCTGTCTCACACCCGAGTGAATTTGGAAATTATCGGATGTACCTGTGCTTGTTCTCACTGAGCATTGACTATTGGCGTATATATATGCTCTGGCATAGGTGTATCAGATGATGGGGGACTCCATATGTCTGTAGTGTTATCCATAGTTGTGCTCTATCCACCATGTCAAAAGCTTTTCTTGGTCCACGAAAGCCAAATGTAAGTCTTGGTTAATTTCAGAAAATCCTCCATTTGACCACGAGCACCTTGAGTTCTGACTGTCTGATTGCTAATCCTGTCGCAGTGTTGTATCATGTAAACCTCACCTGGCTACGCTGTGATCTCTAATTAACACATACATGAATGAGTCCACCTATTCCAAAAGAAGAATCTCGAAACAGCGAACTAGACTTCCATTTTGTGACGAGTGAGAAACAATACAACCGTCGTCTCAAGCCATTTTACCGGAACAATTTATTTAACAACAATGAGGAGCGCGGTAGCCTAGTGGATAGTGAGCTTGCTTGCTATCATCTGGTTACAGCGTGCCAGGTTCGAAACCACGTCCAGACATTAAAACTAAAATCCGGGTTGTGATTTCTCACTTGACACGACCACTCCTCCAGTCGACTCAGCTGTAAATTAGTACATGACGCATTAGTTAGGGAAGGTAAAAAAAAAAGCAAGGAAGGGAACTGGCCACCCCACCTAATAGTTGCTGCGGCTTAGTACATGAAGAATTATCTTCATCCCCGACGGCAGATGCCATGTGACCTACCTTTACCTTTTTACAATCTCAATAAGGGACTAAGTGAAAGCGGCACTCAGCCGGGGGAGGGGGGATCTGAAATAAATAGGGGGGGGGGCGTATAGCAACCACCGCGTTTGCAACAAATAGTGCCAACGTGAGTATGAACGTAAGACCTGAGGTGACTGCACCAAGATGTCATTAGGATTTTTATCACGCCTATAAATAAGCAACCAGATGAAAGTCCTGGAAAGTGGCACGAGTTTCAGAATCAGACCGGACAAGGGAATAATGTTTGAACAAGATTGGACGGACAGTAGAGTTATAGGGATTAAATGCAAGGACAAGTTTAACTCTATCAGATGAGGATGAAGTACCTTGAGTATTAGTCAAGTATCAAGTCGAGATAACTTGAGTACATGAAGCAATGCCGATGACAGGACACTGTCAGGGAACGAACATCTACCAAAGAAATCAATCATCTCAGGGGATTTACCATGACTATTGTCATCATCATCACTACGTAAGCGACGAAGGCGAAGAAGATGAGAGAATGGAGGAAAGTTGCGACAAACAGGAGGATGAGAAGAAGGGTAGAGCAGTAAACCATGTGCATCAGTAGGTTTGTAGTAAACAGATGTGCTTAGTTAAGGGGGATGTGCATCAGTAGGTTTGTAGTAAACAGATGTGCTGAGGTAAGGGGGATGTGCATCAGTAGGTTTGTAGTAAACAGATGTGCTGAGGTAAGGGGGATGTACATCAGTAGGTTTGTAGTAAACAGATGTGCTGAGGTAAGGGGGATGTGCATCAGTAGGTTTGTAGTAAACAGATGTGCTTAGTTAAGGGGGATGTGCATCAGTAGGTTTGTAGTAAACAGATGTGCTTAGTTAAGGGGGTGAATAGTGACAACAATGTCAAGAAAGTTGACAGAAATAATAGGGATGTTAGATGTGAATTGAATAGCAGGGTTAAAATTGTTGATAAAGTTGATGAAGCGAGACAATTCTGTCTCAGGCGTGTCAGTAAAACTTATACCATCAACAATGTTATCTATGAGATAGACATGGAAAAGTACCTTCATAAGTCTCCCAAACCTGATCTGCAAGATGTTCCATGAAAAGACAAGCATAACTGGGTCCCATCTTAGTTCCCATAGCAACACAACTGAACGTAACAAAAAAAAAGTGCCCATCGTATTCAAAATAGTTGAGTCTAAGCATCAGTTCAGCAAGGCGGATAAGAGTGGGAGTGGTTACTGAGGGATGGGGGGTTCTTATCAAGAAAAAAACTGCAATGCCCCAAGACCATCAGACTGGGAGTATAGAAATATATAAAGAACAAACATCAAGTAAGAACAGAGGATAAGTGCGGTCAGAAGACAACTGAACAGAAGAAAATATAGTTAAAGCATCTTATAAAAACATGCAGACAGTTGCTCCACTAAGGTTTGGATAATACTATCAAGGAAACTGGATATACGTTCAGTGAGACAAGAGCAAGCAGAGACAATGGGTCTACCAGGATTATATTAGTTATGAATTTTAGGCAGCATATAGAAAACTGGTCTGCCTAAACAGCTTTCACTGATACAAAGAGCCTCAGTACTAGTGGGGAGGTTGTTACTGCGGATATGGGTTTTAACGGCATTTTTGACCACCTTACTGTTAGGTAAAATAGAGTCAGAGGTACGTGCTGTGTAAAATGAGGTGTTAGGTAGTCGTTTATGACTCTCCTGTAGGTAAAGATTTTTACGGCACCACCCTTGTCAGCTGGTTTAAAGACAATGTCATCACGCGTCTGATGATGCAAGATTCAGCAAGAGTGGTATTAGAGCGTCTGATACGGTTGTGATGAAACGATTGAATATCATACAGAGTGTTCTTGATGTAAAAATAAGAGTCTGTAGTGCACTAGGCCTGGGAGTCCATGGATATTTCTTCTCATATTCAGAGAACCAATAGTAGTAGATGACTCTTTGCCAAGAAAATAACGGAGGCGAAGACGACGATGGTAAGTGTGGAAGTCTTGAAGAAGAGAATATTGATCATATGCAGGCCACAGAGGGACTTGCCATCATAAGACGTCGTCCAAAAATTGTTTAGCACCACAAAATTGACATATAATATCGAAGATTGCACAGTTATGTGCAGCAACACGATCCTCAACAAGATTTGAAATTGCTTGACTTCGACGAATTTGTGACAATGAGTGATCCTCGGCATCTGCAGCTCGACGTCTCTGCATTTGCTCAACAGTTTCATGCTGTGTCTGTGTTGATGTTGGTATTCTCTATTCATAGCTTGTCGGTTTTCTCTTTTCTCTGGTGATTCTAGCTTAGCTCGACGCCGGTGGAAATCAGGATCCTTAGCAAGTTGTGCTTGTCTTTGTTGAAAGGTTTCTGGATCAATTTTGTGCATCTCTTTCAATTCTATGTCTATGTTTTGTAGCGCTTGCGGCACAAATCCGAGCGACTCTTGAGTTTAACGACTCAACCATCTTGCTTTTCGTTCTTTTGTTTTTTTTACCCTTCCTTGCGATTGGATCATCTTCATCCATCATTTAAAGCAAATTATATGTCTATTTTAAATATAATGTATTTTAGATCACGTTAACCACAAGCAGATATAGAAATTTGCCTGTTTGGAGCATGAGTAATATTTGTATACAAAAAAATGTCGTCTGCTTTGAATAACCACAACACTAATCGTTTTGATTGGATATCTCACGGAATTCCGTGAAGAAAACGCGTTATTTATAGAGTGTACCGGAGAAACTGACAGAACACGACTATTATATTATACATGTTCGACTTGTTGTAGTTTCTCTCCATGTATTTTTATGTTTAGTATCTTTCTTCTGTGACCGCTGATTATCATTTAAAAAAAAAAGAGTATATCCAGTCCATATTTTTTACTTGATTTAACGACTTAATATATTTCTATGTGTAGTTCATGCTCATTTTCTGCTAAAAGAATATTGTTATCTGTCACCCCTATTTTAGTATTTTAGTTATATGACTCATTAAGCTTATTGTTCTATATTCTGTACAGTTCACGGCCCTGGGCTTCTTAGGTAGTGGTATGAATATTGATGGCGTCAGGTCTTTAGGTTTAATTAATAGTCGTATAGTCTTATCAAAGCCTAGTTTACAAAAGTCACTATGTATCCACAGGCTATGAACTAACCAATACTGAACACCGTACATGGACATGAAATCTACGAACTTTCCACGGGGATTAATATCCAAGAAATAATCTCAATGACACCAGAATTATAGTCAAGTGAAGCCGTCGAATTATATTATGAGGACCGCTGTCGCACACTTGATGTAGTAATCGCGGGAAGGTTGAGAGAGGTGGGTGTGTTAGAGACCTGGTACACAGACACGTCTGCTATGCCGACGTACAATTATGTGAAATGTTGATCCATGTTGCTAGGCAACTCAAGGGAACTTATCGACTATAGATTAGGTCATGAGTCACAAAGGGAGACAACACATTTAAGCCGTGAGGAGAAGAAAATATAGCATGTACCAGAATAGGTGCAGGCTTTGTTCAGATTTGTTTCCAACGGCAGTTGGCAGGGGGACGGTAGGGAGGGGGAAATTGGCAGGGGACAGTAGGGAGGGGATATTGGCAGGGACAGTAGGCAGGCGATCGTATGCAGTGAACAATATGCATGGAAATTTGACAAGAGGCAGTAGGCAGGGGAAGTTGGCAGGGAGCAGTAGACAGGGGACGGTAGGTAGGGAGGGTAGGCAGGGAAATTGACAGGAGACAGTAGGCAGGGAACAGTAGACACGAGAGACAGTAGGCAGGTGACTAAGCAGAGGACAGGAGACAGTGGAAGTTGGCAAGAGACAGGGATCAATAGGCAGGGGTTAGTAGGCAGGGGTCAGTAGGCAGGGGTCAGTAGGCATGGGTCAGTAGGCAGGGAATAGTAGACAGGGGATAGTAGGCAAGGGATATTTTATAGGGAACAGTAGACGGGGATACTTTACATAGAACAGCAGGAAGTACGTTACGGGCAGGGGGCAGTACATAAAGAATAGGGGCAATAGGCAGGGAATTTCACACAGAACAGTAGGCAAAATTATAGTGCAACAAACAGAATTTGAACCATATCCACTTGCCTCGCACTTAAGCCACGGCGTTTACCGTCTTCGACCACATGTCACCCCTAAAAATAGATGCGATTTTAGTCCAGACTTTCAACATGTATATTCTTCAGGTACCAGCCCATCGACACACATACAATAACAACACACTACACAGGTATGTACATACAATAACACACTACACAGGTATGTACATACAATAACAACACACTACACAGGTATGTACATACAATAACAACACACTACACAGGTATGTACATATAACAACACACTACACAGGTATGTACATACAATAACAACACACTACACAGGTATGTACATACAATAATAACACACTACACAGGTATGTACATACAATAACAACACACTACACCGGTATGTAATATAATAACAACACACTACACCGGTCTGTACATACAATAACAACACACTGCACAGGTATGTATATTCCTCGAGAACCATAAAGATTTATACATCATCACGTATTAGAAGACCTCAGACGTTCTAATTAGGGACAGTAGACAGGGACAATAAACAGGGGACAGTAGGCAGGGACAATAAACAGGGTACAGTAGGCAGTAGACAGTAAGCAGGGGACAATAAACAAGGGATAGTACAGTACCCAGTAGGCAGTCGATAGTAGACTGGGAGCTGTATGTAGAGGGCATTAGGCAGTGGATACTTTATTTGAACAGCAGACATGGGACCGTGGGAAAAGGGTGTTTAATATTGAATATTAAGAGAAAGTAGAAATGGGTGTATTTGCAGGAAATAGTACATAATGGATGGTAGGCAGTGGATACTCTATATGCAATAGTGGAGACGATACTACAGGCAGGGAATAGTGGAAACGATACAACAGGCAGGGAATAGTGGACACGATACAACAGGCAGGGAATAGTGGACACGATACAACAGGCAGGGAATAGTGGACACGATACAACAGGCAGGGAATAGTGGACACGATACAACAGGCAGGGAATAGTGGACACGATACAACAGGCAGGGAATAGTGGACACGATACAACAGGCAGGGAATAGTGGACACGATACAACAGGCAGGGAATAGTCGATGAGAAAGTATACATGGAGTACGAGATACGAGGCAGTATACAGGAACAGTGGTCATTAGATAGTGTGCAGGGTAGAGTAGATGGGATTTCACACAAGGGACAGTAAAAAGGAAACACCAGAAAGGAGATAATACGATATTAATGTCACGCACTTGAGCTTGTCTAGACATTGTCACATACTTGAGCTTGTCTAGACAATGTCACATACTTGAGCTTGTCTAGACATTAATGTCACATCTGTCTGTCATGTGACGTATTCCTTCCAGAACGTTGTCTTCCCAATGAACTCTCTGAACCTCTCTCTGTCTTAGGCGATGTGGCTTGCATTTTCTAGCGATGTATTCATGTTATCTTTAATGTCGTCAGTCCATCGTCTTCTTGGTCTGCCCCTTCTCCTCTACCCAGGTACTCTTCCCTCCATTATTTGTCTTTCTAAACAGTTATGTCTCTTTATATGACCAAACAGGCGTAGTTTTCTTTTTGTTATTGTGTTTAGTAACCAACACTCTGGAATATTCAATGTGTTTATAATATCTGAGTTTCTGATTTTATCCTTCAATGATATTCTAAGAATCTTTCTGTAGCATTTCAGCTCGAAGGCGTTGATCATATTTGCCGCTGTTTTACTTAGAGTCCATGTTTCACAGCCGTATGTTGCAACCGGAAAAATAAAAGTTCGTAACATTAGCACTTTCGTTTAATGTCACATACTTGAGCATGTCTAGACACATACTTGAGCTTTATATTAATGTCAGTCTGGGTTCTTTAATGAAGATATTTTTAAAGAAGGTGATTAAAAAAGACCGGCGCTAACTCGTGTCATAAAGAGACAGTCCATATTTCTTGACATACCATGAACAGGGTATAGATGTAACACATTGCAACAACAGTCAAGTTGAAAACCAAGAGAAGACCAAGGAAGACCAAGAGAGAAAATGCTTAACAGCCTAGTACTATGGCATAGAAGGACATAGGTATTGGAAATGATTGACATAACACGAAATAGAAGTCCGTGGATAGACATGATAACCAACCCAACGGCATGATGTCACACGGCATGACGTCACACGGCATGATGTCACACGGCATGATGTCACACGGCATGATGTCACACGGCGTGGAACATAGAAAGAATTCTTCAAAAGTTAACCTTGTGCATGTTGAATGAACATCCTTAATTGTCAGGTGGTCGTTTTATTTGTTAATTTTATGTTTGTGCAACCAGCAATTCTCAGGTGGTTGGTTTATTTGATGTTTGTACAACCAGAAATTGTTAACCTAGGGTACCGATTTCCAGGAAATAGAAGAGCTCTCAACTTAAACCTAAATATAACCTAGGGTACCGATTTCCTGGAAATATATTGGTTGGCCTTCACTATGTTTGACATGCGACTCCACGTATATAAACAGTGTCCAATCTAGAGGCAAACAATAATCAAAAACGTAACCAATGGGTTCTTAATTAATTCAGCGAACAGGTCTTCTAAAGTTCGCTCGGTCACGGATAGACTACGCAACGCAGATATCCGTAAAAACCGGAACACAGAAGAAGACTGGCTGCTCACAACTATTTGTTAAAAAAAAACAAATTTGCAAGCTAACATATTTCAGAGATATAAACAGATACAATGGTTTAGAAAGATGAATAATGGAGAGAAAAAGTCAAGGAAAAAGAACAAGGGGCAGACCAAGACTACGATGGACACATGATACCGAAGATCTTCTGGATAGAAGAGGCAGCTCGCACAGAACCGAGAGGCTTACAGCGTAGCAGTGCGGAAACCGTTCTGTAATGGACACGTCACGTAAGCCCTAGATAAATTTAAGGGTGGCGGTGAGAGGGGGGGGGGGGGGGGTTAGAGATTTACCAAAAATTTGGCTAAATTTCTAGAAGTATATCCATGTTCTTATTTCCTAAGAGGAGAGGGGGTGAGGTTAAACTCCCTCCCTGCCCCGACCCAGCGTTTCAATCTACGCGCTTGCATTGACGAGCATTTAATGACTTGACGTTATGTTAACACTGGCACAGAACTCCCGCATAAGCACGCCACAGACACAGTGCATGCAAACATCCTATCTTTCTCTGCATTAAATTTATCCCCTTGCTTCCTACTTGAATTTACTTGTATAAGCTATTATTTGAAGCAACATTGTACTGTCTCTATGTTATTTATGTTGACAAGAAGATCTATTGGTCCTTGTAGTACGAATACGGATGTTATATGTTTGTGTTACTGAGGATATACTTCAATACTTGAACCGGATGCTTTTTCTTCATGTAATAGTACTTGTCTTGATTGATCCATTCTCAGTGACTTGAGCACACAGTTTGAATCTTTTGACAAAATCGCATCTTTTCTTGGAGTTGCGGTTAGTCAAGTTGCAAGACGATTCGGTGCCGCTAGAACGGACCTGGTTCAATTCCCATTAGTCTCAAGAATATTTAATTTATCCTTTTACTTCCGACCTGAATTGACTTGTTAACACACACACACATATAACTCCCGCTTGAACACACCAACGACACAGTGAATGTTAACGTACGGAGACCGCATTGTTCCAGTTAACATGCAAATACTATAGTTGGAATTAAGTAGAAACGAGTACATTAAACAAACTAGTTTTAATTCACAAGATAAATTTAGATTTCAAATCAATTAAACAAACAGATACCGGCGACATGTTCGTGTCGCTATGCTAGCGTTAGCTTCCAGTGGCTGTTTATTGGATGCTGGAAAAGTAGCACATGTCGCTAGAGCTTGGTGAATACACTCACGTCTTGGTGAATACACTCACGTCTTGGTGAATACACTCACGTCTTGGTGAATACACTCACGTCTTGGTGAATACAGACAAACAGTCCGCTCGATCATCTAGTCGTGGGTGTGTTAGTTACTCTAATGACAGTAATGCAATGCCACACATTTCCACTACAAAAGCATGTTTCTACAATAATGAAGTGTTCTATCCAGATGATGTCTCACTCTACTTGATGCTGATTGGCTGATTAAGTTCAGTAATAATTCCAATGGGGCGTGAAGAACTAAACTTGTAGCAAACATTATTGCTGCGCCTATATTCAGTAGTTGACAGCTGGCTTAGACCAGTGGTTCTAGAACTTTTTTTTCTTTCTCAAATGACCCGCCTCCATTTCGAGGGAAATTTTCTGATATACCTCTCCCCGTTTTTTGAACTAAAACAGCATGTTGTTGAAACCTTCTTCAGGGCTCTGAACATCGAACCATGACTACCTTCAGGGCTCTGAACATCGAACCATGACTACCTTCAGGGCTATGAGCATCAAACCATGACTACCTTCAGGGCTCTGAACATCGAACCATGACTACCTTCAAGGCTCTGAACATCGAACCATGTATACCTTCAGGGCTCTGAACATCGAACCATGTATACTTTCAGGGCCCGGAACATCGAATAATGTCTACCTTCAGGGCTCTGAACATCCAACCATGACTACCTATAATGTGTTTCTCTATAACTTTCTAGATTGCGCATAGTCCGCTCCCCCCTACCTCCCATTTCCGTCTTTGTTCTTCACCAAAATAGTAGCCCGCAGTATGGGTCGTCCTGAATACCACCGGCTTAAGCTATCGATATTTGTAACTGTTACGTGACATTCTGTATCCAAGTTCCGCCGAAAACGAATCTGTCAGGCCATTTGTGCAAATAAAACGACGACACATCGCATTTCCCTTCTCTGGACTACATCCTGCTGGGAATCTCTGGACTACATCCTGCTGGGAATCTAGTTGGATCATTGTCCTGCTACAAGAAATATTCAGTGGGAGTTTGAGAATGGAATGCAGGGGGATGCAGAGAAAGATAGAATGGGACAGTGACCCTTGCAGATAAATATAGAAATTAAAAAAATCAACATAAGCAGGCTTACCGTAACAATCTCTAACATTTCCTGACGAGAGATGTATCCATTACCATCCAAGTCATACATGCTGAAGGCCCATCTGAGTTTCTGCTCCAACTTGCCCCGTGATGTCACGCTGAGGGCACAGATGAACTCACGAAAGTCTATAGTTCCATCACCGTTAGTGTCAAATGTACGGAAAACGTGTTCAGCAAAACGTGAGGCGTCTCCGTAAGGGAAGAAATTGCCATATATTTTCTTAAACTCTTCCACAGTAAGATGACCGCTGGGACAATCCTTGAGGAAACCCTTGTACCACTCTTGAAGTTCCTCTTCTGTGAACTGTGTCTCGTGACGTAGATCTTCTAGTACTTCTGGCTTTAGTTTGCTGTTTTGTTTACCCATTGTGTCTTTACCAAATACTTTTCCCTAGGTTGCTTCTGTTGCTGTTGAGGTTGTTCAAGCTGTCAATGATGCCGTTGCTGTCGCTAGTTGCTACAGCGAGCGCAGCTGCTGATGATAGTGGTACTATTAATACAGTTGTAATAGTGCCGATGCTGCTGTTTCGTCGTATGGTACTGCCAATATGCTGTTGATACCTCTGTTACTTGTGCTGTACTGTTAATCAGTTGTTCTGCTGCTCTTGGTGTTCATGCTCCTGGTACAACTGATAATGATGTTGTTGTCTACGTTTTATGTCTGCATATGATATATTTTTGTATGGACTATTAGTCTGATTAGAGTTGATATTACGCGCACCAAATTTCAGCAAATGGCAAACGTTGAACTGACATGAAACTGACATGAACCGTTGACCGACAGCTTGTCACTCAAGTTTGTGTTTGAGTCAGTTATCTGAAAAGACAATTCTTGGAATGTAAATTCAGAAACTGTTAAATGATCAAGCCACATTATAATGCAAGTCTATAAATGAGATCTAGTTACATTATACCAAGATAAGATGTCTGTAATCTATGCTAGGTCGACGGATCACATTCAGTATAATTCGTATGAAATATGGCTAAACACACAACTATCTTGTAGTTATTTGGCTACATATGGCTAAACACACAACTATCTTGTAGTTATTTGGCTACATATGGCTAAACACACAACTATCTTGTAGTTATTTGGCAAAATATGGCTAAACATACAACTATCTTGTAGTTATTTGGCTAAATATGGCTAAAAACACCTATCTTGTAGTTATTTGGCTAAATATGGCTAAACACAACTATCTTGTAGTTATTTGAAATTACAGACCACGACCTAACATTTGAAGTTACAGGCAACGACCTGACATTTGAAGTTACGGACGGCCGGACATTTGAAGTTACAGGTGACGACCTAAAACTGTTATAAATATATCTTCGGACAAAAATATCTTATGATAGATATATCTTGTGATATATTATGATAAAACATGCACATCGTCTGATAAATTTATCTTATAACAGATATATCTGATAGATATATCATATGATAATTATATCTAGTAACAAGTATATCTTGTGATAGGTATATCTTGTGATAGGTATATCTTGTGATAGGTATATCTTGTGATAGGTATATCTTGTGATAGGTATATCTTGTGATAGGTATATCTTGTGATAGGTATATCTTGTGATAGGTATATCTTGTGATAGGTATATCTTTATTGAGGAGTAGTCAACTTTCCGTCTATCCAGAAGATAGTATTATTGTTGTGCTATAAGAAATATAATTTACGGCACATGATGGTGATGTATGTTACTTACAAGATCATTCTGAACCACAAAAAGTCTTCCACAGTATGTACAGGGAATTACATGCCCACTTGTACCATCCTGTTTAGACGTGCGGCCCTTGAACTATCTGCTATCACTTTCTCTTTTGTCTTTGTATCATTCCTGAGTGTTTGCCCCTCTATGATAAACGATTCATGGCAACCTGTTCCCATGATTTCGTATCAATGCCTGTATCATGCATATTACGTTTGCATACATATTTGTACTGAAGTAGAGACCGAATGATATCTTTTCCCTGACTCTAATTCTCTATAAAGTAGATCCTGTACTATTCTGTCATCTTCCAGCACCCTAGTGTGTCACCCTAGTGTGTCCAAGTCACGTGTATCTGTACAGACTGATCACAGAAAATAATGTCGTATTGCTTCTTTTTTCCAATACATCAGTGTTAGTGACTTTGTTATACCATACATCAGTGTTAGTGACTTTTTCCTGCCATACATCAGTGTTAGTGACTTTGTCTTGCCATACATCAGTGTTAGTGACTTTTTCCTGCCATACATCAGTGTTAGTGACTTTGTTATACCATACATCAGTGTTAGTGACTTTTTCCTGCCATACATCAGTGTTAGTGACTTTGTCCTACCATACATCAGTGTTAGTGACTTTGTTCTGCCATACATCAGTGTTAGTGACTTTGTTCTGCCATACATCAGTGTTAGTGACTTTGTCCTGGCATACATCAGTGTTAGTGACTTTGTTCTGCCATACATCAGTGTTAGTGACTTTGTCCTACCATACATCAGTGTTAGTGACTTTGTCCTGGCATACATCAGTGTTAGTGACTGTGTCCTGCCATACATCCGTGTTAGTGACTTTGTCATGCCATATATCAGTGTTAGTGACTTTGTCCTGCTATACATCAGTGTTAGTGACTTTGTCCTGCCATACATCAGTGTTAGTGACTTTGTCGTGCCATACATCAGTGTTAGTGACTTTGTCCTACCATACATCAGTGTTAGTGACTTTGTCCTGTCATACATCAGTGTTAGTGACTTTGTCCTGCCATACATCAGTGTTAGTGACTTTGTCATGCCATACATCAGTGTTAGTGACTTTGTCATGCCATACATCAGTGTTAGTGACTTTGTCCTGCCATACATCAGTGTTAGTGACTTTGTCCTGTCATACATCAGTGTTAGTGACTTTGTCCTGCTATACATCAGTGTTAGTGACTTTGTCCTGCCATACATCAGTGTTAGTGACTTTGTTGTGCCATACATCAGTGTTAGTGACTTTGTCCTACCATACATCAGTGTTAGTGACTTTGTCCTGTCATACATCAGTGTTAGTGACTTTGTCGTGCCATACATCAGTGTTATGGACTTTGTCTTGTCATACATCAGCGTTTACTGACTTTGTCTTGTCATACATCAGTGTTTACTGACTTTGTCCTGTCATGATGTTCGTGACACTGTCGTGATCGACGATGACCAAAAACTCAACCATAATAATAATAACAATAAATAATAAAATAATAAAGTTAATAGTGCGTATTTAAATGACTTCAAGTCCAATGCGCGCACAAAATGTTCTTTTACAGAATTGACAACAATAGAAGGTATCTGTGTGAGGTTGAGATGTTTTTTTTTTTCTACGTGTCTGCTTCTGTCTTGCAGTTTCTTGTCTGAATTCTTCCGCCGCTAGTGCTCCCGTTCTAATGCTGTAACGCCATGCTGTTCTATCCTGAGCGAGGCTCTCCCAATCGCCTACGTCAATGTTAAGATGTTTCAAGGATGACTTGAGCGTGTCTTTGAAACGCTTTTTCTGTCCACCAGATTTTCGAAATCCTGCCTTAAGTTCTCCATAATATATTTGTTTTGGCAAACACGAGTTCTCCATACGCACAAGATGGCCTGCCCAGCGTGCCTGCTCCTTCATAAGTATTGTGTGGATGCTTATTGAGGTTGATTTTTCCAAGACCTCGTAGTCTTGTACTTTGTCCCACCAATGGATTTTTAGTAATTTACGTAGGCAGGTAAGATGGAAATGATTTAACTTTCTTGATAAGTAAATAAATGGGTTGAGAAATGACTAGCGCTGAAGTTGGTTTATAGTGTGGAAGAGTTGCGCTAATCGTCAACTACACTCTCTCCTGAGTTTTATCTTGGTCCAGTGGCAAGACAAAGTCGAGACAACTGGGAGAAAATCAGGTGCAGCGTACTATGTGTCTAACTGTGCCCTATGCTGTCCACATAGCTCTGCTGTTAGCGCCCATGTACCCGTTGAGTTACCTGCCAACTTCTTCCGAGTATTTCGCCGCAAACAGACTTTATACATCATACAGACTTTATACATCAGCGTTTACTGACTTTGTCTTGTCATACATCAGTGTTAGTGACGGTGTCCTACCACCAAACTCGAAGAACTCTACATACTTCTGTAGAGTGGATGAATATGCCACCCACCTGGTTGATGCCACCATCTGTACGAGAGTGGATGAATATGCCACCCTCTTGGTTGATGCCACCTTCTGTAAGATATTGGATGAATATGCCACCCTCCTGGTTGATGTCGCCATCTGTGCGAGAGTGGATGAATATGCCACCCTTCTGGCTGTGAGAAGCGACTGATTCAAGAAGTTAGAGAAGTATATTCCAAAAAAGCCCATGGGCAAGAATGTATGCTTTGTTTTACGTCACTCTTAATGGCAAATTCCTGTAAGAAACACCATCAAAGTTGGTATTTATGTTTGTGTTGTGCCATTGACTTAACTACACTTAGAAAGGTTGTTGGGCAGCTGATCGTCTTGAGTGCTTTTAATAAGCCCCATGACATACTAAGTCGAATACCTTAGTCAAATTAATGGCAGCAACATGAAGGGGCTTCTTCAACTAAAGTCTACATGGAACTACATCCATTTAATCTGCAGATTACTTCAACTGAATTCTACATGGGGCTACATAATGCTAATCTGTAGACTATTTCAACTGATGTCCACATGGGACTAATCTGCAGGCTACATGGGTCTACATCCTGCTAATATGCAGGAATTTGAGAACAAAAGCACAAAAGGATATTCTTATCATCATCAAATGCCGTTTCTACAAGAAAGGTTACCTTGGTGACACTCCCATCATGTGTCTTGGCGTTGCACTCTGCTAAACCTGTCCATCTCGTGATGTTTCTCACTTGTATCTCTGCCTACCTCTTGCTCGCCTCTCTTCGACTTTACCCTCAAGTAAGGTCTTCAGCAAAGTGTTATGTCTTTTAATGTGTCCAAAATAGTTTATTTGTCTGATCTTTATTTCCATTAATAATTCTTTCTTCATCTTATGTGTTGCTAGAATCTCTTTGTTTATTTTCTTCTCTTTCCATGAAGTTCTCCCTATTCTTCTATATATCCATATCTCATGGCATTCATTCTGTCTTCTAGTTGTTTAATCATTATCCACGTTTCTGAGCCGTACATTAATATAGAATAGATGTAGTATTTTATAATTGTCATTGTTATCTTGTTTAAATTTGTTTAGAAGTGAATATTTTTGTCATGTCAATATTGTCCTAATGTCAATATTGTCCTAATGTCAATATTGTGCTCATGTCAATATTGTGCTCATGTCAATATTGTGCTCATGTCAATATTGTACTCATGTCAATATTGTACTCATGTCAATATTGTACTCATGTCAATATTGTACTCATGTCAATATTGTACTCATGCCAATATTGTACTCATGTCAATATTGTACTCATGTCAATATTGTACTCATGTCAATATTGTACTCATGTCAATATTGTACTCATGTCAATATTGTACTCATGTCAATATTGTCCTAATGTCAATATTGTACTCATGTCAATATTGTACTCATGTCAATATTGTCCTAATGTCAATATTGTACTCATGTCAATATTGTACTCATGTCAATATTGTACTCATGTCAATATTGTACTCATGTCAATGAAAGTACTTTAAGAGATTATACAGCTCAGAAAATAGTTTTTTGGTTGAAATGTATTTTTTATAAAAACAACACCAAGACGGACCAATAGTAATTTACACAGGTGTGAATGTGTCCATCTGCTACTGACCTTGGAGTGTGATAGTTCATCTGCTGCTGTCCCTGGAGTGTGATAGTTATCTTGATATGCAGTTTTAGATCATATTCATGTTTTATCTTTATCATTGAATGAAATATTATTGTACTTGCCTTTCATCTTCTCGTATGTTCAGCTAATTCATTCTGTCACCTGATCATTCATTCTGTCACATGATCATTCATTCTGTCACCTGATCATTCATTCTGTCACCTGATCATACATTCTGTCACCTGATCATTCAGTCTGTCAACTGATCATTCAGTCTGTCAACTGATCATTAAGTCTGTCAACTGATCATTCATTCTGTCACCTGATCATTCATTCTGTCACCTGATCATTAAGTCTGTCAACTGATCATTCATTCTGTCAACTGATCATTCAGTCTTTTAACTGATAATTCAGTCTGTCAACTGATCATTCAGTCTGTCAACTGATCGTTCATCCTGTCAACTGATCATTCAGCCTGTCAACTGATCGTTCAGTCTATCAATTGATCGTTCAGCCTGTCAATTGATCATTCAGCCTACCAACTGATCATGTTTTGAAAAAGCTCCAGTTTTATTAATAATTATTATGTCTGCTCGTTCCTGCCAATATCATTACTGATTATATTTAAATTTATACTATCAATATCTCAAATCTCAAACATGATCAAGTTTGCACGCACGCAAGCACGCACGCACGTACGCACGCACACACGCACACACACACACATGATACAAACATACACACATCCTATCCTAATTTATAATTCCGTAACCAGTCAGGGTCGTAGGGGAACGAATACTGGATGTTTCAGCACATACAGTCCTCAAGAGATTTCTATCTTTAACGATGCGGATGAGTGAGGACAAATATTGTCCATTCCTTGATGTTTTCTGTCCATATTTTTATTTCACCTCCTTTGCTTCCACGGTTCCCTGCAGTATTGTTTTTAGACAAGAAATCATGTCGACATACACCTGCAAACCTTGCTAACACAAATACACATATAAAGCTACCTGTGATCGTCTGCTTCTCTGCTACCTCTATGTCCTTACAGACACCTGGACAAGACAGGCCGGATCAGGTAGACATCACAGACAAGGTGCACGTTCAACTGTGTCTCCATCAAAGACCACTCAGTCTGACCCTGTTACAAAGTTGATAACAGGTAAACAAACAAACAAGTTGCCAAACAATGTTATCTTTAAATTGATAACAGGTGAACAAACAAACAAACTGCCAAACAATGTTATCTTTAAATTGATAACAGGTGAACAAACAAACAAACTGCCAAACAATGTTATCTTTAAATGATATGCGACTGACAGACAATGTTATCTTTAAGTGATGTCTGTCTGCCAGACCTTCAGATCTGCAAAGAGAAGATCATCTATCTGGCACTGCCCTGACATGTTGTACCATGTTGTCTCAGACAGCCTTGCCAATACCTGTGCACAGTTAACAGTATGCTGTCATAGAAAAGTGCACCCAACCTGCATAGCCAAGTACACGCTAGCTACGTAGAAAAGTTGAATATAGCTAAAAAGCCAAGTGCAACGGAACAATGTGTACGCGAACTACGGCGCCAACTGTATGCCTTCATAGAGCCAATTGAGCTTCATACTTCAATCAATCAATCAATCAATCACTCAATAATATATAGAAATAATCTTTTTTTTTTTGCCTCATATCACAACGATAGAGGGATAGTTCAAGTGCAGGGTTGAAAGAGAGAAAGAGAAAGAGAGAGAGGTAGTAGGTAGTTTTTAGCTAATGAGTTTGTCTCTATTTTGGAGAGGCGTGCCGTTTCAACCAGCGGACAAAGTCCAGTTAGATTATATCAGGACACACTACCATAAAATATTAGATGTAACAATTTGGGTATAGAGAGAGAGGTCATTATTTCATAGCTGTATAAACCCCATTACTGGACATTATGCAGACTACCCTTGATGCCCTCCAACAGTTAACACTAGTCGCTTTGTTTTTTAGATTTGTAAGTCTCTTGTCAATGTGTGTGGTTTGTCTTGAGTTGAACTTATGTGAAGGCACATGTGTGTGTGGTTTGTCTTGAGTTGAACTTATGTGAGGGCACATGTGTGTGTGGTTTATCTTGAGTTGAACTTATGTGAGGGCACATGTGTGTGTGGTTTGTCTTGAGTTGAACTTATGTGAGGGCACATGTGTGTGTGGTTTGTCTTGAGTTGAACTTATGTGAGGGCACATGTGTGTGTGGTTTGTCGTGAGTTGAACTTATGTGAGGGCACATGTGTGTGTGGTTTGTCGTGAGTTGAACTTATGTGAGGGCACATGTGTGTGTGGTTTGTCGTGAGTTGAACTTATGTGAGGGCACATGTGTGTGTGGTTTGTCTTGAGTTGAACTTATGTGAGGTAAATTTTTGGTGACAGGATTACATGAAATGCAACCTCATGAATATTTATGACGTTATTTAACTAAAACAGAATTGATCTGCGTGTGAGACAACGGGGACTCACCAAAAATGCTCAAATTTGTTCAAGAAATGAACACATATCACGTGTTGTATCTTACAAGAACTATGTAAGGGGTGCTAATCTCATTATCATGGCAGAATAGTTATGCGTAAAGACATTTCTGCATCAAATGTCTCAATGTGACACCCCTATGTTCCTGTTTATGTCTCAATGTGACACCCCTATGACCTTGGTTATGTCTCAATGTGACACCCCTATGACCTTGGTTATGTCTCAATGTGACACCCCTATGACCTTGGTTATGTCTCAATGTGACACCCCTATGACCTTGGTTATGTCTCAATGTGACACCCCTATGACCCCGACTAGCTATGTTTCAATGTAACACCCTGACGACCCTGTATATTGTGTTAAACATTATGTCAGGACCATGCGGTAGATTTTCTCAGTGTAGTGCAGGTCTTCGACATGCCGCCCACTTACATGGTTTTTATTCGAAATGCCGCCCCCGAAATGTATTTTGATTGTTGCTGCCTGATGCGAACTGACAACTAGAACTGAGATAATTGACTGCTAGAAATGACAGAACTGACAGCTAGCTTTAACAGCTAGAACTGACAGCTAGCTTTAACAGCTAGAACTAGGAATACCAGTAAGATATGATTATTAGAACGGACAAGCAGGGAAGAAACTGACAGCTAGAACTGACAACTAGACCATGGCAACTGAAATAGACAGGTAGAACTGACAGCTAGAACTGACAACTAGACCATGGCAGCTGAAATAGACAGGTAGAACTGACAGCTAGGACTGACAACTAGACCATGACTGCTGAAATAGACAGGTAGAACTGACAGCTAGGACTGACATCTACATCCTGACATCTACATCCTGACATCTAGTGTTGGCAACAAAGACTTCCAGCTATGTCTGAGATAGGCCATACAGCTAGTTTTTTACAGCTAGAGTTTACAACTAGAACTAATAGCTAGAACTAATAGCTAGGACTTACAGATGACACCAAGGCCTGATTGGTAGAGCTGACAGAGAACAGAAACTGTCAGCTAGACCTAGTAGCTAGAACTGAAAACTAGGACTGACAGCTAGAAATGACAGCTTGGACTAACAGCTAGAAATGACAGCTTGGACTGACAGTTTGACTTAAAGTTAGAACTGATAGACTTTGATAACTAGAATTGGAAATTAGATTTTGATAACTAGAATTGGAAATTAGATTTTGACGTCTAGAACTATCAGATTGACAGGAAGAACTGCCAAAACTGACAGAACTGACATCTAGACCATGGCAGCTAGAACTAGCAACAAAGACTTAGAACTAGTGATCATAGTTAGGACTGACATTTAAATTTTGATAGCTAGAATTGACAACTAACATTGACAGCTGGAATTGACAACTAGACCATGACAGCTAGAATTGACAGGTAGAACTGCCAAAACTGATAGATAGCACTGACATCTAGACCATGACAGCTAGAATTGACAGGTAGAACTGACAGCTAGGACTGACATCTAGACCTTGACATCTTGGACTGATATCGAGATATGACAGCTGGGACTGACAGCTAGTAATGACAGACCATGACAGCTGGGACTAACAGCGAGGAGTGACCATGTGTACCGTGGTCCGTTAAAAAACATCACTAATCACTCATGAGGAGTGGGACAGTGACCACCTAAACATACCTCTCCCTAGTGTCTATTGTCCCGGCTTCCGTACGAGTAGTTAAATTTTTAGACATCCCACTATCAACGTTACCACTGAAGTTTTAGAAATAACGTGATCGCCCTGAAGATCGCCCTGAAAAGAAATAAAAAAGACCACAGTAAACAATTGATTGTATTATACGTCAGAAATGGGCCGATATACGTTATACGTTAAACGAATGTACGAAATACGTAGATACGTTTCTGCTAAGAGGGTCAAGGGTTTCAATTAATTAAACAACAATTAGAGTAAATTTAGTGTGTTGTTTAGTGATAATTTTAGAGCAGTAGGGTCGAGCGAAGAGGTGGGTGAGATGAGGGGCTTGTCCACTTTTCCGGCTGCTCGCCTAGCAGTAAGTGTGAATTGTCCACTTTTACGGCTGGTCGACTAGCAGTAAGTGTGAATTGTCCACTTTTACGGCTGGTCGACAAGCAGTAAGTGTGAAATGTCCACTTTTCCGGTTTGTCAACTAGCAGTAAGTGTGAATTGTCCACTTTTCAGGCTGATCGACTAGCAGTAAGTGTGAATTGTCCACTTTTCAGGCTGATCGACTAGCAGTAAGTGTGAATTGTCCACTTTTCCGGTTTGTCAACTAGCAGTAAGTGTGAATTGTCCACTTTTCCGGTTTGTCAACTAGCAGTAAGTGTGAATTGTCCACTTTTCAGGCTGATCGACTAGCAGTAAGTGTGAAATGTCCACATTTCCGGTTTGTCAACTAGCAGTAAGTGTGAATTGTCCACTTTTCAGGCTGATCGACTAGCAGTAAGTGTGAATTGTCCACTTTTCCGGCTGGTCGACTAGCAGTAAGTGTGAATTGTCCACTTTTCCGGCTGGTCGACTAGCAGTAAGTGTGAATTGTCCACTTTTCCGGCTGGTCGACTAGCAGTAAGTGTGAATTGTCCTCTGGGTTCTTATGGAGACTTAACAATATATAAAGCATCAAAAGTTGACCTTCAACCAAAGTTTCGCACATTCTTGATTTTAATTATTTAAAAAATAATTTTTAATGCAAATTGCCAGAATTTACAGTGTATAGATGAATAGATTAGATAGATAAGTAGGTAGGCATGTAGATAGATAGACAGATAGATTCGCCAAAAAATCATAAAATAATGCAGTTTTGTAAATAAATTTATTATTAAAAACTCAGAATCCCGCATACGACTAAAACCCCCAGATCCTGTAGAGAAAAACCCCAGATCCTGTAGATAAAAACCCCCATTTCCTGTAGAGGAAAACCCAGCTGTGGCATCGCTGCCCACAACAATCAATTGCTAAACCGGTGATTACTAGAAGCCGATTTCACACTAGGACTGCAGTGTTCGTTGATGCTGGAACTAAATCTAATCAATGCACTTGCATTCTAGACCGGCTGGGTTGGGTAAACACACATTATCAGGAAATAAGTAGGTTGTGGACTGTGTTATACTTTGTCAAATACAATTGTCGGTTACGTATGGGTGAATTCACAAGTGGGGTAATGTTTACCAACATTTAGTCTCAATTATCATAATACATCGTGACGAATGATCCCAACACAAATGTTATTAAGAGTATTATCAGTTGTTACTACAACACTTTTGAAAAAGTCAACAACTTCACATACCTTGGCAGCAAGCTATCAACAACAGGAGATTCATCAACAGAAATATCACATCGTATTGCACTGGCTGCTAACTCATTCAATAAACTATCAAATATATGGCATTCAAAAACACTAAGAAATAACACAAAACTCAAAATCTTCAACTCCTGCATAATTTCAACATTAACATATGGACGCGAACGTTGGACACCAACATCAAACTTAGAACAAAGATTAAACAACTTTGAAAATAAATGTCTAAGAAGGCTACTGAAAATACGTTGGTCAGACTTCAAATCAAACAGAGTTGTCAGACAAAAATCAAAACAAGAATATGTATCCACCTATATTAGAAAGCGTCGCTGGAATTACATCGGACACGCGCTACGAATGGATACTGAAAGACTCCTCTGTCAAGCTTTGATGTGGTCACCAAAGGACAAGAGAAAACGAGAAAGACCAAAAGAAACTTCAAGTAAAACTATTACAAGAGAACGTTTCACCATCGGTATCAGAAACAATGAAGACCTAAAGAAAATTGCAATGAAACAAGAGACATGAAAATCTGTGTCATCCACCCTATGTGCCGTCATTGGCCCTAGAGGAATAACTAACTACAAGAAGTATAGACAGCAGAAAATCAAATCAAGCTGTGACCACATTACTACATCATTGGACACACTATTCTCACGACAGTGGCTGCAAGTCAGCAGACTTGGTAGTTTTCTATCAATGATTCCCGCCCATTTGCTGACGCTTTCTGCGCCATTTTTTCTACGAGTCTATAAATAACTGGTTTTTATTTAGAACAAAGAAAATATTTAGTTTTATCTATGACCAAGACCGTTGACAGTAACGACCTTTGTACAGAAAGTAAACAACTTTTCATTCGGGACGTTGGTGAGTATTGTTGTAATTTTAGTTGGTGACTATTTATATACGCGAAATCGCATGCCAAAAATAGCCAATGCCGAACAACGAAATGCACGAACTTTAAAAAAAATAATTTCAGGAAATGTTTACATTCTGTACACATGTCTTTACTAGAGTCAGGTTATGTTTACATTATGTACACATGTCTTTACTAGAGTCAGGTTATGTTTACATTCTGTACACATGTCTTTACTAGAGTCAGGTTATGTTTACTTTCTGTACACATGTCTTTACTAGAGTCAGGTTATGTTTACATTATGTACACATGTCTTTACTAGAGTCAGGTTATGTTTACATTCTGTACACATGTCTTTACTAGAGTCAGGTTATGTTTACATTCTGTACACATGTCTTTACTAGAGTCAGGTTATGTTTACATTCTGTACACATGTCTTTACTAGAGTCAGGTTATGTTTACATTATGTACACATGTCTTTACTAGAGTCAGGTTATGTTTACATTCTGTACATTTGTCTTTACTAGAGTCAGGTTATGTTTACATTCTGTACACATGTCTTTACTAGAGTCAGGTTATGTTTACTTTCTGTACACATGTCTTTACTAGAGTCAGGTTATGTTTACATTCTGTACATTTGTCTTGACTGGAGCCCGGTTATGATTTTGACATGTATGTTCATGAAGTTGACAAAGTTGAATAGTTCAGAATAAGATTGAATTCTGGTGTCATGGCTGCATGATAAACAGATATTTTAATTCAGATGACACGACTGGTTGGTAAATCGGTACAGGAGATAGTATGTGAATTAAGGTGACAAGTCTGGGTGATAGATATCTGAATTCAGAAGAACATATGTGAATTCAGGTGAAATGTCTGGGGGATATATCTCTACGTAAGAATAACATGTCAATTCAGTTGACACGGCCGGGTGATAGATATCTGAAAGAGTGCGAACATGTATACACTAATGCTTGTTCCCTATGCTTTTTGTGTGTTACATGTAGTCCCGTGTCTTATCTGTAGGACCCTTATACCTGAGTGTTCACTGTATATCCGTGTTTCCTGTATACTTGCGTGTTCCTATGCTTGTCTGTGAGTTTCTCTTTGCCCGTGTGTTCCTTGTAAACTCACCGTGTGTTTCTTGTATATCCGTGTTTTCCTAGTATATCTGTGTGTTTCCTATGTGTATCCGTGTTTTCCCAGTATATCCGTGTGTTTCCTATGTATATCCGTTTTTTCCTAGTATATCCGTGTGTTTCCTATGCTCGTCAGTGTATTCTCTGTAAGCTCATGTGTCGTCTTAGTGCCCGTGTGTTCCCTGTAGATCCATGTGTTGTTCGTGATGTTTTTAAGGGATTCGATTCCCGCATGAAGACAGGTGCGGTCGCAATAGATCTTGAGGATGCGTACAATAGGGTGTCCTTGGATATCTTGATGCACCAGCTGTTAAATCTTGCAGTTAATCCTTTTGTCGTGCGGTGGGTTGGTGCCGCCCTGATGCACAGGATAGTATTTTTTAAGTGTGGTATTTGGATATCGGCACGTTATTAACCAACGGTTATTAGTCCTGGTCTGCCACATGGATCGCCTCTATCTCCTGTACTTTTCAATGTATACACAGTACATATCGCTGGCAATCAAATCACAGGTGGTGGCAGAACGATGTTATATGCCGATGATATACTGGTGTATAGACAGGGCAGAAATCGAGAAGAGTGCGTCATGGAACTACAGAAGGAGCTGGACAGACTGACAAATTGGTGTCGAGATACGGGAGCAGTGGTTAATCCGTCTAAGGCACTCGTGACGTGGTTTTCCTTGAACAATCATATGGTAAAGACACCCATGCCACAAGTTTCGTTGTCCGGGAAAAGTTTAGAAAGAACTAGCACAATGAGATATCTTGGTGTGTTTTTTAACAGAAACCTGAGTTTCAGGGAACATGTTGACCACTTTATAATAAGGGCAGGCAAAGGTTTAGCAGTAATGAAGGTTATTGCTGCTGCACAGTGTGAGAAGAGATTGTTATTACTTTTGTACCAAGGTTTGGTTGTGGCTGTAGTGGAATATGCACTGGCAATTCTGACTCTTAGCCAAACTCAGATCGAAAGACTGGATAGAGTCCAGAATGCAGCAATGCGTATCATACTGGGATGCACAAGAGACACATCGACAAGAGCTATGTGATACCTACTTGACTGTCCAACAGTAGAGCACAGATTACAGTATTGCTGTGCACTGGCGTACCTTCAAATACATGCAGATAAGGAACACCCGTTGCATTCCGAAATACAAAAAGTTAAAGGCAGCAGACTCAAGAGAGGGAGGTCGTGGATGGGACGTGCTGAGGATGTCATACAAAGTGTGTGCAGATTGTAGGATGTGGCAGCAGGTGCGAAATGGATAAGTCTAACTACATATTTCGAAACTTGTTTGAGAGTAGTAATATCACTTAGCAGAGAATGCAGAGAATGGTGTCCCACAGCTGTGGAGAAAGAAGTGCAGGATTTAATCAGTGAGAAGACCAAAGAGGGGGATGTGATTATATACACTGATGGATCTGTAATTAGGCATGTTCGCAGTGCTTGGGCCTTTACATCTCAGTGCACAGGTAAAACGATCAGGGAGGAGAGTGGTGCCTTTGCGGTCACTACGAGTAGTATGACCATTGAGACTGTAGTGGTGACCAGGGCATTTGAGTGGCTACGCACACAGAAGGTAACGCAGGTCTACATCTTGAGTGACTCTATGAGTATGATTAAGAAGGTACAAGTGGGCTATTCACGAACAGTTGATTGAGGCCGGGACATATGGGTGTTCGGGGAAATGAAAGAGCGGATCAACTGGCGTCATGCGTGATTGTGGCACAGGGCGATGGGGCAATTGATCGCGCTGACGTTTTGAACTCCTTAAGTGAGACTAATGTGGATGATGATTCCTTTTCAATGGCTAGGATTAAAGATCAGGGATTGAAATGCGGTGTTGCTAGAAGTGAACATTTTGGAGGGCGCAGAAGAATGATGGTCAACCAGCATAGGACCGGTACTGTCAGCAGAAGTGTTATGGCGGATACACTCAAGGAGAGATCGGAGCAACTATGGACGTGTCCAGTTTGCAGTGATGATGATCCGACGACTAACTAACTAACCGTGTGTTCCCTACATATTCATGACTTCTCTGTATACCAGTATGTTCCCCATGTTCGACCTTGTATTCTCAGCAGACCCATGTATTCATTGTAGGACCGTGTCTTCTATTAGTATACCAGTGTGTTCTTTATAGGTTCTCGTGTTCTCTGTAAACCCGTGTGTTCTCTGTAGACCGGCGTGTTCCGTTGTCGGTCCAAATACCACAGACTTTTCAGAAATATAATGCTATTTCAACCAAATATATTTACAAACATGATCGGAGTGTTACCCGCTGCCTGTGGCCTCAGCTATCAAGGTCCGTGTGTGTGTGTGCGTGCGTGCGCGCGCGTGTGATCCGCTGAATTTCTCTATTATAAGTATTATGTACACACTGTATGTGTTATATGTGACATCTACGGAACGGCTAAAATCTTGATGACCTGCTTAAATGAAGTCCACTCACGTGGAACCCCAATTACATCTCGTGTAACGCGAATTATTTTTCTCTCTGACAAAATTCCCAATATTGATCCCTTTGAGAACCACTCATCATCATATTTGGGAATCCCTGCCGTAAACTAATAAATATGACTTGGAAAAATGGAAAACTGCCTAAAATCTGGATAAATGCTCACAACTTTCCCATCCTGAAAAGAAACAAACCTCTATATGAACCCAAAAACTACAGCCCCATATCCCTAACATCATGTCTTGGCAAATTAGCAGAAATAATGGTTAATGTGGGACTTTGCTGACTCCTCGAGTGCAAAACATCTTCTGCCATGAACAGGCTGCCTTCAGAGAAGGCATTTGTACAGAAGCCCAACTGTTTAGATAATAGATTCTCAAAGTGTGGCGGTACCTCTCATCAGTGGGCGCTGAAACCGTCTATGGAGGCGATACTAGTTTCAGAAGAAATTGGTGGCGGAGGGGGGGGGGGGGTCGTTCTCACAGTATAGTGGGACGGTGGCCCTTCGGTAAAATATCTCAGTGCAGTAATGTCATCTGTGATCTCCATACACCTTCATATTTTAAACATAAACATTCATCTTCTCAATTTATTATATCATCACTGCTCTTTTCTGTTTCAGAGATGTTGACAGCTCCCATATAAGCCACCAACATCATCAGATGTTGACAGCTCCCATATAAGCCACCAACATCACCAGGTGTTGACAGCTCCCATATAAGCCACCAACATCACCAGGTGTTGACAGCTCTCATTAAAGCAACCAACATCACCAGGTGTTGACAGCTCCCATATAAGCCACCAACATCACCAGGTGTTGACAGCTCCCATATAAGCCACCAACATCACCAGGTGTTGACAGCTCTCATTAAAGCAACCAACATCATCAGATGTTGACAGCTCTCATTAAAGCCACCAACATCACCAGGTGTTGACAGCTCCCATATAAGCCACCAACATCATCAGATGTTGACAGCTCCCATATAAGCCACCAACATCACCAGGTGTTGACAGCTCCCATATAAGCCACCAACATCACCAGATGCTGACAGTTCCCATATAAGCCACCAACATCACCAGATGCTGACAGTTCCCATATAAGCCACCAACATCACCAGATGCTGACAGTTCCCGTTATTAGCGAAAAGCATTAAAAGTATCTCAATCTAATCAAAGCCTCTTCCATCTTATTTTTTAATTGAGCTGATTACAGCCATAAGTATAATTGCTACTGCAATCTTTTATCTATGAACTGGTTAGTGGAATTCCATTATAACAAATTGGTCCAGACTCACAAAATATTTATGTAATAACATAAATTCGCAATATACAGTATGAACACTGAAGAATAAATATAATTGGGGATTTTGAAAAGTGTTGTTATATAGGGAAATTTGCGGTAAAAGGGTGCAGTATAGTGAGATTTCACTGCGTAAATAAGAACAACAGATTGTTTCACACCGCGTCCAGAAGCAGTTGGACTTGTCATTATTTCTCAGAAATAAACAAGAAATGTTAAGAATAAAAACAATCAGGTTTTAAAGATTAAAGACGTATGTTTTTGTGAAAATCGAAGTGAAAGTAATCTTGCATTGTAGCAGTAAATTAATTCGTTAACATAAAAATATCTGTTAGCGATATATACAAATACAGTATCTTCAAATATCCGATATATCTATCGGCAGTTGGTCGAAAAACTACCATTTTTTATATACTAAAACAAATATTACGATGGTATAGCAAATAAGTCAATGCATGCAAGTCGATTCGGGCTTGATTTTAAATCTATAGATAACAGTTGTTTGGGAATAATAATAATTATATAATCATTTTTTTGTGTGCTTTCCCAACAATCATTAGTCGAAAGTGTAATACATAAGTGAAGTCATGCAAAGTGTACATGAAATCTGTTATTTTGTGAATATTTTTGCAAGTTGTATTACTTCAGTATGTATGAATCTAACAATAAAAGTCGAGGATACAGTAACTGAGTATTTGAAATATGGATTCATTCAATCTTCTATGAACCCATTATTACCTATGTGCTTAATTTGTCAAAACGTATTTTCAAATGAACCACTAGACTAAAAAAACCATTTGATTAAATGCATTCTGACAAAAATCATGTGTCCTATTTTCAAGTACTAGAAGCAAATCATTTTAAGCGTCCTACTATATCAAAACGCTCTGTGTCCTCCACTAAACAAGACACTGACGGATTACAAGCTTCTTATAATATTTCATTATTAATGACCAAAGCTGGTAAACCACCGCAATTGGTGAGCAATTAATTGTGCCAGCGGTAAAACTAGTCAACTTGCTTCATAAGCCAGCATCAACCGCAAACATCTTTTGAGCAATAATTCAGTGCAAAGAAGAATCGATAGAAATGGTTGAAAATGTTGAAAAATCATTATACGAATATTTGCAGATATGTCAATTATCCATTCAACTCGATGAATCAACTCTCCCAAATAGTTAAGCACTACTTTTATCATACGTACTAGTCATAAAAGATGAAAACGTTTGTCAAGAATTACTGTTAGCTAAAAACTTGGAAGTGGACACAAAGGGAAAAACTATAATACCATGAATAAGATTTTTCCAGAGAAAGACATTCCTATTCGTAATATTTTGTCTGCCGATACTGATCGCGAAATGAGTTCATGCAGCTTTTGAAACCAGCAGTACCAAATGTACTTGCTATACATTGTATACTTCATCGTCAATATTTGTTTGAAAAGCAATTAGAACAATTCACTGAGTGAAGATTGCTTAAGTCAACTTTGTAATGAAAACAATGAGGATTGCAATCGATTGCTGTCTCACACAGATGTTCGTTGGCTTTCAAAAGATATTTGTTGGAAACGATTTTACAATTTGTTTGATTAAGTACTAGCATTTCCAGAAAGCGGAAACGACGGATTGGACAACCAGCCTGATTACATCAAAAAATGACATCGCTTATTTGATAGACCTATATAAAATATTCAATGAAGCCAATATACAATTACAATGTGATTTGAATTTAATTAAACATAAAAACGTTATTGCCGCTTTTGTGGGGAAACTTCTTGTGTTCAAGCAGAATCTAGGCCGAGGGGAATATAGCCACTATACAAATTCAACAGCAGTGTCTCTGAAACAGTAATATTTACTTAGATACTGTCAACACTTGCAGTTCTCCTGATTTCAATGAGTGATTCAAAGATATTCTAAACATGAATCTACAAAATTGGGATCTAGATCATTTCTCATACACACACACAGCAGGATCATGAAATTAGTCAGAACTAATATAATTAGCAACAAATCAAGAACTAAAATTAAAATTATGGAGTGGATACCAAATGTTTTATCTTCAGAAAGCAATAGCAACACTCTAGCCTGGATTATGGCAAATAGTGCTGCATTTATTACTTGTATTTCCATCTTCTTATTTGGCTGAGGGTGGGTTTAGTGTTGTAGCGAATTGATTAAGAAAAGGAACCCATTACATATAACTGAGCGTGGCAATTTACGATTGTTTTTAGCGACAGTTGAACCAGATATTTTTTAAACAATTGTAACAAATACATCAGACTCAGACTTTATTTTTGTTTTGTTTTACTTTATTAGTTGAGAATGAACAATTTTGTCATATATCTGATGGTGTTTTAATTATTACAATAAGATTCTTACTAATGTAAAGTAATCTCTGAATATGTATTCCGAGTGTTCATATTTCAACCATTGTTTGAAACTGTTCATAATTTTATTCGAGTATACACTTTACAATCTTTACATATGTGTTATGTTCCTTCAAAATCGGCATAGCAATCAGTAACTGTGTTCAAGATGAAGCAGACATTAGAAAATACTTTTAAAATTATTTAACGGAATAAGCAGTCAATGTATGTTAGTTTTTATTTACCTTGAACATATCAAACTGCCGCCGAAAAATGTTATAATTGGGGGGAGGGGGGGTTACAACATTTATGTCTTGCAAAAGGGACTGTGGCCCGAAAAAGTTTGAGAACCTATGGTTTAGATTGACACAGAAAATCCATGATGGATTCCAGGAACACAGACACACTGTAGCCATCTTCTTTGCCTTATAATCTGTGATCAAGTATAGAGAAAGGGTGTCTTGATGAAGATGATTGAGATGGAAATTAGTGGAAATCTATACAACTGGATATAATACTGTCTCATTGACAGAACAATCCAGACAAAGATAAATGATGAAATTGCATCGAAAGAAGTTATACAGGAAGGCTTACCACAGGGTTCTCCTTTGAGCTGACTCCCCCCCCCTCTTTCTCATGGACATTAATGACCTTGTCAAACATATTAAAGCCCTCTATGCTGTTGACCTAAAAATATGGCAGAGCCATGAGAATGTTGAAAGTGCAGCCACAAGACTAAATGGAGATTTAAGAAGACTGCTCGAGTACTGTCAAACAAGGAAGCTGAAAATAAACTGTGAGAAAACTGTCTATACCATCTTTACCAAGAGTCATAAAGAAGCCAAAGAAAATATTAGTCTATGGTTAGATACACAGAAATTACAAAGAGAAGGACTTTTCAAATATTGGAGTCATGCTTGATCAGTAGCTGACACTCAAGAAGCACGTAGAAAATGTCAAAAAGGCACTTAAATGGTTACAGCTACTGAAAAGACTGACTGGTACATCTTGGGAGATCAGCCAATGATACTCTCCGAGGACTATATCGTGGTTACATACATTCTGATTTAGAATACAACAGTGCAATCCTGACAAAATGTTCCAAGACAAATGTAGAATCTCTAGACAGAGTGCAGAACAATGCCCTGCGTCTTTTTAGTGGAGCAATGAGATCTACACTGATGGCTGCATGTGAAATACATACGAATGTAGAACCCCTTGAGATACGGAGAGATATGGCTGCAATGGAAGCTTATGAGAGAAGCAAAATAATAAAGACCACCCAAATAAAAAAACTTGTAGAAAACTGGCAACTAAACCACAGAATAAAACAAGTCAGTCCTCAGCCATGTCAGTGTTATGAAAGACGGCTATCACTTTCAAGACAAAAGACAAGAACTGCAAAGAGTAGAGAATGTTTACCACTACACGCAGGTTTTAAATTGCCAGAAGTCAAGATACAATTACGAGATAATACAACGAAACGTTCTGACCCAGTAAGTCTTATGAAAGCAACACAGAAAACAATATACACCTCCACAGAACAACGGATTAATGTCTATACTGATGGGTCTGCTTTCAAAGCCACCATCAAAGCAGGTTATGGTGTCTATATAGAATATCCAGACAAAACATTTGATGAGTTGTTTGATGCCAGTGGGGAGATATGCTCTAACTATGAAGCTGAAATAACAGCACTAGAAGTTGCCCTGTACAACCTGATGACCATATGTGATACCTTTCCATCATAAGTCCAAAACATTGTGATTTTGTCCAGATATTGTGATTACAACACACTCCAGTGTGTCCGCTGTGCACATATCGCTACGAAACTGTTGACCACCATCTTTTTGAATGTCTAGCACTGGATGACGTCAGGAAAAATTGCTTCTCCCTCCAGGGCCAGATAAATGGAACACATTATATGGAACAAAACAACAACTCACACACACATGCATATATCACACAATGGCATTGGGTCAAAGGGCATGAGCCCATGCACCGATGAATCTGCAACCAACCACCCTACCAACCTAGTAAAGAGATACGTCAAACATCATTGTGCAAATAGATGAAACATCATTGTCTAAATATATAAAACATTGTGTAAATAGATGAAACATCATTGTGTAAATAGATAGATGAAACATCATTGTCTAAATATATAAAACATTGTGTAAATAGATGAAACTACATTGTATAAATAGATAGATGAAACATCATTATGTAAAGAAATATATCCAATATTTCTAGTGCTTGTTTATGTGAAAATGGCATGAATACAGATTTTGCCTAAAGTCTTAACATTTGACAAGACAATTATGTCAAACAAGCCATGTTTTCAATGTTCAAGTACCAAACTAACTTGTAAATGTGCACGCAACACAGCAGATTAGAAAGTACACATACAATCATAGTACCTACACGAATTGTTACGTGTATGTGTGAATGCACGCGTGAATCTAGAATCATGAAACTAACATAATCTGAACCAGGAATCCATATTGACACCAACAAGAGCACTCTAGATGGAGAACGAAATAGCCTCACTCCCAACGTCACGCAATGTTCACAGACAAGATTAATCATTGACAATAATCGGCCTACCTTGAGATAAGAACTGTTTGTAATCCTACATTCCCTGAACACAATCTCTCCCACCTGTAGGATCCCTAAAACAGACGTTCTTCTGTCTGTATTATTAGAATCATATGAAATTAGTAGAAACACACACACGAACAAAACGTTTATTTTCAAGTTGATCTCACGAATTTTCCTTGTTCCTCGATATATTCTGCGTCTTTCGGTCTCTGCCTGGAGCAAACGCGATACACATTCGTCAACCAATCAAATGAAAGCTCCAGCCGCCATTTATATGAATGTATGCAGTCTGTGATGGGAGGGCTGGTCAGAGTGATGGAGGTAGGTTTAGCTTTGTGACAGTTGACAAACAACTGTGGCCATAGATGGCGATTTATGCATTAGGGGTTCTTACAATCTTCTGTGCTGCGATGCAGCTGCTGTATAAGGGGTTCTTACAATCTTCAGTGCTGCGTTGTTGCCGTATAAGGGGTTCTTACAATCTTCAGTTCTGCGTTGTTGCCGTATAAGGGGTTCTTACAATCTTCAGTTCTGTGTTGTTGCCGTATAAGGGGCTCTTACAATCTTCAGTTCTGCGTTGTTGCCGTATAAGGGGTTCTTACAATCTTCAGTTCTGCGTTGTTGCCGTATAAGGGGTTCTTACAATCTTCAGTTCTGCGTTGTTGCCGTATACGGGGTTCTTACAATCTTCAGTTCTGCGTTGTTGCCGTATAAGGGGTTCTTACAATCTTCAGTTCTGCGTTGTTTCCGTATAAGGTGTTCTTACAATCTTCAGTTCTGCGTTGTTGCTGTATAAGGGGTTCTTACAATCTTCAGTTCTGCGTTGTTTCCGTATAAGGGGTTTTTACAATCTTCAGTTCTGCGTTGTTGCTGTATAAGGTGTTCTTACAATCTTCAGTTCTGCGTTGTTGCCGTATAAGGGGTTCTTACAATCTTCAGTTCTGCGTTGTTGCCGTATAAGGGGTTCTTACAATCTTCAGTTCTGAGTTGTTGCCGTATAAGGGGTTCTTACAATCTTCAGTTCTGCGTTGTTGCCGTATAAGGGGTTCGTACAATCTTCAGTTCTGCGTTGTTGCCGTATAAGGGGCTCTTACAATCTTCAGTTCTGCGTTGTTGCCGTATAAGGGGCTCTTACAATCTTCAGTTCTGCGTTGTTGCCGTATAAGGGGTTCTTACAATCTTCAGTTCTGCGTTGTTGCCGTATAAGGGGTTCTTACAATCTTCAGTTCTGCGTTGTTGCCGTATAAGGGGTTCTTACAATCTTCAGTTCTGCGTTGTTGCCGTATAAGGGGTTTTTACAATCTTCAGTTCTGCGTTGTTGCTGTATAAGGTGTTCTTACAATCTTAAGTTCTGCGTTGTTGCTGTATAAGGGGTTCTTACAATCTTCAGTTCTGCGTTGTTGCTGTATAAGGGGTTCTTACAATCTTCAGTTCTGCGTTGTTGCTGTATAAGGGGTTCTTACAATCTTCAGTTCTGCGTTGTTGCTGTATAAGGGGTTCTTACAATCTTCAGTTCTGCGTTGTTGCTGTATAATGGGTTCTTACAATCTTCAGTTCTGCGTTGTTGCTGTATAAGGGGTTCTTACAATCTTCAGTTCTGCGTTGTTGCTGTATAAGGGGTTCTTACAATCTTCAGTTCTGCGATGCTTCTGTATTCATCTATTTATTTAATAGTATTGTTCAATTCACATCACAGTACACTGGCGTTCACATCACATTACACTGGCGTTCACATCACAGTACACTGGCGTTCACATCACAGTACACTGATGTTCACATTACAGTACACTGGCTACATCCGTATGTGTTCACTCTCCCCTTCATACAGAGTAGACACTTTGTACTATGAATGATTTTTATGGTTTGCTGGTGAGGCATACGATTTAATGTGCACATAGGCGCACATGTGACTGCTGTGTTACAGATATGTTTCTGTCCGGGAAGTGAGTCTATGTAATGAAAGGACATCTTTTATTTGTGGAAGTTTTGGTAATCTTATGTAGAGAACAACAGGGGGGGGGGGTGTCTGCATCTTCCTGGTACTTAGTTCTACATGTGTTCTAATTCCCTAAGTGAAATAGTTCGAACCCCTATATCTCTGCCTTTAATCTACGGCCTTGATTATTGCAATTTCTATGCTTGTGCGGTTGCATTTTTCAAAGGGGGACTGGGGTGATATTTATTATTGGCTATAGCTGACACATGAGAATAGTTTACATTTGTTCATCAGACCCGCACTATATAATCTTGATATAACCCACATGAACATCGTCATTTAAACATGTGTATCTCACCAAATAGGCGTATTTTATCTTGAAGAAAAGTATTTTTTTTAAAATATTTCGGTATCGAGCCTACGTGAAAAAAGTGGTATCGATAATCTCATACTGGCTACTTCACCGCTCATGAGTTGTTCTGTTAGTATTACTTGTTGTTTTACTTAAGAACATAGTTTCCACATGAAATTGAATGATCGTTCTAGTAAACAACAATTTTGTGTTCCAGCTCAGTAGCTCGCTGACATACTTGATACTAACTTATTCTATTATTTTAATTTGGTCGATTACAACAAACCAGATCCTCTTCCAAATCTCGCGCTATAAAACTTAACTTATAGTGATCACCGAACGTGTACATTTTCTCCAGATTTTTTTTATAAGCGGCAGCAGTTTTATATATTTCTAATGCAATAGTAACAACCCCCAGTAATCACAACACTGCCGCATATAGAAAGTAAAATCGATTACGACGGATATCCCATTGTTATTTTGTCATATAAGGTACATACTAGATCACATTGGCATGCCTGCTTGACCGGGACAGAGAGGTGTTCAGTTCACAATATCCACGATGAAGACAACGTTCTGGAAAGAATATGTCACTTGATATATGTATACTAGATCACGTGAACAGTTTTCTGAAACACGTGATCAATCAATGCATGTGTGACGTCATTGCTGTCACAAAGTATGCCAGCTATCACATTACAGCAGTACAATTCTGCTTTCAGTTTCACATATGTGCTCAATAATTTCTCATGTACTCATTGATTACACGTACCAACTGTTAGATAATGTAGCCATTGATTACACGTACCAACTGTTAGATAATGTAGCCATTGATTACACGTACCAACTGTTAGAAAATGTAGTCATTGATTACATCACTTTGAATGTTTATGGCAAGATCCTGGAGAGAATTGTTGCTAGACGCATAACCAGGAAACTAGATATCAAAGTGATCTTCCAAATAACCTGGTTGCATGCGGACCTGGTTGCATGCGGACCTGGTTGCATGCGGACCTGGTTGCATGCGGACCCAGATAAAATGCAGTCATGGGTGCAGCAGTTCTTGCATATGAAATTTGTGAAGGTTTTCAGAATGGAGAGGAAAATCAGCACAGCTTACCCTGACATCATTACAGCATATCCTGACATCAGTACATCCTATCTGACATCAGTACATACATTTCCTGACATCAGTACAGCATATCCTGACATCAGTACATCCTATCTGGCATCAGTACAGCATATCTGACATCAGTACAGAAATTTCCTGACATCAGTACAGCATATCCTGACATCAGTACAGCATATCCTGACATCAGTACAGTATACTCTGACATCAGTACAGTATATCCTGACATCAGTAGAGCATATCCTGACATCAGTACAGTATATCCTGACATCAGTACAGTATACCCTGACATCAGTAGAGCATATCTGACATCAGTAGAGCATATCTGACATCAGTATATCATATCCTGACATCAGTACAGAAATTTCCTGACATCAGTAATAGATTGAAGATCGTTTAGAAATTGTCATACTTTGAGCCTGCTGCTTATAAGAAAATAAATTAATCGTATAGTTATCGGAGTGACAGATTCTGTTTATACTTGACTAATTCTATTCATACTTGACTAATGTCAAAACTAAGTTCAAATGTCAACATAGATCATTTATAGATCATTTATAACTGTTCAAGGGACATTCTAGCCGAGATTCTAGCCGACATAACAACCACGATAATACAAGTTTACGTCCCATGCAATGACACTGACAACATAGAAGAAAGGAACGAATTTTTCGAAAAACACTGTCTGACTTTATGAATACAATTAACAATAAAACGACTTAATTGTTATTGGAGATTTCAATGGTAGAATTGGAAGAAAAAAACACGCTGTGAACATTGGGAAACTTCGGGGACACAACAAAAAATCGTAACAACAACGGAGAGGAACTCGTTAATTTATGCTTAGAGCACGGACTATTAATAGCTAATTCATGCTACGAACACAGACGAAGTCACATAACAACTTGGGACAATTTATCAATAACGTCCCAGACTGACTACATACTGGTAAGACATAGGCAGAAGATAAACATCACAGACGCAAGGGTTATACCAAATAGAAACATAGATACTGATCACCGTCTGGTTGTAATAACTGAAAAATGGAAACGAAAATAAAGACAACGAACAAAAATCAAAAACAAGAGCCACAGCTGAACTTTATAAAGCTAAACGATGAACACACAAGAGATATGCTATATCAAGAAATGGTCAAGGCCTTCACTACCCTTCTAAGCAAAAGCAATGGTATCAAGATAGAATGGAAGTTATTTAAAACTCACATGAAAAATAACACTATACAACAACATTTTACTTCTTTACATCAGAATAAGTGTTCCTATGTCAGTTTATATCAGAATAAGTGTTCCTATGTCAGTTTATATCAGAATAAGTGTTCCTATGTCAGTTTATATCAGAATAAGTGTTCCTATGTCAGTTTATATCAGAATAAGTGTTCCTATGTCAGTTTATATCAGAATAAGTGTTCCTATGTCAGTTTATATCAGAATAAGTGTTCCTATGTCAGTTTATATCAGAATAAGTGTTCCTATGTCAGTTTATATCAGAATAAGTGTTCCTATGTCAGTTTATATCAGAATAAGTGTTCCTATGTCAGTTTATATCAGAATAAGTGTTCCTATGTCAGTTTATATCAGAATAAGTGTTCCTATGTCAGTTTATATCAGAATAAGTGTTCCTATGTCAGTTTATATCAGAATAAGTGTTCCTATGTCAGTTTATATCAGAATAAGTGTTCCTATGTCAGTGTATATCAGAATAAGTGTTCCTATGTCAGTTTATATCAGAATAAGTGTTCCTATGTCAGTTTATATCAGAATAAGTGTTCCTATGTCAGTTTATATCAGAATAAGTGTTCCTATGTCAGTTTATATCAGAATAAGTGTTCCTATGTCAGTTTATATCAGAATAAGTGTTCCTATGTCAGTTTATATCAGAATAAGTGTTCCTATGTCAGTTTATATCAGAATAAGTGTTCCTATGTCAGTTTATATCAGAATAAGTGTTCCTATGTCAGTTTATATCAGAATAAGTGTTCCTATGTCAGTTTATATCAGAATAAGTGTTCCTATGTCAGTTTATATCAGAATAAGTGTTCCTATGTCAGTTTATATCAAAATAAGTGTTCCTATGTCAGTTTATATCAGAATAAGTGTTCCTATGTCAGTTTATATCAGAATAAGTGTTCCTATGTCAGTTTATATCAGAATAAGTGTTCCTATGTCAGTTTATATCAGAATAAGTGTTCCTATGTCAGATAATATCAGAATAAGTGTTCCTATGTCAGTTTATATCAGAATAAGTGTTCCTATGTCAGTTTATATCATAATAAGTGTTCCTATGTCAGTTTATATCAGAATAAGTGTTCCTATGTCAGTTTATATCAGAATAAGTGTTCCTATGTCAGTTTATATCAGAATAAGTGTTCCTATGTCAGTTTATATCAGAATAAGTGTTCCTATGTCAGTTTATATCAGAATAAGTGTTCCTATGTCAGTTTATATCAAAATAAGTGTTCCTATGTCAGTTTATATCAGAATAAGTGTTCCTATGTCAGTTTATATCAGAATAAGTGTTCCTATGTCAGTTTATATCAGAATAAGTGTTCCTATGTCAGTTTATATCAGAATAAGTGTTCCTATGTCAGTTTATATCAGAATAAGTGTTCCTATGTCAGTTTATATCAGAATAAGTGTTCCTATGTCAGTTTATATCAGAATAAGTGTTCCTATGTCAGTTTATATCAGAATAAGTGTTCCTATGTCAGATAATATCAGAATAAGTGTTCCTATGTCAGTTTATATCAGAATAATTGTTCCTATGTCAGTTTATATCAGAATAAGTGTTCCTATGTCAGTTTATATCAGAATAAGTGTTCCTATGTCAGTTTATATCAGAATAAGTGTTCCTATGTCAGTTTATATCAGAATAAGTGTTCCTATGTCAGTTTATATCAGAATAAGTGTTCCTATGTCAGTTTATATCAGAATAAGTGTTCCTATGTCAGTTTATATCAGAATAAGTGTTCCTATGTCAGTTTATATCAGAATAAGTGTTCCTATGTCAGTTTATATCAGAATAAGTGTTCCTATGTCAGTTTATATCAGAATAAGTGTTCCTATGTCAGTGTATATCAGAATAAGTGTTCCTATGTCAGTTTATATCAAAATAAGTGTTCCTATGTCAGTTTATATCAGAATAAGTGTTCCTATGTCAGTTTATATCAGAATAAGTGTTCCTATGTCAGTTTATATCAGAATAAGTTTTCCTATGTCAGTTTATATCAGAATAAGTGTTCCTATGTCAGTTTATATCAGAATAAGTGTTCCTATGTCAGTTTATATCAGAATAAGTGTTCCTATGTCAGTTTATATCAGAATAAGTTTTCCTATGTCAGTTTATATCAGAATAAGTGTTCCTATGTCAGTTTATATCAGAATAAGTGTTCCTATGTCAGTTTATATCAGAATAAGTGTTCCTATGTCAGTTTATATCAGAATAAGTGTTCCTATGTCAGTTTATATCAGAATAAGTGTTCCTATGTCAGTTTTCTAGCTCTGATTTCATATTTGATAATCAATTTATTTCTATCACATCGGGTTCTTAAGATATTCATGAATGTTTATTTTTTTTGGAAAACCATTATATGTTCCGTTTCATTTATACTATGTAACTTTTAAAAAATTAATATAATGCAAAATAATTCTACTTTTTATACTGATAAAACATGTCAGACACACGTTGTAATATATTTCAAACAGTTACTGTATTTTGAAATAACTCTGAGCAAAATATGGCTTCTAGAAGTTGTAGAAATTCTGCTGATTTGTTCTGTTATGTGTGCGGATATTTTACCGAGATCGTGTTCACAAGAAATACTTTACACCATTACTAAAGAAAACATATAAACTTTATTTAGATTCGAAATTTGATGATGCAAATAAATCGTAGAAACCAAATGCAGTGTGTTCGACTGGTGCAAAAACATTGGCAGGTTGGTTACGAAAATCGCCAGAGGTCAATTGCTGCCTTTTGGAGTTCCAGTAACAGCGTGTGAACCAAAAAAGCATGCTACTGATTGTTACTTCAGCTTGACAAATATCCATGGTTTGACTTTTAAAACAAAGAAGTCTGTGGTTTACCCAAATATTGAATCCATTATTTATATTGATAAAATATTCATTAAACCAATCAGAGCTTTCACATCTAATACGTGATCTCGCTCTTACCAAAGGACAAGCAGAGTTACTTTGTTTACGACTCAAAGAATGGAATCTTTTAGCACCCAATACTCCGATGTCTGAATTTCCTCATAGCAACAGAGAACTTGTTCAATACTTTGAGGTTGATGATAACATTTGCTATTACAAAGATGTAAACGGTCTAATGGTGCACCTCAGTCATGAGCCCATAATCAACGAATGGCGACCTTTCATTGATTCTTCCAAAACTAGTCTAAAACCAGTTTTATTGCATAAAGGAAATTTATTTTTATCAATTCCTGTTGCCTTCTCTGTTCATATGAAAGGAACGTATGTTAATATGGCTATACTTTTGGCAAAAATAAAGTACCATGACTACCAGTGGCAGATTTGTGGAGACCTAAACGTCATAGCAATTCTCACGGGCATGTAGACTGGGCATACTAAATTGTATTTCTTCCTATGTGAATGGGACAGCTGCAGCAGACAGAAACGTTATGCAAGTTGTGTGTGGTCTATCAGGGATCATGTACAGCTGGTACATAACAATGTCATCCACCAGCCATTATTTAACAAAGACAGTATCATTTATCATCGTTACATATAAAGTTGGGGCTCATGAAGAATTTTGTAAAAGCGTTAGATAAAACGAGAAAAGCTTTCACTTATCTTCGAGAAAAGTTTCCTCAAGTTAACAATACAAAGATAATGGAAGGTATCTTTGTAGAAACTCAGATTAGGACAATTTTTGCAGACAACTTGTTAGTTTAGAGAGAGGTTCCTGATCCTCGACAGTTGTTTACTGGTACATTACTGAATTCTTGACAGTTGTTTACAAGGAATTTCCTGAATCCTCGACAGTTGTTTACAGGGAAGTTCCTGAATCCACGACAGTTGTTTACAGGGAAGTTCCTGAATCCTCGACAGTTGTTTACAGGGAGGTTCCTGAAACATTGACAGTTGTTTACAGGGAAGTTCTTGAATCCTTGACAGTTGTTTACAGGGAAGTTCCTGAATCCTCGACAGTTGTTTACAGGGAGGTTCCTGAATCCTTGACAGTTGTTTACAGGGAAGTTCCTGAATCCTTGACAGTTGTTTACATGGAAGTTCCTGAATCCTTGACAGTTGTTTACAGGGAAGTTCCTGAATCCTTGACAGTTGTTTACAGGGAAGTTCCTGAATCCTTGACAGTTGTTGGCATGGTGGTTTCTCAATTCTTGTGTGCTTCATGTATGTTTTTTTCTTTGAGTCTGTTATTTCTGTAAGCTATTTTTTGTGTGGTCTGCCCTGACTGTGTATAGTCGTGTCTGTATGGTAATGCTTTTTAATCGGCACTGTCTGATGCTAGTCTGAAAGAATGCGAAAACCACGTAATCTGTTGTCTTCTGATGTAATCCAGGATGCGCATTGTGTTTGTTAGTCTTCTGATGTTTTCGTTTCTGATTCTGTCTCTTATTGTTTCACGAGGATTCTAAAAGTAGACGAGTCATTTCTGTTGTAACAAGTTTTATTTTGGGTTCTATTGTTAATGTCCATGTTTGACATTGGTAGCATAGCGATAGTATGATGATCGTTTTATATAGTGCAGTTTTGGTGTTCATGTTTAGATTTATAGGAGACATCTTCCCCAAGATCCAGTATGCTATGTTACATCTATTTTGGATTTGTTTTGTGTTTTTTTCCCATTTGATGATATGATGCTTCCAAGAAAAGTGAATTATTTCACCTGTTTAAGTTGTTGATCCCTATAATAGTGGGTGTCTATTTCTCTTTTTGCTATTGATATTACATCAGTTTTTCTGTGTTTATATTCACGTTAAAGTTCCTATATGTTGTGTGAAGTCTATATGTTGTGTGAAGTCTACATGTTGTGTGAAGTCTACATGTTGTGTGAAGTCTACATGTTGTGTGAAGTCTATATGTTGTGTGAAGTCTACATGTTGTGTGAAGTCTACATGTTGTGTGAAGTCTACATGTTGTGTGAAGTCTACATGTTGTGTGAAGTCTATATGTTGTGTGAAGTCTATATGTTGTGTGAAGTCTACATGTTGTGTGAAGTCTATATGTTGTGTGAAGTCTATATGTTGTTGTAGTTGTTCTTTTATTGTTGATATTATTGCTTGATCGTCAACAAAACGAAGTTCACTTAGGAAATTGTTTAAGTTGCCTTCTTCATTAAAGTTGTCAATTACAATCGATATATGTATAGGAGAAAGATTGATTAGATCAATGTTTCACTCCAGAGTGTTTGTGGTGGAATTGATCTGAAATCCCTACAATCGTTCTAACTGCACATTGACTACCTGTGTAACTACTCATGCACAAGTGGATGTCATGTTGTGATGTTGTGGTACGCCATATGTTGTGATTCATGCTTTTGAAAATCTACTGTCCGTACGTGGTCCCTCAGCGCGTTAACTATATCGGATCGACATCCTGATGTCCCGATTGACACCGTGGTCATGCACGCCGTTATACTAGCTCGTTCATTGCCCCTAGCTCGCGCACGTTCTGACACGAATATATAGGTCATGTTTCTGGTCATAGATTGTCTAAATAAGTCTACACATTGAAGGTCGACGTCTTCAGCTTAAACTGTGTTCATTGAAACGCACCATTAAACATGATGATGGTTGCAGTTCAGGGCACACACAATTATATTGTTATTTGATTTTACAACTCAATATGACAATAACTTTGTCTTTTGAGAAACGTCATCGCACGGAACTGTTTTGTCAAAGTGTAAGTAAAAAATATACATCTTGCAGTGAGGCACGCTATTTTCATCCGCGGACGTTAATCCAAGTTGGTTATATCATAAATGTGACCATCCCAGTAGTGTAAGGTCGATGTCGATCCACGACATCCGAAATATACGAAAACGATATCACTAGCTGTATATAGACTTCTCGTTCTCCTCTCTCTCTCTCTCTCTCTCTCTCTCTCCCTCTCTTTCAATGTGTGGATCTTGGAACCCGCTCTGTTTTCCACCAATATAGGAGTCCTGAAAAAAGATCGATCAATGGCACACGCCATTGTACTGCCACTAGAGTCTACGTGGAAGTGAAGATGTATCGAGATTGTTGAAGGCATGCGCTCTCACTACCAACAATTATCCGAGATGGTGGAGTTGTCATAGACGAGCTGTTTGTCCAGGCTAGATTTAAGAGTTCAGATTGGATTGCCTGATGAAATCATCACGTACTCTCAACTCACCGATATGGTCACGTGTTCAACATGGATGATACATGCAATCATCATCATGATCAGTGTAGTCCGTTTGGGTGGTAGGAGCACTGTATTAACACACATTATTTCAGCACAACGTAGGAGCACTATTCACATTCTGGATTACACCTGGAGGAAGATATTTCTATATCACATCATAAGAGAAGTGTCTAAAGTGGATAAGTGCAGTAATAAGTTTACAAAGTGAATATGTAAACAACGGTGGAGAAGATAACAAGTATGGCCATGAACAGCTAGTGGCTAGCGAGGGGAAATGGGCAATCCCGAGTAAACTTACCACACAGCCCTTAACCTGTGACTGACCTAGCACGTCAACAGGGGATACACAAAGTGCTCAAAAAGAAACTTTAATGGAGAGAAACAATTAGGGATCAAACCAACAATAGAATACATACAGAAACAACAACTTAAATGGTACGGCCACATAACCAGACAGAAAGAGCAAAGTATTATCCAAAAAACACTTAACAAACGATACGAAAACAGGAGACCTATTGGACGCCCTCGTAAAAGATAGATAGTGTATCAGAGACACTCGGAAATATAACAGCAGAGGAGGCAAATAGAAGGGCAAAAGACCGTACACTCACTCTCCCCTCAACACCGAAAGGTACATGAGGACAGAAAGAAGAAGAAGAAGTAGGAGCACTGCATGAACACACATTATTTCAACGGTGCATATTCGCATCAATGGTAGCGAAACATCACGACATACTCATGATACATTCTATCAGAGTGCACCACCAAAGCAAGAGTTAAGCGATGTTGGGGGCGTTGCAATCAATCAAAATAACTACTAATATTGTTACTACTACTACTACTGCTACTACTATGACTACTACAATTACTGCTGCTGCGACTACTACTACTACTACTACTACTACTACTTCTGCTGCTACTACTACTACTACTACTGCTACTACTATGACTACTACAATTACTGCTGCTGCGACTACTACTACTACTACTACTTCTGCTGCTACTACTACTACTACTACTACTACTACTTCTGCTGCTACTACTACTACTTCTGCTGCTGCTACTACTACTACTACTGCTACTACTTCTGCTGCTGCGACTACTACTACTACTACTACTGCTATTACTTCTGCTTCTGCGACTACTACTACTACTGCTACTATTTCTACTACTACTACAACTACTACTACTACTACTGCTGCTGCTACTACTACAACTACTACTACTTCTGCTACTACTACTACTTCTGCTACTACTACTACTACTACTGCTACTACTGCCATACTAAAACACTACCAGGAGAGAATGAAAGGAACCCCATCAAACTTGTAGTATAATTGCTAGACGGATATTTGTATTTGCACGCATATAACAGACTAGAAGCAACACCCGGCGTTGCCCGGGGTGAGAATAAGAAAAAAAAGAGCATTGTTATACATTTTCAGCAATAACTGTTACATTCATCTGCGTTTACAAATTGAAGTTTTAAAAAAACAATTTCCACCATGTCTGAGATCGAACACAGAACGACAATCAATTGCTACCAAAAGAAAAACGCTCTAAACCAAACTATCACGAAAGCACTTCATAAAGATTTAACAATTTCAATATAAATATATATCGTGGTCATAATTTTTATGCAAGTGTTATTGTGACCAAGCTGAGATGTCGGTCGGTTGTTGAAAATGGATAGATTGTAAGTATATTTGATGTAATGTTTTTTAATAGCACAAACGCAGGAAGAAAGAATACGGAACATGTTACAACAGAGCAAACATCAATGAATATGCAAACAATTATTTCTGCCCTCTAGACCTATATTATTATAATTATTTGTTTTCATTTGTTTGACCTTTGTGTAGCGACCAGACGTAAAATGTTAGGCAATCGTATCATTGGTCAGGTTCTGCCGGCCAGCTGGACAGAAATTCGATATTTATCTAGCGCCAGTGCCGTCTTTTTTAAACTGTTATAACCGTCGCAAAGTTCATTTTCATACGTGACGTATTCAAATTATATATATATATATAATTTTATATAGCGAAATACAAATATTCAGAGGTACGGGTTCTCTATTTATGTATTTAGATTAAATTATATTTTGTGGTGACGCACACATTTTCAACCACAGACGCGATTTCCTATTAGTTATATCATGTCATTTGACCATTCAACTTATATCAATCGAAAAATGAGGTAATCTTGTTTAAAGACTTGCAATGATAAAATGGGCAATATGAAAGTCCCAATATTTTCAAATCGAAGCTCATTACGACATGAATTGCGGTGTTGTGATTCGAAAATCCAGAAACAAGATTGAACAATAAAAACAGAGAATCGAGTATTTGTAAAACAAAGTTCATAATCTGGGGAGATAATTAGACAGCAGGTGCACTAAAAGTAAATTATGTGCCGAGCTGTCATGCGTGGAAGAAGTCATGCGTGTTGTATTAACGGCAGTCAATACTGTATTATCTGCATGACTGGGTCCTGGCCTGTTTTTACATATATGACTGCGAATAAAGCTACACTGTTTACCTGATTTATTATCTGTATGTGATGTCGGTTGAATCAACCCATGTGTCACTCTGGCAAGTGTTTGTGTGTTCACACAATGAAATACTTGATGTCTGTGCGATGTATTCACATCATGTTTATTACACAAACAGTTGTGTGATTCAGAAATGTGATTAGATTTGTTTTTATATTGTTTACTTCCAAATGTCGGAGTAAGCCAACTGTACGACAGACTGCAGGAATGTACGGGGTGGGTCTGGTCGTAGGGGTTGGGCAGTGAAGATATACATGTAATAAATACAATTGTATCATTTCAGATGCAGTTTTCACATTTTGAGACACACATCTATTCCGATGGAATTCGAAAAGAAAAATCATAAATTCAATCTTCATTCCAAGATCGTGGCATCAGACGTAGACATTAACTAAAGAACAAGAGAGAAAGCTTACTACGTGTGAAATGAGATGTCTAAGAAAAGCAGCAAACAGAACAAGAAGAGATCATGTGAGAAATGAAGAGATTACAAGAACTGTTAAAACAACTTCTGTGCTCAAATATGTTGAAAAACAAAGACTGAAGTGGTTCGGCCACTTAATGAGAGTGAAATCTTATTGTTCAGCGGCAAGAGCATACAACATGAAAATGGAAATCGCAAGATACAGAGGAAGACCAAGAACATGATGAATTGACGGAATGACCAACATTCTAAGACTTTCAAAAATTATTGTATGTCAAGCGATTGATCGTGACATAAACCGAAAACCTATCGTCATTCAATCCTGCGACGCCTTACAGCAATAGAGAAAAAACGATAGATAGATAGAGAAGCAGGCTGACAGACAGACAGATAGATAGACATACAGACAGATATTTGATTTAATACAATGCCAATGCTGCAGTGAAGAATCAACTTAGTTATCTGTAGAGATGCCTGGAAAGATGCTATTGAAGGAGAGACTTGTTACAGATGTAAGATTTACAGAGATCGTCCTCTGTATTCCATGTGATCCCTTTCACATTCTTCTACGTTTGGGTTTATCCACCCAAAAATCATCCACTACGTGTGGGTTTATCCACCCAAAAATCATCCACTACGTGTGGGTTTATCCACCCAAAAATCATCCATCTTTTCCCAAAATCATAATGCAGCAAACGAAATTTGAACCAATGTTCGTCCAGATGGCATCCGCTTGCCTTGCAACTTGAGTCAATACATTTTCCATCTTCGACTACACAGCACTTCTTAAAAAAGATGATATTTTGATCAAGACTTTGAACGTGTATATTCTCAGGTTACTATGACCAGTCGATCGACACACATACAATAATAGCACACATTGCACAGGTATGTACATACAATAACAACACACATTGCACATGTACGTACATACAATAACAACACACATTGCACAAGTATGTAAATTCCTCGAAAATCACAAACATTTAACATTGGTAATTGTCAGAAGGCCTCAGTTATAAAATGAACATTTATGAATATTAGGCAGGGAACAGTAGGTAGGGACAGTAGAAATGGGACAATAAATAGGGAACATTGTGCACGGCACATTTTACAGGGAACATAAGACATGATACTGTAGGCAGTGGACAGGGAAAACGGGAGGTAAGGGGACAGTGAACATCGGACACGGGTGGACAGTGGAACTGTAGGCAGTGGACAGTGAACATGAACATCGGACAGTGGGCTCGGGTGGACAATGGAGCAATAGACAGCGGGCAGTATACATGAACAGTAGACGGGACAATGGGCAGCAGACAGTGGGCATGGGCAGTAGAGAGGGGGAGAGTTGCAAGGGTGGGCAGTGAAACAGTGACAGCGATTACGTGTGGACAGTAGAACTGTAGACAGCGGACAGTGGACATGCACAGTGGGCAAGGGTGGGTAGTGGAACAGTAGACAGCGGGCACTGGTGGACAGTGGAACTGTAAGCAGCGAACAGCATACATGGAAATTAGACGGGACAGTGGAACTGTAAGCAGCGAACAGCATACATGGAAATTAGACGGGACAGTGGAACTGTAAGCAGCGAACAGTGGACATGGAAATTAGACGGGACAGTGGAACTGTAAGCAGCGAACAGCATACATGGAAATTAGACGGGACAGTGGAACTGTAAGCAGCGAACAGCATACATGGAAATTAGACGGGACAGTGAGTATGAGTTGACATCTCTTCTATATTATATTATTCATTTATTCCCCGAGTTCCAGTTTCATCGGGTCCAACTTCCTATAACTTTTATCCATTGTTCCTATATATATATATATATATATACTATAGCGAGTATGGGATACATACATACATAACATACATAACATACATAACATACATAACATACATAACATACATAACATACATTACATACATTACATACATTACATTCATAACATAACATACATAACATACATTACATACAAAACATAACATAACATAACATAACATACATTACATACATAACATAACATAACATAACATACATTACATACATAACATAACATACATAGCATAACATAACATAACATACATAACATAACATACATTACATACATAACATAACATACATTAAATACATAACATAACATACATTACATACATAACATACATTACATACATAACATAACATAACATAACATACATAACATAACATAACATAACATACATAACATACATTACATAACATAACATACATAACATAACATAACATACATTACATACATAACATAACATACATAACATAACATAACATAACATACATAACATACATACATAACATAACATAACATACATTACATACATAACATAACATACATAACATAACATAACATACATTACATACATTACATACATAACATAACATAACATAACATACATTACATACATTACATACATTACATACATAACATAACATAACATAACATACATTACATACATTACATATATAACATAACATACATAACATAACATACATAACATAACATACATAACATAACATAACATAAATTACATACATTACATACATTACATTCATAACATAACATACATAACATACATAGCATACCATAACATAACATACATAACATAACATAACATACATAACATAACATACATAACATAACATAACATAACATAACATAACATAACATACATAACATAACATACATAACATAAAATAACATACATAACATAACATACATAACATAACATACATAACATAACATACATAACATAACATACATAACATAACATACATAACATACATTACATAACATACATTACATAACATAACATAACATAACATACATAACATAACATACATAACATAACATACATAACATAACATAACATAACATACATAACATAACATACATAACATAACATAACATACATAACATAACATACATAACATAACATACATAACATAACATACATAACATAACATACATAACATACATTACATAACATACATTACATAACATAACATAACATACATAACATAACATACATTACATACATAACATAACATACATAACATAACATAACATACATAACATAACATACATAACATACATAACATACATTACATAACATACATTACATAACATAACATAACATACATAACATAACATACATAACATAACATAACATAACATAACATAACATAACATAACATACATAACATAACATACATAACATAACATAACATACATAACATAACATACATAACATAACATACATAACATAACATACATAACATAACATACATAACATACATTACATAACATACATTACATAACATAACATAACATAACATACATAACAACATAACATACATAACATAACATACATTACATACATAACATAACATACATAACATAACATAACATACATAACATAACATACATAACATACATAACATAACATAACATACATAACATAACATACATAACATAACATACATAACATACATAACATACATAACATAACATACATAACATAACATAACATACATAACATAACATACATAACATACATAACATAACATACATAGTATACCATAACATAACATACATAGCATACCATAACATAACATACATAACATAACATAACATAACATACATAAAATACATAACATAAAATACATAACATAAAATACATAACATAACATACATAACATACATAACATACATAACATACATAACATACATAACATAACACAAACACAAACACAAACACAAGCACAAGCACAAGCACACGCACACGCACACGCACACGCACACGCACACGCACACGCACACACACACAGATATATATATATATATATATATATATATATATATATATATATATATATATATATATATATATATATATATATATATATATATATATATATATATATATATATATATATATATATATATATATATATATATATATATATATATATATATATATATATATATATATATATATAGACGTATTCTTTTCAGAGCGTTGTCTTCGTCGTAGATACTCTGAACGCTTCTCTGTTCCGGACAAGCAGGCCTGAATTGGCCAGAGACAAGTGCATACATTCTTTGATATCGCTGGTCCATTGTCTTTTTTGGTCTTCCTCTTCTTCGCTCACCCGGTACTCTGCCCTCCAGAATCAGCCTTACGTTACCATCATATGTCGCTTTAAGTGTCCAAAATACTGTAGCTTTCTTCTTATGATGGTATTTAGAAACCACTCTTCATTTAGCTTCAATAATTTCAAAACTTTAATGTTCTTCTTTTTCTATATCCATGATATTCGTAGGATCTTTCTGTAGCACTTCATTTCAAGTGAATTTACTCTGTTGGATATTATCTTGTTTAAAGTCCAAGTCTCGCATCCATATGTTGCCACTAGGAAAACCTATGATCTTAAAATGGTTAATTTAGTGTCGTTATTGCTACTTTGCCATAGCTTTCTCATTTGTGTTAATTTGGGTGTTGTAATTGCGAGTCTTCTTCTAATCTCGACTGAACAATCTCCGGAACTGTTTATATCTGCTCCCAGATATTCGAATTTGTATACACATTCTAGTTCTATATTGTCTATGTTGATTATCGGTTTGATCTTTGTTTTGTCTGTTGTCATAATTTTTATTTTCTGTCCGTGTAGATATAGATTGTGGATCTCACTGTATTTCTTTGTTGTGATTAGCTGTTTCAGTCCCTCAGGATGTGGAGTAAGGGAGAATGTGATACATAGACCCTTTTTTACACATTGTCTGAAGCAAATATTATGTGGAAAGGGGGGGGGGTACACTTGGCGCAGAGCTGTGGGTTGGGCAAAAACAATTCTAAGGAAGATAACCACGTTATATGCATGTTCAAAATATACTTGATCTGAGAACTTGTTTTGTCCCCTGAAAGATACAAGGTGTCTTAAAACAAGATTGAAAGATCGTATTTATAAAATGTCCTTTTATTTTCTAACAAAAATAGAAATGATGCATGCATACAATAAACAAATAGATTCTGTGTTTGCTGGGTTCATTCTAAAATCTGACAAATGGGCAGAATGTCCAAGGTGCTACTGTCAGAACTGAACATTGTGCCAGTGACCACCAGGTGAGAGCTGACCGAGTCGTATTGTAGGATCACGTCTGGTGACCATCAGGTGTGAATGGAATGAGCAAAGATTTAGGATCAGCAAGTACGGCAAGAGTGATGTATCACATATTCAACATTTGAAGACATTACAACTAATTGTCTACAGAATATAAAATACAAACATTCTGTTATCATCATTACATATATTCATTCTGTTATCATCATTACATATATTTATTGTGTTGTAATCATTAAATATATTCATTCTGTTATCATATTTATATTTATATATAATGTCGCCGTATAACAACATTAGTTGTGGTATCTTATATTGAGAGTCAATAAGAGTAATACCCACACAATATGTTGTGTGTACTATTATATACTGATCTGTATTGTCATGTACTGATCTGTGGTGTGTTGTATTGATCTGTGTTCTGTTGTATTGATCTGTGTTGTGATCTACTGACCTGTGTTGTGATCTACTGAACTGTGTTGTGATCTACTGACCTGTGTTGTGATCTACTGACCTGTGCTCTGATCACTTCCCAGACAAGAGACAAGAACTGCAAAGAGTAGAAAAAATGTTTATCAAACACTCACAAGTTTTAAATTGCCAGAAATCAAGACACAACTAAGAGACAGCGCAGCGAAAAGTCGGAACTCAGTATGTCTTATGAAAGCAACACAATAGACACCCACACAGAAAAATGGATTCATGTCTACACTGATGGGTGTGCTTTTAAAGCCACCATCAAAGAAGGTTATGGTGTCTATATAGAATATCCAGACAAAACATCTGGTGAGTTGTTTGATGCCTGTGGGGAGATATGTTCTAACTATGAAGCTGAAATAACAGCACAAGAAGTTGCCTCGTACCACCTGAAGACCATATTTGATGCCTTCCCATCAAAGTACAAAACATTGTTATTTTTACAGTCTGCTCTTCAAGCACTAGAATGTGGTGGACATTGTAAACCTGAGCTAGTTGAAATATACCACCATGCAAACCAGCTGCTCACATCTTATGAAGTCAACATTGTTATGCAGTGGATTCCTGACCACTCAAACACACCTGGTAATGATAAGGCAGACAGACTAACAATGAATGGAGCACACAAAAAGCAGACATATACACAAACGACCATGCACAAAGTTAAAATGATGTTGAAATCTGTGAATAAAGAAAATTATATGAATAGATGGCCCATGAAACACTGGGAGGGAAATCTATAAATATATGACCAGCCCAAATCCTAAAGACAACATCAACCTCCTGGGAAGGAAAGACCAGAGTATCGTATTCTGACTGCGAACACAACATGTACAACTTAACAATCACCTGAACAGAATACAACCACAACAAATTCCAGGGTGTGTGCACACATCCCCATGAAACTGTTGACCACCATCTTTTTTAATGTCCAGCACTGGATGACGTCAGGAAAATGCTTCTCCCTTCAGGGCCAGATAAATGGAACACATTATATGGAACAAAACAACAGTTCACAAACACATGCATATATCACACAATGGCATGTGGTCAAAAGGCATTGACCCATGGATCAGCAACCAACCAACCATCTGTGTTGTAATGTACTGATAATAATTAGTGTGATGTACTGATCTCTGTTGTGTTGTATTGACCTGGTATGTGATGTACTGATCTCTGTTGTGTTGTATTGACCTGGTATGTGATTTAGTGATCTGAGATGTGTTCTATTGATATGTTCTGTGAAGTACAGATCTACGTTGTGATGTATTCATATACTGTGTGATGTAGTGTTTGACTTTGTGATGTACTGATGTCACATTGTGATGTACTGATGTCACATTGTGATGTACTGATGTCACATTGTGATGTACTGATGTAACATTGTGATGTACTGATGTAACATTGTGATACAATGTGTGGTGTGCTATGTATGCTATTAAGATGTGGTGTATGTTGTATTAATATGACACAAATATGTGACGTCTTAGTGACCTCTTCATGTCTCAGAAGAGCTGACATTAACATCAGACATCTCCCAGTCTGATTCAGATTTCAAAAAACTTCACATAAATAGATGACATCTCCCAGTCTGACTCTGATGTCAGATAACTTCACATAAATAGATGACATCTCCCAGTCTGACTCTGATGTCAGATAACTTCACATAAACAGATGACATCTCTCTGTCTGACTCTGGTGTCAGAAAACTTCACATACATAGATGACATCTCCAGTCTGACTCTGATGTCAGATAACTTCACATAAACAAATGACATCCCTCAGTCTGACATGATGTTCTCATTCAAATGATGACAAAAGACAAGAATTTATTTCAATTCCAAGGCAAGGATATATTAACATATCATTGTACATATGATGATCAGTGACACATGATAGTGATGTGACGGTAAGGTGACGTGCGTAACGCAGGTGAGAGTGAATATTGTCTGTGGGAGCAGGTAGAAAAGTGTCAATCTATCAGCTTATGTCAACCCGAGACAGACATTAACAATGGCAGTTATAATAAGCAATTTGACAGTTTTGCTGTTCTGCCATATGTGGCATATGATGAAACATGGCTTATGATTCTAAATGACATGATGACACATGACATATGATAAAACATGGTGTATGATTCTAAATGACATGATGACACATGACATATGAAACATGGCTTATAATTCTAAATGACATAATGACACATGATATATGATGAAACATGGCATATTATTCTAAATGATATGATGACACATGACATATGACGAAACATGGCATGTGATTCTAAATGACATGATGACACATGACATGATGATAAATGAGATATGATAACACATGACAAAATGACACATGACCTAGGTTGACACATAACATGTGATGACACATGACAATACATGATACACAGTATGTCACATATGACATCACATGACATATAACATATGATAACATATGGCAAAATGACACATGGCATATGGTGAAACATGACATATGATGCTACATGATGTCATATAATACCGAATACCATGGGATGACACATGATGACACATGGCATTTGATGATACATGGAATATGATCAAACATGCCATATAATGGCAAGCTACATATGATGACACATTTCATGTGATTACACATGTCATATAATGACCCATGACCTGATTATACATGTCATATGATAAAGCATGACATATGAGGACATGCGACATATTATGAGCCATGACATGGTAACACATGACATATGTCATATGAGGAGATATTGTGATATATGTCTAATGATGAGATATTATGACACATGGCATTTGTTGACATGACATATTACACAAGTTTGATTATCATAGCAGCACATACCGACAGAAGCTGTGAATACACTGTTGACATGGCTAAATGATATAACATAAAATATAGCAACATAGCACACATACATCTAGCACACTAGACAATACACACATACATCTAGCACACTAGACAATACACACATACATCTAGCACACTAGACAATACACACATACATCTAGCACACTAGACAATACACACATACATCTAGCACACTAGACAATACACACACATCTAGCACACTAGACAATACACACATACATCTAGCACACTAGACAATACACACATACATCTAGCACACTAGACAATACACACATACATCTAGCACACTAGACAATACACACATACATCTAGCACACTAGACAATACACACATACATCTAGCATGAAATATATTAAATACATATATAATCATACAACTAACAAATACATTACACAGCTAACTATGCAATTATTGGTTATGTATCAAGATTGCACTCTGGACGACGAACCTATTGGTGCACAATCTTCTCTAGAAAATGACCAAGGGTAAGCATACTAATGGTTTCTGTGGGCCACTGGTTAAACATTCTTCTTGTTGGTCCCAGCAGTTGTAAAGTTCTACTACTACCACACTTGATATTCAATTCTTCAAATATCAACCTCGATTTTTCATTAATAACAGTGTCCACATCCAGCAGCCGGTCATCAAGCAGATTCAGTACATCCCACTTATCCGGGTCCGTCTATTGGAGTCTGTGTAGTCATATGTTTGCTCTCTGATTAGGCGTATCCTGGGGCAGTAAATCTATGTGTGATGTTCGTATCATGGGGCAGTAAATCTATGTGTGATGTTCGTATCCTGGGGCAGTAAATCTATGTGTGATGTTCGTATCCTGGGGCAGTAAATCTATGTGTGATGTTCGTATCCTGGGGCAGTAAATTTATGTGTGATGTTCGTATCCTGGGGCAGTAAATCTATGTGTGATGTTCGTATCCTGGGACAGTAAATCTATGTGTGATGTTCTGGAGGCATATCCTGGGGCAGTAAATCTATGTGTGATGTTCGTATCCTGGGGCAGTAAATCTATGTGTGATGTTCGTATCCTGGGGCAGTAAATCTATGTGTGATGTTCGTATCCTGGGGCAGTAAATTTATGTGTGATGTTCGTATCCTGGGACAGTAAATCTATGTGTGATGTTCTGGAGGCATATCCTGGGGCAGTAAATCTATGTGTGATGTTCTGGAGGCATATCCTGGGGCAGTAAATCTATGTGTGATGTTCTGAAGGCATATCCTGGGGCAGTAAATCTATGTGTGATGTTCATATCCTGGGGCAGTAAATCTATGTGTGATGTTCCTATCCTGGGGCAGTAAATCTATGTGTGATGTTCTGGAGGCATATCATGGGGCAGTAAATCTATGTGTGATGTTCTGGAGGTTGAATATAGCTATAGATGTCGTTCATTCATATCGATATCGGCCATTTTGGATTTTCATAGTCTGGACTGGGAGCTGACATATTCACTGTTTTGGCATTTGAGGTTCCAAAGATCCAGAGATCCATTTGAGGTTCCAGAGATCCATTTGAGGTTCCAGATATCAATTTGAGATTCCAGAGATCCATTTGAAGTTCCAGAGATCCATTTGAGGTTCCAGAGATCCATTTGAGATTCCAGAGATCCATTTGAAGTTCCAGAGATCCATTTGAGGTTCCAGAGATCCATTTGAGGTTCCAGAGATCCATTTGAGATTCCAGAGATCCATTTGAAGTTCCAGAGATCCAATTGAGGTTCCAGAGATCCATTTGAGGTTCCAGAGATCCATTTGAGGTTCCAGAGATCAATTTGAGATTCCAGAGATCCATTTGAAGTTCCAGAGATCCATTTGAGGTTCCAGAGATCCATTTGAGATTCCTGAGATCCATTTGAAGTTCTAGAGATCCATTTGAGGTTCCAGAGATCCATTTGAGGTTCCAAAGATCCATTTGAGGTTCCAGAGATCCATTTAGAGACATCAATGGCAGCCTCGACTTCCATCCTCATACTTAATGACATTGTTACGTCTGCTCCGCTGTTCTCGGCAACGACTTTACCACGATGGCATGCTGTGAAACCCTAGTCAGACTTCCTACCACGATTGATGGCTGTGAAACCCTAGCCAGATTTCCTACCACGATTGCTGGCTGTGAAACCCTAGCCAGACTTCCTACCACGATTGCTGGCTGTGAAGCCAGAATTGTCCCCACGATTGCTGGCTGTAAAGCCCCAGCCAGACTTCCTACCACGATTGCTGACTGTGAAGTCCTAGTCAGAATTTTCACCACGATTGCTGGCTGTAAAGTCCTAGTCAGAATCTTCACCACGATTGCTGGCTGTGAAGTCCTAGTCATAATTTTTACCACGATTGCTGGCTGTAAAGCCCCAGCCAGACGCACTACCACGATTGCTGACTGTAAATTCCTAGTCAGAATTTTCACCACGATTGCTGGCTGTAAAGCCTCAGCCAGACGCCCCACCACGATTGCTGACTGTAAAGTCCTAGTCAGAAATTTCACCACAAATGCTGGCTGTGAAACCCTAGCCAGACTTCCTACCACGATTGCTGACTGTAAAGCCCCAGCCAGACTTCCTACCATGATTTCTGGCTGTAAAGTCCTAGTCAGAATCTTCACCACGATTGCTGGCTGTGAAGTCCTAGTCAGAATCTTCACCACGATTGCTGACTGTAAAGTCTTAGTCAGAATCTTCACCACGATTGCTGGCTGTGAAGTCCTAGTCAGAATTTCACCACGATTGCTGACTGTAAAGTCCTAGTCAGAATCTTCACCACGATTGCGGGCTGTAAAGTCCTAGTCAGAATCTTCACCACGATTGCTGACTGTAATGCCCCAGCCAGATTTCCTACCACGATTACTGGCTGTGAAGTCCTAGTCAGAATTTTCACCACGATTGCTGGCTGTAAAGTCCTAGTCAGAATCTTCACTACGATTGCTGACTGTAAAGTCCTAGTCAGAATCTTCACCACGATTGATGACTGTAAAGCCTCAGCCAGATTTCCTACCACGATTGATGGCTATGAAGTCCTAGTCAGAATTTTCACCACGATTGCTGGCTGTGAAGTCCTAGTCAGAATTTTCACCAAGACGTACAGATTAATGAACACTTTGCTATCATCATCTCAAACATTATCAACAATCAGCTGATTAATTTTCAGGATTGCTTTCCTATTTCCCCTTCTTGTTCAAGAGTGTGACAATTACTTTGTGACTATTTCCCCTTCTTGTTCAAGAGTGTGACAATTACTTTGTGACTATTTCCCCTTCTTGTTCAAGAGTGTGACAATTACATTGTGACTATTTCCCCTTCTTGTTCAAGAGTGTGACAATTAATTTGTGACTATTTCCGCTTCTTGTTCAAGAGTGTGACAATTACTTTGTGACTATTTCCCCTTCTTGTCCACAATACATAAGTATACAATCTTACAACTAACAGCCATATTACAGAATCTTACAACCACATTATACAATCTTACAACAACCACATTACACAATCTTACAAGCAACAATCATATTACTCATTGTTACAACCAACAACCACATTACACAAGTATACAATCTTACAACCAACAGCAATATTATTAGATCTTACAATGACAATTACATAACACAAACAAGTTTACAATCTTATAACCGACAATCATATTACTCACAATCTTACAACTAAGAACCATATTACTAAATCTTACAAACAACAACTACAAACCACAAGTATACAATCTTACAACCAACATCCACATTATACAATCTTACAACCAACATCCACATTATACAATCTTACAACCAACATCCACATTATACAATCTTACAACCAACATCCACATTATACAATCTTACAACCAACATCCACATTATACAATCTTACAACCAACAAATAAAAACATTATGTAAGTCCAAACATAATAAAACATTTTGTAACAATTTTTCATAACAAGCAAAATTAGGCCATGGACAGCCCAGGATATGACGCACATGGACAGCCCAGGATATGACACACATGGACAGCCCAGGATATGACACACATGGACAGCCCAGGATATGACACACATGGACAGCCCAGGATATGACACACATGGACAGCCCAGGATATGACACACATGGACAGCCCAGGATATGACACACATGGACAGCCCAGGATATGACACACATGGACAGCCCAGGATATGACACACATGGACAGCCCAGGATATGACACACATGGACAGCCCAGGATATGACACACATGGACAGCCCAGGATATGACACATGGACAGCCCAGGATATGACACACATGGACAGCCCAGGATATGACACACATGGACAGCCCAGGATATGACACACATGGACAGCCCAGGATATGACACATGGACAGCCCAGGATATGACACACATGGACAGCCCAGGATATGACACACATGGACAGCCCAGGATATGACACACATGGACAGCCCAGGATATGACACACATGGACAGCCCAGGATATGACACACATGGACAGCCCAGGATATGACACAGATGTTACGGAATGTATTGACAAAATTAAAAAAATAAAGAAGTCATACAAAATAAGACAAAACATCTTGGGTTAGGGTTAGGGTTAGGGTTAGGGTGTGTTCAATCAAATAGAATGCAACAGATAATCTCATTTATCTTGAGATGATTGGATTGCCAGATTTAGGAGGAGGACACTGACAATAATTACAAGATCGAGCATTAACATTGACAATGCTACAACTTACGTTGCAGACAACAGTACAGGTGATTGATAAAAGTGATATCATTTGAAAGAACAAAAGCGACAACCAAAACACAACAACAGGTGGCACTCACAGCAAGGCACGGCTCACAGAAAACTATGCACATTTGGATCACTACTGGCAGTTCATCAATTCCTATAGACCAAAATAGCTTTCTCATACACGTGTATACTAAAATAGCATTTTCTTACACATGTATAGACCAAAATCACTTTCTTGTAGACATTTATAGACCACTGCAACTTTCTTTTAAACATTTATTGACCATTACACATTATCGTGTAGACATTTATAGACCATTACAATTTTCTTGTAGACATATTAACTATTACAACAGTCTTGTAGATTTTAATAAATGATCCTATCTTTCTTTGTAGATATTTATAGGCCATCCTGAATTCTACATTGCCTATATACACTCACACAAGCACAAACATAGGATTACAATTGCTTACACATACTCATAGAAACACACATACAGGAGTACAAGTACTCACACACACTCACACATGCATACAGACAAGGGAACATGTGCTGACATTCATATTATTATTAATTGTCACAAATCAGTCACAGCCCACACCATCAAATGTGCAATACTATTCTTTAGGTGGTTCGCCATCAGCTGTCAACATCTGGTACAGGCAGCGGTCATTCATGCAACCTTGAACAAATTCTTCCTTAGATAGAACGCCATCATTGTTGGTATCCATTTTGTTAAATATTTTCTTTGTCCTCTCTTGTGGAGTTTCTATTGCTTGCTCCTGGATGGCACTTCCCAACATGTTGTAGATTGCCTGTAAGCAGATAAACACAATCATGTTGTAGATTGCCTGTAAGCAGATAAATACAATCATGTTGTAGATGGTCTAAAGTGATGAAAACAAACGTTATAGATGTTACATGTAGAAACGTAGAGAAAAATATTGTATATTTCCTTAAAGGAGACAAAACAAATATCTTGTAGACGACATGAAGGGAGACAAAACAAATATCTTGTAGACGACATGAAGGGAGACAAAACAAATATCTTGTAGACGACATGAAGGGAGACACAACAAATATCTTGTAGACGACATGAAGGGAGACACAACAAATATCTTGTAGACGACATGAAGGGAGACACAACAAATATCTTGTAGACGACATGAAGGGAGACACAACAAATATCTTGTAGACGACATGAAGGGAGACACAACAAATATCTTGTAGACGACATGAAGGGAGACACAACAAATATCTTGTAGACGACATGAAGGGAGACACAACAAATATCTTGTAGACGACATGAAGGGAGACACAAAGATAAAATATTGCACGCATGTTTCATGGAGATATATTCTGAGTGCAAAACATATCAAATGTCATGGGTTGTATATGAGGCAGTTGAACATATCAAATGTCATGGGTTGTATATGAGGCAGTTGAACATATCAAATGTCATGGGTTGTATATGAGGCAGTTGAACATATCAAATGTCATGGGTTGTATATGAGGCAGTTGAACATATCAAATGTCATGGGTTGTATATGAGGCAGTTGAACATATCAAATGTCATGGGTTGTATATGAGGCAGTTGAACATATCAAATGTCATGGGTTGTATATGAGGCAGTTGAAACATAAGACAGATACGTTGGGCGTCCGATGGAAGGTTATGACATAGTTTATATCTGCATGAATCGTGGCTATATGCTTATCATATACATGTGATAAAGAAGTAGCAATCACTTGACGGAACTAAGGAAATAAGAAATTCCAAGCAGCAAAGATAAAATGTATTGTAATATGCCGTGCAGGCAGTTACGCAAGTGGTCGTGTGAGTGAGGAAGAACATATTGTCCAAGTATTATCTACAGATGGTAGAGACTACCACACCGACATGAAGGGAATTATTTTCAGAAATTGGTTAGTAAACTCCCTTCTACTAGTGCTGGATAGGCCATGTATTGTTGTGTTACGTTAGTGAACCCACTTCTACTAGAGCTGGATAGACTGTCATGTATTGTTGTGTTACGTTAGTGAACCCACTTCTACTAGAGCTGGATAGACTGTCATGTATTGTTGTGTTACGTTAGTGAACCCACTTCTACTAGAGCTGGATAGACTGTCATGTATTGTTGTGGACAATGTCTCCTATCATAACGTAGTAGCGCATGAAGACACACTTCCACTTCATCAAGCACAAAACAAGAAATCATGACATGACTTCATCAAGCACAACACAAGAAATCATGACATGACTTCATCAAGCATAACACAAGAAATCATGACATGACTTCATCAAGCACAACACAAGAAATCATGACAGGGCTTGCAAAAGAAAATGTATCTTTTTGTTGCAATAAATTCAAACCAGTGTTGTTAGAACTTGTGAGACGGACAAACCAGTGTTGTTAGAACTTGTGAGACGGACAAACCAGAGTTGTTAGAACTTGTGAGACGGACAAACCAGAGTTGTTAGAACTTGTGAGACGGACAAACCAGAGTTGTTAGAACTTGTGAGACGGACACAGAAGACGAGAAGTTTTGTAATTGACTTAATCATCGCTGAGCCTGGTCATACTTCTCTTCGGCTACCATCTTACACCATTCACATCTCAATCCAGTTACTTGTGTGGGCTGCAGTCAAAGGTCAGGTTGTCGAACTTGACCGAAACTCAACAAGACATTCAAACTGCGATGTAACAAAGATAACACGCGACGTCCTCACACAAATAGATATTGAGTATTGGAGAACATGTGAGATATTGAGTACTGGAGAACATGTGAAGAACATGTGCTTCAAGAGAAAGAGACATATTGGCAACGAGATGGTTTGTATTTTATCCAGCCTTTAGCAGTAGTCGATTCGAATACAATAGTTGATGTCGCAATCTCACATCGACCAAATATCTAAGAATATCTGTTGTTCTCACATCGACCAAATATCTAAGAATATCACCGACTTATAACAAAATCAACTGTTACTTGATTGTTTTGTTTCTCACAGCGATTTGTTTGCAGTCACTTTTATATATGAAATGATCAAACAGACATATTCCTCTTCAACAGCACACGCACCCACTAGCACAAGAAAAACATCAAGCTGTTTGATCATGGAATATAAAAGCTGTTTTACACATACATTCTGAAAGTCATGATAACTATCTCTGAAAGTCATGATAACTATCTCTGAAAATCATGATAACTATCTCTGAAAGTCATGATAACTATCTCTGAAAGTCATGATAACTATCTCTGAAAGTCATGATAACTATCTCTGAAAGTCATGATAACTATCTTACATTCCGTGTTATTATATGTAGATGACATACCCCTTAGCATCCACAATTGTGTGTGTATTACGGTAAAATATAAAATGTAAGTTTCATTTTTATTTCTACTTATGCAATACTGTATAGAAAACAAAAATTGTGTACATTTTCTAATCTACCTATCAATTTGTAAAATATCAATTCCTAAGGTGGCGCTGTGTATAAGACTAAATGCGAAATATGGTTGCTATGTGTCAGGTAGTTTTCGAGCAAATTGAGTTCAAGTGAGTAACATGAATTATATAACACATTATAGTAGCGACTGCGTCCATGTTTCAGACCATATTTTTCTATACCAAATGTTCTGACGTATATTATTGTGATAATCACCTCTTCGCCTCCATGTATTACTAATACTCGGCTGGGGTGTTGTTAATTTCTGGGCATTTTTCATTTATCGAACAGCTTCCCCCACTTCATCTCTGAATATCTCACTGTCCTCTCATTCTCTGTTATTTAGCCAGTCATCGTTTAGTATTTGCTTATTTGTGCTAAATGTCATCAGCTCTAAGTTCAACATAGAAGTCATGACCTGTCACATGGCACAGGTAAGAATGTGAAATATCACGCCTGTCACATGACACAGGTAAACATGTGAAATATCATGTCTGTCATATGGCATTGTTAGACACATTTGGATTGTTGTCAATTATTTCAAATGTCATTGTTACACATCGGTAGAAGACTATTCATCACACACACACACACACACACAAATATGCACATACAAAACAATACATATATACACACACAGAGATGATTGTTTATGCCGCTAAGGACACCGCGATCAACTCCCCCCTCCCCTCCAGTATTTTGTGACTCCATTGATATTTTAGGCCATTTTTACGCACAGTAGTTTTTTGTACTGCTATCATGAACAATTAATATAGCTATACACGAGATGTGATGACAGTACTACCTTAACCTCTGTTGTAAGAGCGTGTAGGTTCTTAAATTGAATTCAGGTGTACAGTTATAAGGGGGTATGTATACAGGGGGGTGTGTCTACAGGGGGGCGTGTCTATAAGGGGTGTGTCTCAGCATACAATGTTTTCCTTGCTTTATTTTGGAAATATTATTACTTGAACGGCGAGGGGGGAATGGAGGAAGCAAAGAATAGAATCACTGTTTACCCTCCGTGTATGTCGTAAGGGACGCCTAAGGAGATTATGGTAATGAGTTGACTGTCCCATCCTTTGTAGGATCAAGGTAACCCAGAAGCCATGCAGAAGACGCATTTGTCCTGCAGAAAAGTGCAGATATCGCTGCAAGACTGTAAAGCATTATGTCTCGCATTCCTTTCTCTGGACTACATAATGTACAGAACATACTCAGAAGAACCGCGGAAGTCCAGTAACTCGTATCGTAAGTTTTAACGCAGTTTTTCCTGGATTATTGCCCTTGGTATGTCAAACATGGCGCCTTATTTGCACGACAGACGTTATTTTGTTGTTTTATAATTTAAGAAAGAGATACAATACAATTATTGACGATGTCAAATATAAATGTCAAGTTTACATCAAGACATCGAAGCATTCTACACTTTAATCATAGATAATCAGGATTATTTGTATCATCCACTAGCGTGCTGTGTCATCGAAAACTTGCTGTCTTTATTTATTTGTTATCACTGTCTTCTTTGTCCTTATTCTATTCATGATTCTGCTTGCCTACTTCGTAGTACACACAAAAATATGCAATCTAGTTCTCACGATTCCATATCAATGTTTGCTACATACACGCCCCCAAGTTGCTAGTACCTGCTTCATTTATATAAGTTTCGAACAGGTATAATTTATTGGAACAGGTGTTGACGGTATATGTCCCGCACGCATGTATGTTGTGACGCAACGTTTCAGAATGATGAAATTAATATTGTTGCTGGACACACACGTGTTCATTATTTTTGCTTGACACACACGTATTCAATATTGTTGCTTGACACACGTGTTCAATGATGTTGCTTGACACACAAGTGTTGAATATTAAAATTTGCTCAAGGAATGTTACTGAACAGGTTGTGTGACCTAGCTGTTGGTGTTGTGTGACCTAGCTGTTGGTGTTGTGTCACCTAGCTGTTGGTGTTGTGTGACCTAGCTGTTGGTGATGCGTCTATTACGTTGACTTCTGAACGTTTGAAAAAGACATGAGATGTCAACTTTGAGTCGAATCCTGGCAATGGTAATTCTATGATTCTGATCACGTCTGTAGCTAACAAAAGTTGGTCCATAGACCGTTTCACTCGTCTGAGCCTGAGACTAGAGAAGCAGAAACTGCAGGAACAGGACTGAAGGTGGAACAGATGAATGGGTGCGAGGTTAAACATGTTATACCGTCTAGAGTGCAAGCCCTATGAGTACCACTGATGGTGTCCTAACGAAAGAGGCTGCACACGAGAAGCAGGGCTGATGTGAGGACTCTGTCAGGATATAAGCCGAGGCAGAATATATTTATCTTCTCGTCGAATCTAACGAGAACATGATTATAGTAACTACAAGCGTTACCACTCCGGAGCTTTTTCTTCCAAGATCTGAGGATCTTCGATATGTCTTAGGGGTCTTGGAATATTTTTAAAGAATATGGATTTTATGGGTGTTTTTTGGTCTTTGGAACAGGGATCTTTTTAAAATCTTGAGTGGTATCGCTTATAAGTACAAAGTCGACGATGCAGACAAAAAACGTTGAGAGAATGGCATTGAGTCGTTACAGCCTCATCTTAGACAAATCTGACATTGAGTTATTGACAGACTTACATTCACGGTGCCTACATTCTAAGAGACATGTGACATTAAGTTGTTGACAGACTAACATTCAGGGTGCCTACATTCTAAGAGAAATGTGACATTAAGTTGTTGACAGACTTACTTTGATAATACTCTCCATCTCAGATGTATCAATGGTGCCGTTGCCATCTATATCATACATTGTGAACGCCCAGTTGAGTTTTTCCTTGGGGTCACCCTTGTTGGAAGTGATGTTGATAGCCAGCAGGAACTCCTTGAACTCGATGGAACCACTCCCGTCCTTGTCGAATGACCGGAACACATGATCACAGAAAGCCTCCGGATCACCGCCTGGGAAAAACTGGGCGTATACCTCCTTAAACTTTTCTTTAGAAAGTTTCCCATCAGGACAGTCTCTCTGTTGCCATGGAGATAAGCATGTAGAATAGTTATTACTGTCATAAACAAGCAGGTAGTTAGGTCTGTTGTCATGTAGCTGACAGGTAAGTAGGTCTGTTGTCATGTAGTTGGCGGGTAACTAGGTCTGTTGTCATGAAGCTGACGGGTAAATAGGTCTGTTGTCATGTAGCTGGCGGGTAAGTAGGTCTGTTGTCATGTAGTTGGCGGGTAAGTAGGTCTGTTGTCAAGTAGTTGGCAGGTAAATAGGTCTGTTGTCATGTATCTAGCAGGTAAGTAGGTCACCCGCCTGCCATGAAGAAGTCAGTCGAGTAAGTCGTGTGTCATGATGGTAGATAAATAGGTCTGTTGCCTTGGTGTTTAGGTATGGTCATGAAGAGGGCTAGGTTTACTGTCTCGGAGGTGGCAGATGTAGGTTTGTTGTCATGGAGATAAAAAAAAGGTTTGTTGTCATGGAGATGGAGAAGGTTTGTTGTCGTGGATAAGAAGGTTTGTTGTCGTGGATAAGAAGGTTTGTTGTCGTGGATAAGAAGGTTTGTTGTCGTGGATAAGAAGGTTTGTTGTCGTGGATAAGAAGGTTTGTTGTCGTGGATAAGAAGGTTTGTTGTCGTGGATAAGAAGGTTTGTTGTCGTGGATAAGAAGGTTTGTTGTCGTGGATAAGAAGGTTTGTTGTCGTGGATAAGAAGGTTTGTTGTCGTGGATAAGAAGGTTTGTTGTCGTGGATAAGAAGGTTTGTTGTCGTGGATAAGAAGGTTTGTTGTCGTGGATAAGAAGGTTTGTTGTCGTGGATAAGAAGGTTTGTTGTTGTGGATAAGAAGGTTTGTTGTCGTGGATAAGAAGGTTTGTTGTCGTGGATAAGAAGGTTTGTTGTCGTGGATAAGAAGGTTTGTTGTCGTGGATAAGAAGGTTTGTTGTCGTGGATAAGAAGGTTTGTTGTCGTGGATAAGAAGGTTTGTTGTCGTGGATAAGAAGGTTTGTTGTTGTGGAGACTATGATGAGGATAAGATATAGTTATGATGAAGATAGAGTATTTATTGTTGTTAATTAGTCGCGTATGGCGTTGCCATCGAGCTCTTTATCTCAACACAGATTGATGAATCGTATCAGATACGAAATGTGAAGCTATACCTATCATTCTTGGATACCCCAGAGATACAGAAATAGTGGGTCATGTGCTTTTTTCTGGATTATCCTACCCTGATACAAAGATCGGGTCATGTGATGTGGTCGTTCTTACCTGTACATCAGTGCAGGTAAGTACCAGCCACTGCATGATGATAGTGATAAGATCAAAGGCAACAGATTAAAGAGATGGAAATCATGGTTTACTACACAGGTATTATAGAGGGGGGGGGTAATTACACAGGTATGATAGGGGGGGGGGGGGTAATTACACCGGTATGATAGAGGGGGGGTTATTACACAGGTATGATAGAGGGGGGGGTTATTACACATGTATGATAGAGGGGAGAGGTAATTACACAGGTATGATAGAGGAGGGTTATTACACAGATATGCACATTACGGTACATAGAACATGGAGAACAGTGGGGGAAGTAAGTCTATCACATTGAAAACTTCCATTGAAGTGACCGCACGTTCTAGGAAATGTGACAATGGCATTTCATTGCATATAGATTGAGAAACCTATTATCTAATTATTTACTACAAGAATTTTTTATTGATGCTCTTGCTTCCTACTAGCATTTGATGATCTAATCTGTGAGAATTTCTCAGATGTCAATATTATTGTCTACACTGATGGATCTGTGGAGATGGGAATATTATTGTCTGCACTGATATTTATTTCTGTGGAGATTGGATAATCCTTAATATCAGGTACACACTTAATTATATACAAGGTGAACACACACAATCATATACCAGATAAGTAAACATTACATGAATTCCTTATACCATATAAACACACATACCATGAATCCCTTATACCACTGCTTAATTTCATCTTTATTAAACTTGGTGTTTTCCTGCAGGAACCTGAGGTCCTCCTTGGACAGGTGTGACATGCTCTTCCCCATTCTCGGAATACAATTGTGTGTGCGTGTGTGTCTGCGTGTGTGTCTGCGCAGGCTATCGCTTAGATATCACTTGTGTATCAGGGAGATATTGGTAAAATGTTCTCCTTGGTACTCCCAGCTGCTGCCGCTGCTTCCTCAGTGGAACTTCAGCCACACCACTGCATGCTTCCAAGTTAAGGCCAAGTCGTCTATCTGAAGCACACAGAAGTCGGAGTTAGATTACAATAACAACATATATCTCTCGTCTCTTAGTGCTTCATGTCTCAATACCTACCTGCTTGCATGAATTAATAAGTATCTGTCCGACTACACTCCTGTCTGTCTGTGCACACACCTGAATGTTTACAACCAGATCTCTGAATTCATACCTGTACGTATGACTAGAAGATCTCTGTCTGAGTACACACCTGTACTTCTAACTATCAGATGTATAGCCATCTAGTAACACCTGGTGTATAATCACGTTACACTCAGACATTCTGTCCTCTAAGAAGACAAATATGAATACAGAACAATTACAAGGACGAACTCAGAATATCTGACACACAAGGCTCCAACTCTATCCATTGAGTTTGATACAGAACAATTATAAGGACGAACTCAGAATATCTGACACACAAGGCTCCAACTCTATCCATTGAGTTTACACATCCAGCAAACCTATTCGCCTACGGAATATCACACACTATATAAATCTCTAATAATTCAAATGTCACACTATATACATCTCTAATAATTCAAATGTCACACTATATACATCTCTAATAATTTAAATGTCACACTATATAAATCTCTAATAATACAATTGTCACACTATATAAATCTCTAATAATTCAAATGTAACACTATATACATCTCTAATAATTTAAATGTCACACTATATAAATCTCTAATAATACAATTGTCACACTATATAAATATCTAATAATTCAATTGCCACACTATATAAATATCTAAAAATTCATATTCTTGTATACGGATGTGAGAGTTGGACAAGTACAGCAGAAATGGAGAGGAGAATACAGGTTTTTGAAAACAAATGTTACAGACGAGTGTTACGTATCCATGGAGAGGAGAATACAGGTTTTTTTTAAATAAATGTTACAGACGAGTGTTACGTATCCATGATACAGAAGATAAAAGCAAGACGTACATGAGAAACATCAAATAAATACTCTTGCAGGACAACAAGAACATCTCATGGCAAGTGGTGGACAACAAGAACATCTCATGGCAAGTGGTGGACAACAAGAACATCTCATGGCAAGTGGTGGACAACAAGAACATCTCATGGCAAGTGGTGGACAACAAGAACATCTCATGGCAAGTGGTGAAGCATTGCAAACTTGTTGTCACGTGATGACGCAAGATTCTCTTTCCAAATATACATTTCAGGAAACAGTTGAGGGTAGAAAAAGAAGAAGAGGTGATCAGAGGAAAATATTCATGAATAATATTCAAGACTAGACAGGATTAAGATTCTCCACACTCAAATAAATAACTGAGAACAGAGAGGCATGGTGAAATTTGTATGTTGATGTTTCCACAGTGACCCCCCCCCCCCCTACGACACTGAAGTGTTATGGGTTTGATGATGATGATTTAATTTACACACAAGAATCCAATTATATTAATTTAGCTCGCACATAAGATTAGAACTCTACCTGGCACCAGCAGTTGTTCGCATACAAGATTAGAACTCGACCCGGCGCCAGCAGTTGTTCGCATACAAGATTAGAACTTGACCCGTCAACAGCAGTTGCTCGCCGCAAAGATGATTATAACTCGACCCGATACCAGCAGTTGTTCGAACACAAGATTAGAACACGACCCGATATCAGCAGTTGCTCGCCGAACACAAGATTAGAACTCGACCCGGTACCAGCAGTTGCTCGCACACCAGATTAGAACTCGACCCGGCACCAGCAGTTGCTCGCACACCAGATTAGAACTCGACCCGGTACCAGCAGTTGCTCGCACACCAGATTAGAACTCTACCCGGTACCAGCAGTTGCTCGCACACCAGATTAGAACTCTACCCGGTACCAGCAGTTGTTCACACACAAGATTAGAACTCTACCCGGTACCAGCAGTTGTTCACACACAAGATTAGAACTCGACCCGGTACCAGCAGTTGTTCACACACAAGATTAGAACTCGACCCGGTACCAGCAGTTGTTCACACACAAGATTAGAACTCGACCCGGTACCAGCAGTTGTTCACACACCAGATTAGAACTCTACCCGGTACCAGCAGTTGTTCACACACCAGATTAGAACTCTACCCGGTACCAGCAGTTGTTCACACACCAGATTAGAACTCTACCCGGTACCAGCAGTTGTTCACACACAAGATTAGAACTCTACCCGGTACCAGCAGTTGTTCACACACAAGATTAGAACTCTACCCGGTACCAGCAGTTGTTCACACACAAGATTAGAACTCGACCCGGTACCAGCAGTTGTTCACACACAAGATTAGAACTCTACCCGGTACCAGCAGTTGTTCACACACAAGATTAGAACTCTACCCGGTACCAGCAGTTGTTCACACACAAGATTAGAACTCTACCCGGTACCAGCAGTTGTTCACACACAAGATTAGAACTCTACCCGGTACCAGCAGTTGTTCACACACAAGATTAGAACTCGACCCGGTACCAGCAGTTGTTCACACACAAGATTAGAACTCGACCCGGTACCAGCAGTTGTTCACACACAAGATTAGAACTCGACCCGGTACCAGCAGTTGTTCACACACAAGATTAGAACTCGACCCGGTACCAGCAGTTGTTCACACACCAGATTAGAACTCTACCCGGTACCAGCAGTTGTTCACACACAAGATTAGAACTCTACCCGGTACCAGCAGTTGTTCACACACAAGATTAGAACTCTACCCGGTACCAGCAGTTGTTCACACACAAGATTAGAACTCGACCCGGTACCAGCAGTTGTTCACACACCAGATTAGAACTCGACCCGGTACCAGCAGTTGTTCACACACCAGATTAGAACTCGACCCGGTACCAGCAGTTGTTCACACACAAGATTAGAACTCGACCCGGTACCAGCAGTTGTTCACACACAAGATTAGAACTCGACCCGGTACCAGCAGTTGTTCACACACAAGATTAGAACTCGACCCGGTACCAGCAGTTGTTCACACACCAGATTAGAACTCTACCCGGTACCAGCAGTTGTTCACACACAAGATTAGAACTCGACCCGGTACCAGCAGTTGCTCGCAGCTCACTACTTATTATTCATAACCATGATGCATTTCACAAGATTATGTTTACCGTTTATAATTGTATGTGTGGTTATTATAATCTAGGATTGTCTGTCGATGCAGCCTCGAGGACTGTAGTTTGGTTGAGTAATCTAGGCTTGTCTGTTGATGCAGCCTCGAGGACTGTAGTTTGGTTGAGTAATCTAGGATTGTCTGTTGATGCAGCCTCGAGGACTAGACGTTTCTGTTGACGCAGAAACAATGGCTGTAGGATGGTCAAGTAACTTAAGTTAATTTGTTGATGCAGTATCAAGGCCTCTAGTTTAGTCGAATAGCCTAAGCGTGTCTGTTGATCCAGATAACGGAGTACCTACCGCCCCCACAGTCAACAAATTTCTTGTGAATAAAAAGGAATCAAGTATGAACATGGTCGAATTAATTTTTTTTAAATTAACCCCCCCCCCACCTTACCACAGCTTGTCTACGTTGTGCTCTTATCTTCAAAATAGAAATGTCCTTGTTGTGATATTTAGTATCTTCGTCATCATCTAACCGTCCATCATTAAACAATATCAATGAATGAATGACAGATATCAATGAAAGAATGACAGATATCAATGAAAGAATGACAGACATCAATGACAGAATGACAGATATCAATGAAAGAATGACAGACATCAATGAAAGAATGACAGACATCAATGAAAGAATGACAGACATCAATGAAAGAATGACAGACATCAATGAAAGAATGACAGATATCAATGAAAGAATGACAGACATCAATGACAGAATGACAGACATCAATGAAAGAATGACAGACATCAATGAAAGAATGACAGACATCAATGAAAGAATGACAGACATCAATGAAAGAATGACAGATATCATTGTTGACAGATCGCGTAGTTTATTCGGTGTTCACATGTTTTGGTAAGGTCAGGCTGAACTCCCAAATTAAATTGCATTAAAATTGTTTTATCTGCCCTTCAGTTTCTAGCTAGTTACAGCTCTTGAGCTGAAGTATTTCTCCTTAACTTTCTAGCTAGTTACAGCTCTTGAGCTGAAGTATTTCTCCTTAACTTTCTAGCTAGTTACAGCTCTTGAGCTGAAGTATTTCTCCTTAACTTTCTAGCTAGTTCCAGCTCTTGAGCTGAAGTATTTCTCCTTAACTTTCTAGCTAGTTACAGCTTTTGAGCTAAAGTATTTCTCCTTAACTTTCTAGCTAGTTACAGCTCTTGAGCTGAAGTATTTCTCATTTTTCACACAATGTTGAGGCTTCTTATGTCACAGTAACAAATAGTTATGTTTCATGCGTCTTATCCCATGTGTCATGTGCCATGCGTCTTATGCCATGCGTCTTATGCCATGTGTCATGTGCCATGCGTCTTATGCCATGTGTCATGTGCCATGCGTCTTACGCTATGTGTCATGTGCCATGCGCCTTATGCCATGTGTCATGCGCCTTATGTCATGTGTCATGATTTGTATCAAACATTCTCTTTAACTCATCCTTGTAACGAATATGGTTGTCACATTGATTGCGTACACCCTTCTCACCATAGAGAAGTACTTGTGGTAGACACAGATCTTACATAGGTACTACTGCAGGTAGACACAGATCTTACATAAGTACTACTGCAGGTAGACACAGATCTTACATAGGTACTACTGCAGGTAGACACAGATCTTACATAAGTACTACATGTCCTGCAGGTAGACATATATCTTACATAGTAATTACTGCAGGTAGATACAGATCTTACCTAGGTACTACTGCAGGTAGATACAGATCTTACATAGGTACTACTGCAGGTAGACACAGATCTTACATAGGTACTACTGCAGGTAGACACAGATCTTACATAAATTCCAACAAATGCGTGTCTGCATGACAATAGTAGCAATTCTAGATAAAAGTAGCTTTTCTAAGAACATCACAACAGTAACAATTCTGGATGTCAATGACATGACAATAGTAGCAATGTCAGGGATATTATCTGGTTGAAGGACAAAGATATCTCAAATCTTATCTTTCATTAGACACGCACTTGTTGAAGATTGAGCATATCTGTAATGTCAACACATTTTTCTAACAATTCGCTGAACAAGATGATTTATTTGGGAGAAAATTATCAAATTTATGTTCCTGTCATTGACCTGATATCTACAAAACCAATATAGATAGCTTAAATACATCTTTAGCAGATATATTTTTACAATGAATAATTAAATCAGTTTATGCTGAAACAGGCATTGAAAAAAAGAGCTATAGGTTGATACTGTCTTGTCTAATGTTATCTGTATGTTGTTACTCCTGTACTCTATACGTCTGATAGCAGAGTCTGTGAGTTCAGTTTGAAACTGATCAACCCTGTGTTTGACGTCAGTAGAGTTCAGCTGATTACGATACATGAGCACATTCACCATCAATGACATCAGTCGAGTCTAAACATTTCTTGACATCAGTCGAGTCTAAACATTTCTTGACATCAGTCGAGTCTAAACATTTCTTGACATCAGTCGAGTCTAAACATTTCTTGACATCAGTCGAGTCTAAACATTTCTTGACATCAGTCGAGTCTAAACATTTCTTGACATCAGTCGAGTCTAAACATTTCTTGACATCAGTCGAGTCTAAACATTTCTTGACATCAGTCGAGTCTAAACATTTCTTGACATCAGTCGAGTCTAAACATTTCTTGACATCAGTCGAGTCTAAACATTTCTTGACATCAGTCGAGTCTAAACATTTCTTGACATCAGTCGAGTCTAAACATTTCTTGACATCAGTCGAGTCTAAACATTTCTTGACATCAGTCGAGTCTAAACATTTCTTGACATCAGTCGAGTCTAAACATTTCTTGACATCAGTCGAGTCTAAACATTTCTTGACATCAGTCTTGTCTGTTAGCAAGGTCTGAGCACAACCTATCTGTTTTCTAGGTATGAGCACAACTTGTCTGTTAGTTCGAGTGTCTGAGCACAACTCGTATTTTGACATAGCTTATATGTACACTTTTATACACTTATATAAACACAGATATATATACACACATACACACGCACACACCAAGGTACACACACAGACAACTGTCGGATGCATACACATACAAAGGGAATGGATACGGTGTAAGTCATCAAACATAATCTCTATACAGAAATTGCAATAGAACAATTGGTATCAGACGGTAGCTTGTCCGACTTCGTCAATCACGGTGATATAACATGGGGATACAACAAACAGAGATTTCTCCCAGAGTTGCATTGACAAGCAATGCATTCAACGATCTATCAACAATAAGTAAATGAACAGTCATTCTATAATACACATGTCGATGTGAACATCCATATCTTTAATGTCCGTTTTCTGTTGTATGTTTTTATTTTATTTTATTTTTGTCTTGACAAAGGCCTTGGAACAGAAGAAGTAGCCCTCCAGTCATTGGAACAGAAGAAGTAGCCTAGTCCCCAGGCAATCTTATGAAATATATTTCTCCAGACAATCTTATGAAATATATTTCTCCAGACAATCTTATGAAATATATTTCCTGTTTAATTTTCACGAGAAATAGAGCTTTGAAAGAACGTTTGTACACGCATTAGACGTATCGCTCATACAATGTAAAGTTTCAATTTGTGTCACAACATTGTAGCAGTGATATAACACTTGCAATAAGAAACACAACATTGTAGCAGTGATATTACACTTGCAATAAGAAACACAACATTGTAGCAGTGATATTACACTTATATCAGAAAGTGTTGTGTTTCAGTAAAGATGGCACAGTTGACCTGATCCATTTCATGCCATATACAACAAATTAATTTTCCGCGATCCAGCGAATACATTGTTACATCTGCTGTTGAAAACGTTCATCCTTGTGACTATTCAGAGAATGCAATTGTTAATTTTAATGACGACATCTTGTGAAAACTTAACCGTTATATTGTCTATATAGTCTGACAGTTATTTCAAAGAATTGAGACCTGGAAGAGGGTCTGGTTGGCTATCTAGCCGATGCTAAAAAGAGTAACACAAATTATTTTTAATTAGTTTAGTAAGAAGATGTATTAGATTCTGACAAAAAAACTGTTACATAATTCAGCTATTATTCAATTTCATGTGTAGTCTCAGTTTTGGAGTACGGCAGGGAGTAATAATAATAAAATAACGTGTGACATTTCTAATAACACACAAACAAAATGAACTGCACATATTATTTCCCAACACGGTTATTACGTTACTATTAAAATAGTTAAATGTCAGTGAAATCAAGAAAATCTGGCTAGTGTAGAAATCAAATTACAGGAGTCAGGCTAGCAATTATTTTTAGCTAGTGAAACCTACTTCTGGAATATTGGGGGTTTCAGAAATACATTTTTTTCAGAAAAATAACACGGCGTCTATTTGGTCATTTCTCTTTCAACGGTAACGTTCATTTTTACTGTATCAGGACCCTAAAAATGGACGTTGTAGTTCAGGTAATATAATTGTTCCCAGATGCATATAGGTTTTACAAATGTACGTGTTACCCATATAGCCAATAATGACATAACACTAGTCCCCATTCAGAGAAGATACCGCACATGTCGACACCAATCTAGCAATGGGGATATGTCACATCATAGAAATATGGAGATGTAACACATCTCATACACGCTATGTTCACAAAGATATATGCAACACACATCACCTTCGCTATGATTGTACACACTATGCTAAGATAGATATAGCTAACACGCATCACGTTCGCTATGATTGTACGACGATGAGAATGACTTACGTCTGTTTGCTAGAGGACAACAAAGAGATATTGCTGACAGCCCATCCCTCGTTGCAAAAGTGAGCTCAGGCGAGATGTAGGAGTCAAACATATGAACTAAGTAATACAAGTCATGTACGAAATCTATTATGTACAAGAGAGTCGAATGTACTATGTACAAAATAGTCGGAGTATAAATGTGTAGAGTATGAATATGTGTACATGTGAGAATTACGTATATGTGTACAGGTGAGAAATATGATGTGTGTACATAAAAGAAGTATGAATGTGTACAGGTGAGAAATATGATGTGTGTACATGAAAGAAGTATGAATGTGTAGAGGTGAGAAATGTGATGTGTGTACATGTTTGTTTGTTTGTTTGTTTTTCGTTCGCTCCATTGTAACCATCACAGATATCCGTGCGATTTCCGCAGGGAAGGTGATTACGTTGTGCCACCGTTATGCGCCTTGTAGGCCTAGCACATCCGATTTCGGCATGCCTTGACAATTCGGGTGGGCTACCCTTAGCCTTTGACAGCCTCTATATCTGTCTCCAGGCACGCGTAGTGGCGACTCTTCGCCCAGACGATTTTTGCTCTCGTCTGACTCGCACGAGGTGTTCCACTGTCTATGAACTTGCCTCGTGTAATTGGACGTGCTGTGTCTGTGCCCATTAGGTACTGAACCGTTTCTCATCCGTGAGCCTGGTTCCTTAAGGGGAAGAACTCAACAGAGGAGTTGGACCCTGGCTCTATCGCCATCTTAGCCGAGGTGTCATTCACCGACATCGTGTACCCCTTGTCCAAGTTCGAGTCTCACACCACGCGTTTGAGAGCAAGGCGTTCTCAAGCTGAGCGTCCTTGTCCCAATAGCGTCTGAGCCCATCAGGTACTGAACCCTTTCTCTCTTCAAGTGTATTTCCGGTGTAGGAAAACCTGACAGTAGAGTTGGGCCAGGGCTAAATCGTTGTCCCTTTTGTGCCTGAGCCCATCGGGTACGGGACCCTTTCTCTCTGCAAGTGTACTTCCGGTATAGGAAACCTTGACAGTAGAGTTGGGCCAGGACTACCATCGTTGTCCCTTTCTTGCCTAAGCCCATCAGGTACAGAACCCTTTCTCTTCGCGAGCATATTTCCGGTTTAGGAAGGCTGGACATTAGAGTTGTATTAGTTCTTCTTGCTTTACCAAACGCCAATGAATGGGTCTGGGTCTCTGCCTGTAAGGAACACAGGTAACTAGAAGCTCGTCTCGAGCTGACGGAGCTTGTAGTTCCCCTTTCCTAGGGACTTTTCACTTTCTATTTGCAGTTCGCGCTGCCTCTAGCGCTGTTCTGCCCTTTCATTGTTTCATTGTACTCGGTATGAAATCTATTTGTCTCTCGCCATGCATCTACCTTTACGTGCATTTTACATTGGCCGCCCCTCCAATGTTCGGACTGGACTGTCTAGCTTCACTGTATGTCGACAGTGTCGCTATATGTGGTGCTGCTGGTGGTGTCGGAGATATTTCTGTCTCTTGTGCAGTCAAATCTCTTTCCATCTGCTACCTCCACATTCTCGGACACGATCCCCAAAAGATTTGGCCAGAATCAGCTCGAGCTGCTGTATATCTGTTTCCAGGGTGCACCGCGTGGAGGTATATTTGGGATCTTGGTTATCTGCTAACCCTGGGTCCGCCTAGAGCAATGCGTTCCCTTTGCACCCCATTTGTGTACATGAAAGAAGTATGAATGTGTACAGGTGAGAAATATGATGTGTGTACATGAAAGAAGTATGAATGTGTACAGGTGATAAATATGAATGTTCTCAGACATTCATTGCTGACTAGCGGTTTATTCATTGAGATATACTTGCTTAGAAAAACTCAATGTAGATGGGAAAGATCTAAAGATAGTAAGAAATATGTCTTGGAAACAAACAGCTGCGATGTGGGTTGACAGTAACGTAGGAGAATTCCACAAGATAGCGATTGGCGTCAGACAAGGATGTGTAATGTCACTAGATCCTTTCTCCCTGTGTACAGAGAATATTTGAGGATATATAGAAAATATTGCAAAGAAAACAGTTTGAGTTTACAATCTGAATAATCTAAGATATGCTGCCGATACAGTTCTGATTGAAGGGAGTGAACAAGAATTTCAAACACTGTTAGACACTGCAGTACAAGGACGTGAAAACAAAGGTCTCAGTCTAAACAAGAAGAAAATAGACATAACTATTGTTTAATATCAATACACATCAAAATGCAGAGTGACTATCAATGATGAAAAATTAAATCAAGCAGATAAAATCAAGTATCTTGGCACCATATGAACATCAGATGTCAGGTGCTCCAATGAGATCAAGAACAGGATAGCACAGGACATTCAACAGTTCACAAGATGAGTAACGTTCGATATTATGGAGTAATTTCCATGCATACACGAGTTCTAGTGCTAGGATCTTATATTCAGTCTAATCCTTCTTTCTGGAAGTAAAGCATGGACAGTAAACAAAAGTGTCCAAGATAAACTGGAGGCAACTGAAATGTGGTTTTAAGAAGAATGATGAAAATTCCATGGACAGCCAAGAGAGCTAATATAGAAGTTATCATACATGCTGGAATAAAACGACAAACTAGAGGGGAAATTAGAAACAGACAATCAAGAATTGAAGAGCATGTGATGAGACAAACAAAACGTGAACATTTAGTAACGACGGGAAAAATCAGGGGGAGAAAAGACAGAGGAAGACAAAGAGAGAAGTTGCTGAATGGGTTGCGACTGTGAAACGAGAGAATGTTTCCAACTGAACTTATTCACAAAACAAGTCAATTCACGTAGGAAGTAAGAGAAGAAATTAACAATTTTTGAGACTAACGGGAATTGAACCAGGTCACGTCACTAGGCATGACACTTGATTAATGAATACTTGCTTGTGTCTAACAGAAACTCTAAATTGTCAGCGTATCTACCTGCACCGTAAGAGTGTGTCATGTTTATTAAGTTCTCAGAGAGCATGAATCTGGTCTGCAATATCGGATATACCTGTCTTACATTTTTCTCTATCTGGTCCGCAGAGTATAATATACCTGACCCTCACATTCTTGCACCTGATATTGTAGTCTTGTCTTCCTGAATATCATAATGTTGTCTACCTATCATTGTCGTGTCTATCTGACTTATATAGTCTTGTCAGTCTTTCAAAAATTTGTCTACCTGGCTTATTACAGTTTTGTCTACTTGACTATCATTGTATTGTATACCTGGACATCATAGAGTCTTGTCTACCTGACTATCATAGAGTCTTACCTGACTATCCCAGTCTTGTCTATCTGACTATCATAGTCGTGAATACTCGAATAGCATAGAGTCTTGCATGACTATCCCAGTCTTGTCTATCTGACTTATATAGTCTTGTCCCTCTTTCAAAAACTTGCCTACCTGGCTTATTGCAGTCTTGTCTACTTGACTATCATTGTCTTGTATACCTGGATATCATAGAGTCTTACCTGACTATCCCAGTCTTGTCTATCTATCATAGTCTTGCATACCTGACTAGCAACGTCTTATTTACTTGACTACAACCGAACCTTGTCTACCTGACTATCATAGTCTTGTCTACCTGACTATCATAGTCTTACTTGACTATCCCAGTCTTGTCTATCTGACTATCATAATCTTGCATACCTGACTAGCAACGTCTTATTTATTTGACAACCACAGAACCTTGTCTACCTGACTATCATAGCTCTGCCTATCTGACAATAAATGTGTCTAGTCAATCTGACTATCATAGCTCTGCCTATCTGACAATAAATGTGTCTAGTCTGACTATCATAGTCCTGTCTTCCAGACTATCATAATCTCATCCTCCTATCAGTTTTGCCTATCTGACTATGATAGTCTTGCCACATGATTAGCATAGTCTTTTGTACATGACTATCATATTTCTGTCTTCCTGACTATTATAGTCTTGTTTACCTGACAATCATAGAGACTTACCTGACTATCCCAGTCTTATCTACCTGACTATTATAGCCTTGTCTACCTGACTATCATAGAGTCTTGTCTGCCTAACTCATAGTCTTATCTACCTGACTATTATAGCGTCTTTTCTACCTGACTATCGTGTCTTATCTTCCTGAGTATCATAGTCTTTTTGTCTATATGCCTATCATAGTCTTGTCTACCTGACTGTCATAGTCTTGTCTACCTGACTGTCATAGTCTTGTCTACCTGACTGTCATAGTCTTGTCTATATGCCTATCATAGTCTTGTCTACCTGACTGTTATAGTCTTGTCTACCTGACTGTCATAGTCTTGTCTACCTGGCTGTCATAGAGTTTTGTCTACCTGGCTGTCATAGAGCCTTGTCTGCCTGGCTGTCATAGAGTCTTGTCTACCTGGCTGTCATAGAGCCTTGTCTACCTGGCTGTCATAGAGCCTTGTCTACCTGGCTGTCATAGAGTCTTGTCTGCCTAACTCTCTATTAGAAACCGCTAACTGTGTAGCTCTCTTGTCGATCCGACTATTATCAGACCACTCTGGCACATCAGACCACATGATCCGCTTCTACATGGAGAACCATCTTATTAATATCATTAGCACTCTTCAACCCCATGGTATCAATATGTTTCATTAATTTATTTAGCATTTCTCTTGAACAACGTCCTGGTGTCATGCTCTCTGGCTACCATATTTATAATCACTGGAGTTCTAGTATTTCTGACTTTGACATCACTATGCGACATATTTTGTCTAGAACGTGGTCTTCATAATGGATTATCTGAACACTACTCGATTCTCTACAAGTTACTGGCCACAGCTAGAGACATGTTTATGCAATTTGTTATATCGCTGTACCATCTTTGTCTTGGGCATCCTCTTCTCCTTTTGCAATTAACTCTGTCTTCAGCTATTAATCTTTCCACGCTGTTATGTCTCTTTATATGACCAAAAAAAACCACACAATTTTCTTGTTATGATGTTGTTAAGGAGCCAGTCCTCTTCGACGTTTATTGATCTTACACTTCTTGATTTGTTTTTCTTAACTGTCCATGGTATACGTAAAATTCTTCTGTGGCATCTCATTTCAAAAGCAGCGATTCTCTTTGCTATTGTTTTATTTAATGTCCATGTCTCAAAACCGTATCGCTGATACCTTGCCAAAGATTTTTAATGTGGGCAAGTTCAAGTATATTTCCAGTATAGGAAAGCTTGACAGTAGACTTGAGCCAGGGCTGCCATCGTTGTCCCTTTTGTGCCTGAGCCCATCGGGTGCGGAACCCTTTCTCTCTGCAAGTTTATTTCTGGTATAGGAAAGCTTGACAGTAGAGTTGGGCTAGATCTGCCATTGTTGTCCCTTTTCTGCCTGAGCTCATCGGGTACGGAACCCTTTCTCTTCGCGAGCATGTTTCCTGTATAGGAAAGCTCGACATTGCAGTTAGGCCGGGTCATTCTTTCTTTGCTGGGCGCCCATGATTTGATCTTGGTTTCTGCCCATAAGGAGCAGAGGTAACTAGAAGCTCGTCTCGAGCTGACGGAGCTTGGAGTTACGATTTCCTTGGAACGTTTTCGCTATCTATGTGCAGTTGGCGCTGTTCTGCCATTTCGTTGTACTCAGAATGAAATCTATTCGTCTATCGCCATGCATCTACCTTTTCGTGCCTTTTTCATTGGCCGCCCCTCCCAATGTTCGTACTGGACTGACTAGTGTCACTGTGTGTCGACAGTGCCGCTGCATGTGTTGGTGCTGGTAGTGTTGGAGATATTGTCTGTCTCTTATGCAATCAAATCTCTTTCCATCTGCTAACTCAACATTCTCGGACACGATCCCCAAGTGATTTAGCCAGAATCATCACGAGCCACTGTATTTCTGTTTCCGGGCTGGTACATATTAGGTACATTTGGGATCTTGATTATCTGCTAATCCTGGATCCGCCGAGAGCATTGCGTTGCCTTTGTACCCCGTCAGCACATCTGATTATCTGGGATCTGCTGACAGCTGATGGTAAGAGGCTGGAAGTCAGCATATCTCATGTCGTCTTTTACGTTTCGCATTATGTTCTAAGCGTAGATGTTGAACAGGTACGGTGATAATGTGCATCCTTGTCTAACTCATTTCTATACATTAAACCATTCTGATATTATTCCGTCCACTTTTACTGCTGCCTCTTGTTCGTGGTAGAGCACTGCGATTAAATATGTGAGATGTTTTAGGAATCCCATCTCAAACGTATATATATATATCAAGTAACATTCTTTCCAGAACGCTGTCTTCATCATAGATACTCTGAACGCCTCTATGTCCCGAGCAATCAGACCTGTATGGGACAGAGACATGTGCATACATTTTCAATGTCGCTGGTCCATTGTCTTTTTGGTCTTCTTCTTCTTCTCTCACCTCGTACTCTGCGATCCAGAATCAGACCATAATTGTCCATAATTGGCGATGTCGTACACAATCGAACTCCCTTGGTGTTATCAATGACATATGCTTGCAGGTTTATATTGAATTTTTGTTCTATAATGATTCTCATGTTAAAGATATGGTCTCTGGTGCCTCTGCCGGATCTAAAACCTGCGCCAGATCTAAAACCTGCGCCGGATCTAAAACCTGCGCCGGATCTAAAACCTGCCGGATCTAAAACCTGCGCCGGATCTAAAACATGCCGGATCTAAAACCTGCGCCAGATCTAAAACCTGCGCCGGATCTAAAACCTGCGCCGGATCTAATTATCTTCGGTTTCTATCTTATTTTGCATTCTCTTCAATATAGATAAGTAAAACAGTATTTTACTATTTCTGACTTCCCACTTTTTCTTGTCTTCTTCACTTCATTATTTCATTGTTCTGCTACAAGAGAGATCAAGTGGGAGTTTGAGAATGTGTCCTGCTACAAGAGAGATCAAGTGGGAGTTTGAGAATGTGTCCTGCTACAAGAGAGATCAAGTGGGAGTTTGAGAATGTGTCCTGCTACAAGAGAGATCAAGTGGGAGTTTGAGAATGTGTCCTGCTACAAGAGAGATCAAGTGGGAGTTTGAGAATGTGTCCTGCTACAAGAGAGATCAAGTGGGAGTTTGAGAATGTGTCCTGCTACAAGAGAGATCAAGTGGGAGTTTGAGAATGTGTTCTGCTACAAGAGAGATCAAGTGGGAGTTTGAGAATGTGTTCTGCTACAAGAGAGATCAAGTGGGAGTTTGAGAATGTGTTCTGCTACAAGAGAGATCCAGTGGGAGTTTGAGAATGTGTCCTGCTACAAGAGAGATCAAGTGGGAGTTTGAGAATGTGTTCTGCTACAAGAGAGATCAAGTGGGAGTTTGAGAATGTGTTCTGCTACAAGAGAGATCAAGTGGGAGTTTGAGAATGTGTTCTGCTACAAGAGAGATCAAGTGGGAGTTTGAGAATGTGTTCTGCTACAAGAGAGATCAAGTGGGAGTTTGAGAATGTGTCCTGCTACAAGAGAGATCAAGTGGGAGTTTGAGAATGTGTCCTGCTACAAGAGAGATCCAATGGGAGTTTGAGAATGTGTCCTGCTACAAGAGAGATCCAGTGGGAGTTTGAGAATGTGTCCTGCTACAAGAGAGATCCAGTGGGAGTTTGAGAATGTGTCCTGCTACAAGAGAGATCAAGTGGGAGTTTGAGAATGTGTCCTGCTACAAGAGAGATCAAGTGGGAGTTTGAGAATGTGTCCTGCTACAAGAGAGATCAAGTGGGAGTTTGAGAATGTGTCCTGCTACAAGAGAGATCAAGTGGGAGTTTGAGAATGTGTCCTGCTACAAGAGAGATCCAGCGGGAGTTTGAGAATGTGTCCTGCTACAAGAGAGATCAAGTGGGAGTTTGAGAATGTGTCCTGCTACAAGAGAGATCAAGTGGGAGTTTGAGAATGTGTCCTGCTACAAGAGAGATCCAGCGGGAGTTTGAGAATGTGTCCTACTACAAGAGAGATCAAGTGGGAGTTTGAGAATGTGTCCTGCTACAAGAGAGATCCAGCGGGAGTTTGAGAATGTGTCCTGCTAAAAGAGAGATCAAGTGGGAGTTTGAGAATGTGTCCTGCTACAAGAGAGATCCAGCGGGAGTTTGAGAATGTGTCCTGCTACAAGAGAGAACCAGTGGGAGTTTGAGAATGTGTCCTGCTACAAGAGAGATCAAGTGGGAGTTTGAGAATGTGTCCTGCTACAAGAGAGATCAAGTGGGAGTTTGAGAATGTGTCCTGCTACAAGAGAGATCAAGTGGGAGTTTGAGAATGAACGCTGAAGAAGAAGAAGAAGACTGCTAGTATTATCGATCTCATTCACAGATAGTTGCAAAATAAGACAAGTCTGAAACTGTTGTTGTCATCATCTGTGATGAACGGCCATACATACAGATACACATACACGGGCACAGAAACACACACACACACATACACGGACACAGACACACACACACAAACACACAGACACACATACAAGGACACAGACACACACAGACACACATACAAGGACACAGACACACACACAGACACACATACAAGGACACAGACACACACACACACACACATACAAGGACACAGACACACATACAAGGACACACACACACACAGACACACATACAAGGACACAGACACACACACAGACACACATACAAGGACACAGACACACACACAGACACACATACAAGGACACAGACACACACAGACACACATACAAGGACACAGACACACACACAGACACACATACAAGGACACAGACACACACACACACACACATACAAGGACACATACACACATACAAGGACACAGACACACACGAGATGCAGACACTCAAGTCTGAAACTGTTGCCATCATCGCCTGCAGTGACGGTTATATCTACCTGGTTCTCGGTCTTAGAAGATGATCTGTAGTAGACGGTTATATCTACCTGGTTCTCGGTCTTAGAAGATGATCTGTAGTAGACGGTTATATCTACCTGGTTCTCGGTCTTAGAAGATGATCTGTAGTAGACGGTTATATCCATTGTCACACAAACCTTCACATACACGTACAAACTAGCACATACAAACTAGCACATACAAACTAGCACATACAAACTAGCACATACAAACTAGGCCCTACAAACTAGCACATACAAACTAGCACATACAAACTAGCACATACACACTAGCACATACAAACTAGCACATACAAACTAGCACATACAAACTAGCACATACACACTAGCACATACAAACTAGCACATACAAACTAGCACATACAAACTAGCACATACAAACTAGCACATACACACCAGCACATACAAACTAGCACATACAAACTAGCACATACACACTAGAACATACAAACTAGCACATACAAACTAGCACATACAAACTAGCACATACAAAATAGGCCCTACAAACTAGCACATACAAACTAGCACATACAAACTAGCACATACAAACTAGCACATACAAACTAGCACATACAAACTAGCACATACAAACTAGCACATACAAACTAGCACATACAAACTAGCACATACAAACTAGGCCCTACAAACTAGCACATACACACTAGCACATACAAACTAGCACATACACACTAGCACATACACACTAGCACATACAAACTAGCACATACACACTAGCACATACACACTAGCACATACACACTAGCACATACAAACTAGCACATACACACTAGCACATACACACTAGCACATACACACTAGCACATACAAACTAGCACATACAAACTAGCGTTGGTGTTGTTGTCTCCGAGAAACAGAAAGAACTATGAACGATGTCAGAACTGTGTTTAATTACTGAATAAACTTATAAAGTGTTCAAGTTAAAAACAAGTCATATATTTCAACAACAGATAAACATAAAGATATTCACAATTGCCTGTCTGTCACTACAACGGTAAGAACTTACCAACCAACAGCTATCACTACTACAAACGTTACAGGTACCACAACTACAAAAGTAATATGTTACCAACTTATAAGCACCACCACGACTACAACATTGAAGACAAACACAATTTACCTGAAGAAGAAAAGCTGTCACGCCGGTTGTATTTGCTGGTCGATGTGATTCAGAAATCACGACCAACAATTAACTGGTAGTCAAACAACGATTTCTCTCAGTCAGTTACACAATTATAGATATCAAATTCTAAACTCGTTTACCAGCATCCAACACAGGGCTCATTGAAACACGTAGTTTCTAGACTTCAAATGATTCCCAGACTTAAAATACGTAATTCCTTGAAACACGTAATTCATACACTTTGTTCTGAAACACGTAATTCCTTGAAACACGTAATTCATACACTGTGTTCTCTGAAACACTAAGATCATAAACACGAAAGATTCAAGATTTGAATCATTGAATAAACTTGAAACACGTAATTTTCAGACTTGAGACAGGTAGTTTTCAGACTTGAGACAGGTAGTTTTCAGACTTGAGACAGGTAGTTTTCAGACTTGAGACAGGTAGTTTTCAGACTTGAGACAGGTAGTTTCTAGAATTTTAACGTTTATTTCTTGAGACAGGCATGTTTTAGAATTTTAATATGTATTTCATGTACTTGAGACAAGTAGTTTCTAGAATTCAAGTAAGCCTACTAAATTCCTAGACTTCAAAAAATTATTCACAATTCTAAACTATGCACTTTCTAATATTAAAACTGATAATTGATGATTGTGGCACACGTATCCTAGACAAGAAAAACACACCCTACCTTGTCTAAACCAGCCAGGAAATGACTTAGTGCAAGCAACAGCAGAGCCTGAATTGTCTCACGACAACACAGATTCGAACTAAAGTCAGGTTTTCTCATAGACGGGCGCGTGCCTGATCTATGATTTGACTGTTGTCCTCGCAAAATGCCGTAATAAACTTGAGGTCGCGGCCACGCACACCCACACAAACTAGAACCATACACTCTAACAAGGGTCATACAGAAATTGTATACTTGAGCCCTCCTACCTGTGAAGGTATACACGACAGGTGTGGTCGTTTGTTTAGTCATGTGTACATATTATAAGTATACTGTTGTGGATTCAAGTAGTTGCAGTGAGTGTAGGTTTGTGGGTGCAGTGGCAGAATATCGCATCAGGCGGGTAAGGACAGTAAGAGTGAGCGGAGATGAAGGTACTAGACGAGGATACGGTCAGGAGGAGATAGGAGGTACTAGACGAGGATACGGTCAGGAGGAGATAGGAGGTACTAGACAAGGATACGGTCAGGAGGAGATAGGAGGTACTAGACGAGGATACGGTCAGGAGGAGATAGGAGGCTAAGATAATAGTCAAGGCTAAATAACGTGTGGGGAGGGGACATTAATAGACTTGACTAAACTCAGGGAGGGGAAGGGAAGTTAATAGATGTGAATAAACTTAGGGATGGGTGGAGAAGTTAAAAGATGTGACTAAACTAAGGGGGATGAAAGGGTTAATATACGTCGTTACACTCCGGAAGGGGCTGGGAGCTAATAGACGTGACTAAACTCATGGGTGGGAGGGGAAGTTAATAGACGTGGCTAAACTCAGGGATTGTAGGGATTGTTAATAGACGTGGCTAAACTCAGGGATTGTAGGGATTGTTAATAGACGTGGCTAAACTCAGGGATTGTAGGGATTGTTAATAGACGTGGCTAAACTCAGGGATTGTAGGGATTGTTAATAGACGTGGCTAAACTCAGGGATTGTAGGGATTGTTAATAGACGTGGCTAATTTCAGGGATAGTAGTGGAAGTTAATAGACATGTCTAAACACAAGGGGGGTGGAAGGGTTAATATACGTGGTTACACTCCGGAAGGGAGGGGAGCTAATAGACGTGACTAAATTCATAGATGGGAGAAGTTTATAGACGTGGCTATACTCTGTGAGGGGAAGTTAAAAGACGTAGCTATACTCTGTGAGGGGAAATTAAAAGACGTGGCTATACTCTGTGAGGGGAAGTTAAAAGACGTGGCTATACTCTGTGAGGGGAAGTTAAAAGACGTGGCTATACTCTGTGAGGGGAAGTTAAAAGACGTGGCTATACTCTGGGAGGAAAGGTTGACAGGCGCTGCTAAACTTCAGGAGTGGATGTGATCAAAGTTAATACACGTGGCTAAACTTCTGGAAGAAAAGTTAAGAGTTGTGGCTAAACTTCGAGAAGGAAAGTTAAGAGTTATGGCTAAACTTCGAGAAGGAAAGTTAAGAGTTATGGCTAAACTTCATGAGAAAATGTGATGGAAGGAGACGTTAATAGACGCTGCTAAACCTTAGGAGTGTATGGGAGGGGAAATTAATAGATGTGGCTAAACTCTGGGAGGGGAAATTAATAGATGTGGCTAAACTCTGGGAGGGGAAATTAATAGATGTGGCTAAATTCTGGGAGGGGAAATTAATAGATGTGGCTAAATTCTGGGAGGGGAAATTAATAGATGTGGCTAAACTCTGGGAGGGGAAATTAATAGATGTGGCTAAACTCTGGGAGGGGAAATTAATAGATGTGGCTAAATTCTGGGAGGGGAAATTAATAGATGTGGCTAAACTCTGGGAGGGGAAATTAATAGATGTGGCTAAATTCTGGTAGTGGAGGGGAAGCTAATAGATGTGGCTAAACTCGGTGAGGGATGGGACGTTAATAGATGTGGCTAAACTACAGGAGGGGAAATTAATACGCCTTAGTCAACCTCCGGGAGGAGAATTTAATAGACGTGGCTATTGACGTGGCTAAACTCCGGGAAGGGAGGGGAGGTTAATAGACGGGGCTTAACTGAGGGATGAGAGGGGAGGTTAATAGACGTTGCTAAATTTCAGGAGGAGATGGGATGGGATTGAAGTTAATAGACATAGCTAAACTTCAGGAAGGGAGGTTAAGAGTCGTGGCTAAATGTCAGGAGGAGATGGGATGGGATTGAAGTTAATAGACATAGCTAAACTTCAGGAAGGGAGGTTAAGAGTCGTGGCTAAATGTCAGGAGGAGATATAATGGAAGTAAAAGTTAATAGACGCTGCTAAACCTTAAGAGTGTATGGGAGGGGAAGTTAATAGATGTGGCTAAACTCTGGGAGGAAATATTAATGAACGTGGCTAAACTTTGGGAGGAGAAGTTAATAAACGTGGGTGAGAGAAATGTGACGTGAGAGAAATGTAATGTAAGGGAAATGTGAAGTGAAAAGATGTGATGTAAGCGAAATGTGATGTGAAAGAAATATAATGTAAGAGAAATGTGAAGTGAAAAGATGTGATGTAAGCGAAATGTGATGTGAAAGAAATATAATGTAAGAGAAATGTAATGTCAGAGAAATGTGAAGTGAAAGAAATGTAATGTGAGGAATAATTAGTTGACGGAGGGATATTGAATGAGAGGTTGACAAAATGAGATACGAATCTATGACAGACACTGGACGAATGTGAATCTATGACAGACACTGGAAGAATGTGAATCTATGACAGACACTGGGAGAATAAATCTATGACAAACACTGGAAGAATGTGAATCTATGACAGACACTGGAAGAATGTGAATCTATGACAGACACTGGGAGAGTGAATCTATAACAGACACTGTGAGAGTGAATCTATGACAGACACTGGAAGAATGTGAATCTATGACAAACACTGGAAGAATGTGAATCTATGACAGACACTGGGAGAGTGAATCTATGACAAACACTGGAAGAATGTGAATCTATGACAGACACTGGGAGAATAAATCTATGACAAACACTGGAAGAATGTGAATCTATGACAGACACTGGAAGAATGTGAATCTATGACAGACACTGGGAGAGTGAATCTATGACAAACACTGGAAGAATGTGAATCTATGACAGACACTGGGAGAATAAATCTATGACAAACACTGGAAGAATGTGAATCTATGACAGACACTGGAAGAATGTGAATCTATGACAGACACTGGGAGAGTGAATCTATAACAGACACTGTGAGAGTGAATCTATGACAGACATTGGAAGAATGTGAATCTATGACAGACACAATGGAATATATTTATAAACGCTGGATGAACGCGAATCTATGATAAACAATAGAATCATGTGAATCTATGACAAACACTGGGAGAGTGAATCTATGACAAATACTGGGAGACTGAATCTATGACAAACACTGGGAGAGTGAATCTATGACAAACACTGGGAGACTGAATCTATGACAAACACTGGGAGACTGAATCTATTACAAACACTGGGAGACTGAATCTATGACAAACACCGGGAGAGTGAATCTATGACCAACACTGAAATTGAAACTGTCATGAATTGTCATGTCAAAGATAACTCACTACTGTGACCATCGTCATTGTAAGACATGTGTTTAATTGGAAATCATCTTTCTAGCGTCACGCATTTGATTTTTCCGTGATTTTCATTAGCTGTCGACATAAAGTGACTAAGGAAAGCAGGAGAGCTGTCACGTTCTTGCAGGGCTTGAAATAGGAATGTTAAATAGTAAGAGTTATGAACCTTGTACGAATTCTGTAGAGAAGACTGAAGAATTAAGGGCTGGAGTTGAAGAATTAAGGGCTGGAGTTGAAGAATTAAGGGCTGGAGTTGAAGAATTAAGGACTTGAGTTGAAGAATTAATGGCTGGAGTTGAAGAATTAAGGGCTTGAGTTGAAGAATTAAGGGCTGGAGTTGAAGAATTAAGGGCTTGAGTTGAAGAATTAATGGCTGGAGTTGAAGAATTAAGGGCTGGAGTTGAAGAATTAATGGCTGGAGTTGAATTAAGGGCTGGAGTTGAAGAATTAATGGCTGGAGTTGAAGAATTAAGGGCTGGAGTTGAAGAATTAAGGGCATGAGTTGAAGAATTAAGGGCTGGAGTTGAAGAATTAAGGGCTGGAGTTGAAGAATTAAGGACTGGAGTTGAAGAATTAAGGGCTTGAAGAATTAATGGCTGGAGTTGAAGAATTAAGGGCTGGAGAAGAATTAATGGCTGGAGTTGAAGAATTAAGGGCTGGAGTTGAAGAATTAAGAGCTGAAGAATTAAGGGCTGGAGTTGAAGAATTAAGGGATGGAGTTGAAGAATTAATGGAAGGAGTTGAAGAATTAAGGGCTGGAGTTGAAGAATTAATGGCTGGAGTTGAAGAATTAAGGGATGGAGTTGAAGAATTAAGGGCTTGAGTTGAAGAATTAAGGGCTGGAGTTGAAGAATTAATAGCTGGAGTTGAAGAATTAAAGGCTGGAGTTGAAGAATTAATGGCTGGAGTTGAAGAATTAAGGGCTGGAGTTGAAGAATTAAGGGCTTGAGTATAAGAATTAATGGCTGGAGTTGGCTAAACTATATTATATAGGATTCACGTGGCCCAGAAGCTATGATGAAGTCAGATATGTCAAGGGAAAGGTGCAGATATCGCAGCAATGTTATAAACTGTGACAGAATGCAATCCATTTTCCGAGCTACATCCAGCTAATGTGCAGGAGTTTCAGCTCAAAGTAATATTAGTCACTCTTGAAGGATTTTTCCCAAGAAGCCATCAGTACTATATAATGGACGAAAGACTATACCTACGCTTATGGACACAGTGAACGGTTCTCATAAGATAGAAAGAAACCACAATAATCAAATTCATGCTTAGAACGGATGCGCTAGACCTATATTAAGAAAACACATAATATTCTCATACACTGTCTTAAGTTACGAGAGAGGATATTGAGGTTAGTCCAGAGTGAGTGCAAACAGAGTAACAAACAAGTCAACTTAGTTCAGAGTGAGGTCAGAGAAACTAGACAAGTCAATTTAATTCAGAGTTAGTGACAACATAAGAACTACACAAGTCAACTTAGTTCAGATTGACCTCAAACAGAGGAAAACACAAGTCAACTTAGTTCAGAGTGAGTGCAAACAGAGTAACAAACAAGTCAACTTAGTTCAGAGTGAGTGCAAACAGAGTAACAAACAAGTCAACTTAGTTCAGAGTGAGGTCAGAGAAACTAGACACGTCAACTTAGTACAGAGTGGGGTCAGAGAAACTACACAAGTCAATTTAATTCAGAGTTAGTGACAACATAAGAACTACACAAGTCAACTTAGTTCAGATTGACCTCAAACAGAGGAAAACACAAGTCAACTTAGTTCAGAGTTAGTGCAAACAGAGGAACAAACAAGTCAATGTGCAAATAGAGGAACTACACAAGTCAACTTAGTTCAGATTGAGCTCAAACAGAGGAAAAAACATGTTAACTTAGTTCAGAGTAAGCGCAAACAGAGAAACAAACAAGTCAACTTAGTTGGAGTGAGGTTCGAGGAACCACACACGTCAACTTAGTTCAGAGTTAGTGAAAACAGAGGAACTACACAAGTCAACTTAGTTCAGATTTAGCTCAAACAGAGGAACTACACAAGTCAACTTAGTTCAGAGAGAGCGCAAACAGAGGAACCAGTAAGTAAACTTAGTTCAGAGTTAGTGAAAATAGAGGAACTACACAAGTGAACTTAGTTCAGAGTTAGTGAAAACATAGGAACTACACAAGTCAACTTAGTTCAGAGAGAGCGAAAACAGAGAAATAAACAAGTCAACTTAGTTCAGAGTGAGGTCAGAGAAACTAGACAAGTCAACTTAGTTCAGAGTTAGTGAAAATATAGGAACTACAAAAGTCAACTTAGTAGAGAGTTATCGCAAACAGAGAAACAAACAAGTCAACTTAGTTCAGGGAGAGGTCAGAGGAACTAAACAAGTCAACTTAGTTCATATTGAGCTCAAACAGAGGAACTACACAAGTCAACTTAGTTCAGAGTTAGTGAAAACATAGGAACTACAAAAGTCAACTTAGTAGAGAGTTATCGCAAACAGAGAAACAAACAAGTCAACTTAGTTCAGGGAGAGGTCAGAGGAACTAAACAAGTCAACTTAGTTCAGATTGAGCTCAAACAGAGGAACTACACAAGTCAACTTAGTTCAGATTTAGCTCAAACATAGGAACTACACAAGTCAACTTAGTTCAGAGTTAGCGCAAACAGAGGAGCATGCAAGTAAACTTAGTTCAGATTGAGCTGAAACAGAGGAACTACACACATCAACTTAGTTCAGAGTGAGCGCAAACAGATAAACAAACAAGTCAACTTAGTTCAGAGAGAGGTCAGAGGAACTACACAAGTCAACTTAGTTCAGAGAGAGCGCAAACAGAGGAACCAGTAAGTAAACTTAGTTCAGAGTTAGTGAAAATAGAGGAACTACACAAGTGAAATTAGTTCAGAGTTAGTGAAAACATAGGAACTACACAAGTCAACTTAGTTCAGAGAGAGCGAAAACAGAGAAATAAACAAGTCAACTTAGTTCAGAGTGAGGTCAGAGAAACTAGACAAGTCAACTTAGTTCAGAGTTAGTGAAAATAGAGGAACTACACAAGTCAACTTAGTTCATATTGAGCTCAAACAGAGGAACTACACAAGTCAAATTAGTTCAGAGTTAGTGAAAACATAGGAACTACAAAAGTCAACTTAGTAGAGAGTTATCGCAAACAGAGAAACAAACAAGTCAACTTAGTTCAGGGAGAGGTCAGAGGAACTAAACAAGTCAACTTAGTTCAGATTGAGCTCAAACAGAGGAACTACACAAGTCAACTTAGTTCAGATTTAGCTCAAACAGAGGAACTACACAAGTCAACTTAGTTCAGAGTTAGCGCAAACAGAGGAGCATGCAAGTAAACTTAGTTCAGATTGAGCTGAAACAGAGGAACTACACACATCAACTTAGTTCAGAGTGAGCGCAAACAGAGAAACAAACAAGTCAACTTAGTTCAGAGTTAGTGAAAACATAGGAACTACACAAGTCAACTTAGTTCAGATTGAGCGCAAACATAGGAACTACACTAGTCAACTTAGTTCAGATTGAGCTCATACAGAGGACCAAGCAAGTAAACTTAGTTCAGAGTTAGTGAAAACAGAAGAACTACACAAGTTAACTTAGTTCAGATTGAGCTCAAACAGAGGAACTGCACACGTCAACGTAGTTCAGAGTGAGTGAAAACAGAGGAACTACACAAGTCTTCTCAGTTCCGAGTTAGTGAAAATATAGAAACTACACAAGTCAACTTAGTTCAGATTGAGCTCAAACAGAGGAACTACACAAGTCAACTTAGTTCAGATTTAGCTCAAACAGAGGAACTACACAAGTCAACTTAGTTCAGAGTTAGCGCAAACAGAGGAGCATGCAAGTAAACTTAGTTCAGATTGAGCTGAAACATAGGAACTACACAAGTCAACTTAGTTCAGAGTTAGTGAAAACAGAGGAACTGCACAAGTCAACTTAGTTCAGTGTAAGCGCAAACAGAGAAACAAATAAGTCAACTTAGTTCAGAGTGAGGTCAGAGGAACTACACAAGTCAACTTAGTTCAGAGTTAGTGAAAACATAGGAACTACACAAGTCGACTTAGTTCAGATTGAGCTCAAACAAAGGAACTACACAAGTCAACTAAGTTTAGAGTTAGTGAAAACAGAGGAACTACACAAGTTAACTTAGTTCAGATTGAGCTCAAACAGAGGAACTACACAAGTCAACTAAGTTTAGAGTTAGTGAAAACAGAGGAACTACACAAGTTAACTCAGTTCAGAGTTAGTTAAAACTGAGGAACTACACAAATCAACTTAGTTCATATTGAGCTCAAACAGAGGAACTACACAAGTCAAATTAGTTCAGAGTTAGTGAAAACATAGGAACTACACAAGTCAACTTAGTTCAGAGTGAGCGCAAACAGAGAAACAAACAAGTCAACTTAGTTCAGAGAGAGGTCAGAGGAACTACACAAGTCAACTTAGTTCAGAGTTAGTGAAAACATAGGAACTACACATGTCAACTTAGTTCAGATTGAGCGCAAACAGAGGAACAAGTAAGTAAACTCAGTTCAGAGTTAGTGAAAACATAGGAACTACACAAGTCAACTTAGTTCAGATTGAGCTCAAACATAGGAACTACACTAGTCAACTTAGTTCAGATTGAGCTCATACAGAGGACCAAGCAAGTAAACTTAGTTCAGAGTTAGTGAAAACAGAAGAACTACACAAGTTAACTTAGTTCAGATTGAGCTCAAAGAGAGGAACTACACAAGTCAACTTAGTTCAGAGTGAGCGCAAACAGAGGAACAAGTGGGTAAACTTAGTTCAGAGTTAGTGAAAACATAGGAACTACACAAGTCAACTTAGTTCAGATTGAGCTCAAACAGAGGAACTGCACAGGTCAACGTAGTTCAGAGTGAGTGAAAACATAGGAACTACACAAGTCAACTTAGTTCAGGGTGAGCGCAAACAGAGGAACAAGCAGGTCAACTTAGTTCAGATTGAGCTCAAACAGAGGAACTATACAAGTGAACTTAGTTCAGAGTTAGTAAAAACAGAGGAACTACACAAGTCAACTTAGTTCAGAGTTAGTGAAAACATAGGAACTACACAAGTCAACTTAGTTCAGATTGAGCGCAAACAGAGAAAAATAAGTCAACACACACATGATGATACACACTAATTGACTATACTAGGATAAATAAGAACACATTATTCAAGCTGTAAGATACACATTAAAAGTTTGACTAATTCAAGAATGACTAATTCTGCCTTTACAACTCTGTGTGTTATTGATACACGGATGACATTTCTGACTTTGTGTGTGTGTTATTGATACACGGATGACATTTCTGACTTTGTGTGTGTGTTATTGATACACGGATGGATTACCTGACGCTGTGTATTACTGATACACGGATGGACTGCCTGACAATATGACTGTATAGGTTATTCTACTTTATATTTCGAATGTCACGGAAGGAATTTCCTCAACCCTTACCCCCAAGACGTCTAGAAAACATCAGCCTTATTGAGAGACACACCTCTGAGACCAATTCTTGTGGTGAGAAGGCGTCCATCTGTCGTGTCCCTATCAAATAATGTAGCTTATCGCATTATGAATTTATGTGTTTTTTTTGTGGGTGGTAAATTTCGACATGTCAACATGTGATCAACAACTTGTCTACAGGGTTTATTGTGTGATCTAGTAATGCACAGCTACACATACAACTCCCTATCACACAGCTTCAAATACGACTCTCTATCACACAGCTTCAAATACAACTCCCTATCACACAGCTACAAATACGACTCTCTATCACACAGCTACAAATACAACTCCCTATCACACAGCTTCAAATACGACTCTCTATCACACAGCTTCAAATACAACTCCCTATCACACAGCTACAAATACGACTCTCTATCACACAGCTACAAATACAACTCCCTATCACACAGCTTCAAATACGACTCTTTATCACACAGCTTCAAATACGACTCCCTATCACACAGGTTCAAATACAATCTCTTTACAACTCATGGGAAAACATGCAGTATTTGACAGTGTTTCTTAAAGTGTACATTCAGTGTGTATATCCTAATTTCTCTGTACATTCGGTGTGTGTATCTTATTTCTCTGTACATTCAGTGTGTGTATCTTATTTCTCTGTGTGAGTTGCTCTTCATGCGTACTTAATCTCTGTCTGTGTATATCACTTCTATTTATAACTTTCTGATGTTCGCAAGCGAAGGTGGGCATGGCATAAAAACAATAAATGTGATGAGAAAACGAAAAATAAATTTTAAAAATAATAAAAAATTTTAAAATTGTCTAATTTAGTTTGTGAGTTCGTAGATGACCGATGAGTCCGATTCGTGCACGGAATGTTCTATTGCAGTTCATGCAGGAGTGCTGAAGGTACGGGGTAGGAGAAGATTTGTCCTTCCGCTTCTTGTGCTTGTGGATTGCCCGCAGTGTTCTTTCTTTTTTCAAATTTCTTGATGCCAGCAGTGATCTGGGTGTGCCAGACTGAGCGATCAAGTGATGTAGTCTCCCATGAGCTAGGATCGATGCTGCAGTTCTTGAGAGAGCTTTTTAGGTGATCCTTGAAGCGCTTTTTCAGCCCTCCACTTGAACGTTTACCTTCGAACAGCTCCCCATATAATAATCTCTTTGGAAGGCGCTTGTCTGGCATATGGACGATGTGGCCAGTCCAGCGGAGTTTAGACCTAGTCAGCAGTGCATGGATGCTTTGCATACGGGACTTCTGAAGGATTTCCATATCTGGTACACGATCCTGCCAACGTACTCCCATGAGGTTTCGTAGGCACCGACGATGAAAAGAGTTAAGCTGTCGAACGTGTCTGGACACGTCCAACTTAGTTGTCAGACTGAGACCACGCCTAATCCAGACGTTGGCACAAAGGCTCCCGAATGCTGCACTGGCACGAGCAATACACAGGGCAACATCCTCATCAATTGTCACGGTCTGTGATAGTGTGCTGCCGAGATATACAAACTTATTATCAGTATTAAGTTTTTGTCCCTTTACTGTGAACACTGGTTCTGTGAAGGTACACCTGGTGCTGTTTGATACATTACTAAAGTCTTCGCTGTGCTGATGGTGAGACCGAACGCATCACAGGCCAAAGAAAAGAGGTCCATGCTGTCCTGCATGTCTTTATAACGTTCTATCTGTTCATTCACTTCTCTGTGTGATGTTCTCTCTTTTTTGTGTGTGATGTTCGCACTTCTCTGTGTGATGTTCTCTCTTATGTCTACGATGTTATATCTTCTGTGTATGATATTCTCCCTTCTCCTTTTGATATTCTCCCTTCTCCTTTTGATATTCTACCTTCTCCTGTTGATATTCTCCCTTCTCCTTTTGATATTCTCCATTCTCCTTTTGATATTCTCCCTTCTTTTGATATTCTCCCTTCTCCTTTTGATATTCTCCCTTCTCCTTTTGATATTCTCCCTTCTCCTTTTGATATTCTCCCTTCTACTTTTGATATTCTCCCTTCTCCTTTTGATATTCTCCCTTCTCCTTTTCATATTCTCCCTTCTCCTTTTGATATTCTCCCTTCTCCTTTTGATATTCTCACTTCTCCTTTTGATATTCTCCCTTCTCCTTTTGATATTCTACCTTCTCCTTTTGATATTCTCCCTTCTCCTTTTGATATTCTCCCTTCTCCTTTTGATATTCTCCCTTCTCCTTTTGATATTCTCCCTTCTCCTTTTGATATTCTCCCTTCTCCTTTTGATATTCTCCCTTCTCCTTTTGATATTCTCCCTTCTCCTTTTGATATTCTCCCTTCTCCTTTTGATATTCTCCCTTCTCCTTTTGATATTCTCCCTTCTCCTTTTGATATTCTCCCTTCTCATTTTGATATTCTCCATTCTCCTTTTGATATTCTCCCTTCTCCTTTTGATATTCTCCCTTCTCCTTTTGATATTCTCCCTTCTCCTTTTAATATTCTCACTTCTCCTTTTGATATTCTCCCTTCTCCTTTTGATATTCTCCTTCTCCTTTTGATATTCTCCCTTCTCCTTTTGATATTCTCCATTCTCCTTTTGATATTCTCCCTTCTTTTGATATTCTCCCTTCTCCTTTTGATATTCTCCCTTCTCCTTTTGATATTCTCCCTTCTCCTTTTGATATTCTCCCTTCTCCTTTTGATATTCTCCCTTCTACTTTTGATATTCTCCCTTCCTCTTGAGTATAAATTTCTCTACAGTCTTCTTTTATTGCGTCCCCCCCTTTTTTATATAGATATATATTTCCATCTCCCTCATGTCCCCACGCTGTGTGGTTCTATTCCCTTTAACCCCATCTCCCTCATGTCCCCACGCTGTGGTTCTATTCCCTTTAACCCCCATTTCCCTCATGTCCCCACGCTGTGGTTCTTTTCCATTTAACCCCATCTCCCTCATGTCCCCACGCTGTGTGGTTCTATTCCCTTTAACCCCCATCTCCCTCATGTCCCCACGCTTTGTGGTTCTATTCCCTTTAACCCCCATCTCCCTCATGTCCCCATGCTGTGGTTCTATTCCCTTTAACCCCATCTCCCTCATGTCCCCACGCTGTGTGGTTCTATTCCCTTTAACCCCATCTCCCTCATGTCCCCACGCTGTGGTTCTATTCCCTTTAACCCCATCTCCCTCATGTCCCCACGCTGTGGTTCTATTCCCTTTAACCCCATCTCCCTCATGTCCCCACGCTGTGGTTCTATTCCCTTTAACCCCATCTTTTTTCCATGATTCTCTCAAACTCTCGTAAAGCCACTCTTCTTCTCCTTCTTTTCTTTGACTCTCTCTCTCTCTCTCTCTCTCTCTCTCTCTCTGTGTGTGTTCTACATGGGTGCACACATATAAGGAACATTTAAACCGAGTAGACTTCATAGACACAAGACAGGAGAAACGCAGTCACAAGTTTACCACAGTCAGAGAACGACTAGTCATCAGTTATTCACATGATAGTGATGAATAAATGATGAGACAGAACAAGGGATATACCAAGCCAATCAGCAACACCGTCACCCGCAAGATGTTGCCTAGAAGTCGTGACGTCACCCGCAAGTTGTTGCCTAGAAGTCGTGAAGTTCAAGTAACGGATTATGGGGGCATTTCAGCGGCACCTGGCAGAAGATCAGTTGCACTGAGCATCACACGAATTTACGTTATTTGATAGGTCAAACTGACCATCACATAAATATACATCACGTGATAAGTCGGTGTAACCATCACGTGTACATATTACATAGGGGGCACATACATTGACCATCGCATCAATTTACACCATGAGGGCCCACAGACTGACCATCGCATTAATTTACACCATGAGGGCCAACAGACTGACCATCGCATTAATTTACACCATGAGGTCTGACAAGTGAGTTCTGGGACGATTTAGACAAGCTCTCTAGAAACTTTGACGTTAGACCTGATAACATTAAACAGTGACGAAAGAAGTAACTGATAACATTAAACAGTGAAGTAAGAAACAGATGACAACATTAACAATTGAACAATACCAGATATATAACATGACATGCATATACAAGTCTCAGATGTCAACAATAAATAGTGAACACAAGAATCTATTGATGCAATTATTACCAGTATTTAAGAAATGGCGGCATTACACTCCGGGCAGAGCTATATATGCTCAGTCTCGTGTTGCAGATGTTGAAGAGTATGTTTGATTATTGTTTCCTTTGCGCGCTGATTTTTCATGCACGTAATTTGACTCCTCTCGTGATCTACTCTACTTGTCCTAACGGTTGATCAAGAATGTATTCAGTCGCTGTAATACTGATTCATTTAGTGCAGTGTCATTCCCCACTAGGTGATCCAGTATTCCTTTCAGGATCTCAGATTTGTTAAAATTCAAAGTGCCCACCACAGGTACTCCTGTGACCAACTTGTCATAATTCAAAGTGCCCAACACAGGTACTCTTGTGACCAGCTTGTCACATTACTCATTTCCACGCACTCCAGCATGATCAGAACAGTAGATCTATACGAGCTCTTGAAGGGCAGAGGTATCTATGTATGTTACCCATTCATGGCAAATCCATCCACTTTGGACCTTCCGAAGCATGTACTGAGAATCGGACCCAATAAAAGCCATGTTTAGCGTAATTTCTGACAGCCATTGTAATGTTCTGATATAAAATCTTCCACATCTATAGTCATACTCGAGGTTGTTGTCACGTAACATCTATTCTATTCAGATACTTTCTTACCCTAGCAGAAATGTTCCATCCGGAATACTGTCCACGCCGGACCGATCCGTAAGATACATCCAGACTTCTGTCCTCGCCGGACCGACCCGAGAGTATATGACTGCATCCTCACTCCCTGAATTGTCCGCTATCAGTTGCATCATCTCAAGGTATGCCTTCCTATTAGCACAATCTCTGTATTCTCTACCGAATGTGATGATGAACGTCTGCTACGGTGTCATGTTCTTACCTGTGTACATCAATTCTTTCCTGTGTAAATCAATTCTTCTGCTCTAGTTATTGTCTCGAATATGCTCACCTGCCACAAATTGTCCTCTCCGTCTGTGCCATCCAAGACATTCCTCTATTTATTCTCTTGTCCTTGATACCGACAATGTTCCTTATATCTGATGTATCATACATACAGACCTTTACACAGACCATGGTATGACCGGAATATATACCTTTACGTGAACCATGGTATGCCTGGAATATATACCTTTCCTTTACACGAACCATGGCATGCCTGGAATATATGCCTGTACTCGGACCATAGTATGGCTGAAATATATACCTTTACACGTACTATGGCAAGCCTGGAATATACACATTTACATGAACCATGGTATGCCTGGAATATATACCTTTACACGGACCATGTCATGTCTGAAATATATACCTTTACACGGACCACGGCATTCCTGGAATATATACCTTTACACGGACCATGGCATGCCTGGTTTATATACCTTTACACGGACAATTGTATTCCTGCAATTTATTGACAAGAGTCAGCATGTATCTCAGAGTTGAGACAGTGATATCCCTAGCACAGCCCAGAACTATTCGCAGTCCGATGTTCAAATAGCTCGTATTATGTCTTCTACAATGTCAGTATACCCAGAGAAGACTCGATGAATGTGAGTATTAACTGATTGTAGACAAGTGTAAGCAGCTGCGGCTCTATATGTGTTCATGTCATTGTTTTCAGAGTCGATAATCCTCTCTGTATGGTTTTCTAAACATGAAACCCGTATGAGACTCTACGGTCAGATGTTACACAGAGTTACTTCAACCAATCAATCAGGAAAATATTCTCAACCCCCACGCATCACTTGCAGATAACATTCTCCCATCCCAATACATCACTTGCAGAAAAGGACATTACAGATGGATTGCTCGTAATTTATGGATATTAAAACAAACACTCGTACAAACACTCACACACAAACACTAGCATACACATAAACACTCACTCACACATAAAAACTCTCACACACAAACACCCAAACACTCATACACAAACACTAACAAACATCCACGCACAAACGACTCAATTGACTATAGCGACTTTAATGTTTCCAAACGTGTTGAATTAACGCAACCAGGAAACAGGGGCCGAGCAACTACCTAAAACAAAGTCTACATTTGCGATCAAGTTGTGTCCAAGAAAAGTGTACACACATGACACATTCCGTACACTCCCCACCGCACAAAAACACCTTCATTATCGAATTATCCAGGAAATAATAATCTGACTCAAATATGACTACAATCTCAAGTTTGTCAAATGATTGTGTTTATTTCTCAATGATTGGTGCAAGAGATGAACAAATTACACACACACACACGCGCAAACAAGCAACCACACAATCTGACGGCAATCGCCGAAACTATTCATTTATCGTGCACCCCCTGGGGCAGACACGGACACGAAACCTTGGACCATAGAGGTAGATAAGTGTATCCAATGTTAGTGTGTGTATGTATGTGTGTGTAGACAATATATGTGCATGGACGTGTGTGTTTATACATGTGTGTAGGATAATGTGTGTATATAAAAGTGTGATTTACATGTATATGTGGTATAAGACACACCGGCATACGACAAACAAGCGTGCAGTCACCTACACACGTGTGTGTGTATATAGTCTGAGACACACGACAGACAAACGTTGAGTTACCTATACGTGTGTGTGTGTATGTGTGTGTGTGCGTGTGTTATCTGAGACACACGACAAACAAACGCTGAGTCACCTACACACTTGCGTGTGTGTGTAGGTGTGTGTGTGTGTGGTACAAGACACTCGGGATAAAACAGACAAACGTTGAGTCACCTACACAATTGCGTGTGTGTGTGCGTGTGTGTGTGTGTGCGTTAGTGTGTGTGTGTGTGTGTGTAGGTGTGTGTGTGTGTTGGTGTGGTATAAGACACACGGGATAAAATAGACAAACGTTGAGTCACCTACACGTCTGTGTTTGTGTGTATGTGTGTGTGTGTGCGTGTGCGTGTGCGTGTATGTGCGAGTGCGTGCGTGTGGTATAAGACACACGTGATAAAACAGACACACTTTGAGTCACCTACACGTCTCTGTCTGTGTGTGTGTGTGTGTGTGTGTGTGTGTGTGCGTGCGTGCGCGTGTGTGTGTGTGTGTGTGTGTTTGGTATAAGACACACGGGATAAAACAGACAAACATTGAGTCACATACACGTCTCTCTCTCTCTCTCTCTCTCTCTCTGTGTGTGTGTGTGTGTGTGTGTGTGTGTGTGTGTGTGTGTGGTATAAGACACACGGGATAAGACAGACAAACGTTGAGTTACCTGCTCAAATATTGAAAGCAAATATAACTTTCACATTCAATAAACCTCATGGCATGAGAAATGTCAACAACGGAATTTCTACACTGGAATACACATACAGGTTTCATTAGAATATCAATCAATATTTTTTAGACAAGATACCATCTCTCAATTCATACGTGTATCATTATCCTATTTCTATTTTTCATAGTTGTAATAATTTTTTCTCTATGAACTTGTATTTATGACACACAGATAGTTTTCATGTGTGACAGATAGTTTTCATGTGTGACAGATAGTTTTCATGTGTGACATATATTTTTCATGTGTGACACAGATAGTTTTCATGTGTTACACAGATAGTTTTCATGTGTGACACAGATAGTTTTCATGTGTGACACAGATAGTTTTCATGTGTGACACAGATAGTTTTCATGTGTGACACAGATAGTTTTCATGTGTGACACAGATAGTTTTCATGTGTGACAAAGTTTGCATGTTTGACAAACCAGATCTAATATCTACTGACATATTTGTATTGTCGATTATGTAACACAATTATAACATTTTGTACCGACTAAATTCTTCAGTTGTTGGCAGTTCACGAGCCGAAATTCTGTATTTAGACATGTCGAAATTTGGGGTGACTGAAACTTGAATCAATATTGTGTTCTCACTTAGTACGTTTAGTTCCGCCAATGCTTTGCGATAAATTGTCACGTGTATAAGATGCCATCTTGTCTCATATGTTTAGTTTTTGTAGTTTAACGTTTTATCTCCGCCTGTACAATAATACATTGCGAAATAAAAAGAGGAAAGTCGGGGGGGGGGGGGCTACAAACTAATATCAGAAAGAGGCACTCACTATTATTGCGCCACGTTGTGAGACATCATACACACATCGTCATTAGTGTATACATTCACTGTAACCAGTACACATTCACTGCAACCAGTACACATTCACTGTAACCAGTATACATTGACAGTAGCCAGTACACATTTACTGTAGCCAGTACACATTCTCTGTAAATAGTAAACATTCCCCTCAACCAGTATACAATATGTGTAACCAGTAAACATTCCCAGTAACCAGTATACATACCTTGTAACCAGTATATATTTCCTGTAACCAGTATACATTTCCTGTAACCAATATACATTCCATGTAACCAGTAAACATTCCCTGCAACCAGTATTAAATAATTGCTGCATACAATATGCTGGAAAACCATTTTTATCTTTAACAGATACACATATAAACCTGATGTAACGGTGTATCATTAAAAGATACACATGTAACGGTGTATCATTAAAAGATACACATGTAACGATGTGTCTCACCAGTTCGTTATATGGAAGTGAATCATGGATATTCGATGGCTCGAACACAAAATATCTAGAAACAGTAGGAGCGCAGTATGACACGATTGCGGTGTGATTTCACAGCGCAGTTACCGCAGATATACAGTAATAATGTGCAATTAAGCAAACGTTTAGATTTGGAACAGGTAAAATTGTTAATAATTACAATGTAATGACAGTGTGACAAATTGCGACGTTATCAGTGATCAAGGTAAACAGAAGCGATAACCTGTGCCAATGTTAGCAAGGCAAATAACACGGCAGAGAACTATCAGTGTCTATACAGCAGGTATGATAGCTACCTGCGGTGCCTGAAAGATAAGAATAACAGGTAACGTGTGAAAACAATATAATAAGAATAGCAGGTAACGTGTTAACAAGGTAAGCATAACAGACAACATTCAGTGCGAACAATGTTAATATAACAGGTAGCTGTCGCTGCGAACAATGTTAGTATAACAGGTAACTGTGGGTGCAAACAATATAAGTATAACAAGTAACTTTCGGTGTTAACAATGTCATTATAACAGCTAACTTTCAGTGCTAAAAATGAAAGTATAACAAGTAACGTTCTGTGCCCACAAAGTAAGTATAACAGGTAACATTTGATTCCAACAATATAAGTATAACAGGTACGTTTTCGTACCAGCAAGTGAAGCATTACAGGTAATGTTCAGTGACTCCATTTAAACATAAATGGTAACGTAAGGTGCTAAAAAGTAAGTATAACAGGTAATTTTCAGTGCCAACAAGATAAGTATAACAGTATAGGTAACGTTCGGTACCAACATGCTAAGTATAACAGGTAATATTCGATGTCAATAAGGTAGCCATGACAGGTAATATTCGGTGATACCAATGTAAATATAACACGTAGCTGTCAGTGATAACAAGGTAAGCATAACAGGTAACATTTGGTGCCAACATCATAAGTATAAAAGCTAAGATTCGGTTCCAATAAGGTAAGCATACAGGTAACTTTCAGTGATACTGAGGTAAACATAATAGGTAAAGTGTTGTGCTAAGCAAGTAAGTATAATAGGTAACGTTCAGTGCAAACAAGAAAAGTGTAACAGTACAGCTAACGTTCCATACCAATAAGGTAAGTAAAGCAGGTAAACTTCGGTACCAACCAGGTAAATATGACAGGTGACGTTCGGTACCAACAAGGTAAGAATAACAGGTAATGTTTGGTATCAACAAGGTATGAATAACAGGTAATGTTTGGTATCAACAAGGTATGAATAACAGGTAATGTTTGGTATCAACAAGGTATGAATAACAGGTAATGTTTTGTATCAACAAGGTATGAATAGCAGGTAATGTTTGGTATCAACAATATAACAGGTAATGTTTGGATCCAACAAGGTAAGTATAACAGGTAATGTTTGGTACCAACAATATAACAGGTAATGTTTGGTATCAACAAGGTATGAATAGCAGGTAATGTTTGGTATCAACAAGGTAAGCATAGTAGGTAACGTTCGGTGACACCAAGGTAGCCATAAATATGTACTCACTGCGCACAACTCAAACCCAACAGGTAAAGCGTGAAACAAGGTAAACATAACAGGTAACATTCGGTGCCAATAAGATTAGTTAACAGTACAATTAACATCCGAAGCCAACAAGCTAAATATGTTAGTTAGCGTTCAGTAACAACAAAGTACGTATAACAGTACAGGTAACTTTAGGTAACAACAAAGTAAGTAGAACAGTACAGGTAACGTTTGATGCCAATAAAATAAGTACAATCAGGCTAGTAGATAAGGTGAAGGTAAGTTTGGAGGTGCACACCCATTAACTCCCTCCCTCTTACCGTCCCTAAGCGATGTTTCATAAAAAGATCTGAAATAACCCGGGGAAAAGTAAATTCCTACTCGGGAAGGTACAAATCGCTTTTTTTTTAAATGTTGAAACCCCACTCTCTTTAATGCAATGATATATCAGGAATGATATACGGCCCGTTATATATCAGTATAGTTATTACAGAGTACAACAGTACAGAGATTAACAGTACAGAGTATAACAGTACAGAGATTAACAGAACAGAGTATAACAGTACAGAGATTAACAGTACAGAGTATAACAGTACAGAGATTAACAGTACAGAGTATAACAGTACAGAGATTAACAGTACAGAGTATAACAGTACAGAGATTAACAGTACAGAGTATAACAGTACAGGTATCACCATAGTGCCAACATAGTAAGTATAATCGTAGAATGTTTCAAGTTATTTGGCTCACATATTTCAGTAGAATACATACAAAGTTGGATGCAAAGTTGGAGAGAATGTTAAAGACACTTGATTGACACATGTTCTAAACCAAATATAGTACAAAATAAGACACAGCTTGTATATATACTTTTAAAAAAAACAACAACACGTATTTGTATTAATACAAGCGTTTCGCATATACCCCCCCCCCTTTTTTTCTTCTTCTTCTTACTCGAGATTACATAAATATTCTGAAATATTCGTTATAAAACGCTTATAAATTACATTGTACATGTATTCAGCGGATCAGAAATCAGGTTGAAATCAAACACACGCAGAAATATTTCTTGTAGCGAGGTGTCAAATTACATGTATTTGGATTTCGTTCTACGCGGTGTTCCATTAATTAAGGCTCCAGAAAATAATAGCAAACCAAATTTGCTGCTGCTCCGTCTGTCTGCAAGCGCAGAGATCAAGTCTCAAAGGCCCGCTGACGATCAGATAGAATCTAGAATAAAACCGCACCACATGATGTTTGGTTGGTTCTGCACAAGATATATAAGACAACAACTTGCGTTAGGGATTCATTCTGGCGGAAATCAAACTCTGTCTGCACCGGAAGTGAAATATTTGTCTGTGCAGATAACACATCTCCCAGGGACAATCTTACCCGGGCCCCCTCTCCTCAAATCCCACATCTCATCTCCATTTTGTGTAGTATACGATTGGAAGATATGAGTAGGGAAATGTTGGCACATTGCCTGATTCTCCTCCCGTTAGCTGTCCTCTCTATATGAGTCAAGTAAAGCACTTTATTCTATCCCCAACCATCTTTAAATGAACCCCTTAGACCATTTCTGTATTTACGGTATAGTGAGTGTTAAAAGCTAGCGATCCCTCCCTCAGAACCCCTTAGATCCTTCCTGGCGCTGTATTTAGTGTAGAATATTAGAGAAGGACCCCCTCATCCCCTTAGACCATTACTTTTCTGTATATATTAGTTGCGGGGAAAGTTAGCTAGTATCTCTAAATAAAATTATTTTGATATACGTCTCTGGACCACTCCAAGTTCAGGTCTTTCTGTTTATAAACAAATATGGACCACAGACTTATTTTAAGTTCTAGTATTCTTGTGTATAGATGTATGGACCACTGGCTTGTTCTAAGTTCTAGTATTTTTCTGTATAGATAAATAGACCACAGACTTGTTCTAGTATTCTACTGTATATATGGATGGACCACTGAGTTGTTCTAAGCTCTGCTATACTTCTTCCTCTGTGTGGGTAGATAGACTACAGACGTGATCTAAGCTCTGTTATCCTTATTCATCTGTGCGGATAGATGGACCACAGACTTGTTCTTCAGTAGGTGGAAAGACTGGGATATTATCAACATCTTCCACTAAATCCACAATGTCACATGTCAAATGACAAATGTGACATTACACGTGACATATTGATATGGCAAGCTTGACAATGTATCATCTCAAAATGTCAGATATCAAACTGAATTCTGTGAAATACATGTTGTTTAGCCAGTTGTTTCATACATGTTGTTTAGCCAGTTGTTTCATACATGTTGTTTAGCCAGTTGTTTCATACATGTTGTTTAGCCAGTTGTTTCATACATGTTGTTTAGCCAGTTGTTTCATACATGTTGTTTAGCCAGTTGTTTCATACATGTTGTTTAGCCAGTGTTCTTGTACATGCATTTCTCTCAGGATGGCTATATTGGTGATCTTTTTAGCCCAGGCTATTCTGAAGATTTTTCTGTAACATTTGTTTCAAATGCTGCAATTTTTTTTTCTTTTGTTGGTGATTGTCTAGGATTCACATCCATATATTGTCACTGGGAATATGCAAGTATTTATGAATGTTAGTTTGATTTGTTTACAGCAGCTCAGCCAATATGTTTTTCATTTGTATCAGCTTCTTTGATGTGATAGCCAACCTCCTTCTGACTTCGTCATATCAATCCCCGTTACAGTTGATAAGAGAACCAAGGTATTCAAAACTGGTGACTCTTTCTAATTCTCTGTTGTTGATACTGATTGAGAACTTGCTAGTGGTTTCGTCGCTTGTCATAATCTTGGTCTTGTTTCCATTCAGAAATAAGTTTTGTTTTTCACTATGTTCTTGAATAGAGTTTATGAGATGTTGAGACCTGCTTGACTGTGTGCCAATAATGTTGTATCATCAGCATATCTTAGTTCTGGTATCTCGTGACCTGCAATGTTGAGTAGTTAAAGCATTGTATCATTGTTTATAGCCTGGCTGCGATATCTACGCCTTTCAGCCAGACACATCCGAATTCAACATAGCTTATGTTTCACTTTTACCCTTTATAGAATAGGACAGCATACTAAATCTCCCAACATCTCCACCTCCTGAGCTACTCCTTACGCCATGCATGATAAGTAATAGTATTTTTGGTCAAGCTTTTGCCCCCCCCCCCCCCCCCCCATTGCGAGTCTGGACACACAGAAGTAACAATCTGTGTATATCTCCACTTCACAGACTTGCAGTTCTCACTGTGCCACAGACTTGCAGTTCTCACTGTGCCACAAACTTGCAGTTCTCACTGTGCCACAAACTTGCAGTTCTCACTGTGCCACAAACTTGCAGCTTTCACTGTGCCACAGACTTGCAGTTCTCACTGTGCCACAGACTTGCAGTTCTCACTGTGCCACAAACTTGCAGCTTTCACTGTGCCATAGACTTGCAGTTCTCACTGTGCCACAAACTTGCAGTTCTCACTGTGCCATAGACTTGCAGTTCTCACTGTGCCACAGACTTGCAGTTCTCACTGTGCCACAAACTTGCAGCTTTCACTGTGCCACAGACTTGCAGTTCTCACTGTGCCACAGACTTGCAGTTCTCACTGTGCCACAAACTTGCAGCTTTCACTGTGCCACAGACTTGCAGTTCTCACTGTGCCACAAACTTGCAGTTCTCACTGTGCCACAGACTTGCAGTTCTCACTGTGCCACAAACTTGCAGTTCTCACTGTGCCACAGACTTGCAGTTCTCACTGTGCCACAGACTTGCAGTTCTCACTGTGCCACAAACTTGCAGCTTTCACTGTGCCACAAACTTGCAGTTCTCACTGTGCCACAGACTTGCAGTTCTCACTGTGCCACAAACTTGCAGTTCTACCGTGCCACAAACTTGCAGTTCTCACTGTGCCACAGACTTGCAGCTTTCACTGTGCCACAGACTTGCAGTTCTCACTGTGCCACAAACTTGCAGTTCTCACTGTGCCACAAACTTGCAGTTCTCACTGTGCCACAAACTTGCAGCTTTCACTGTGCCACAGACTTGCAGTTCTCACTGTGCCACAAACTTGCAGTTCTCACTGTGCCACAAACTTGCAGTTCTCACTGTGCCACAAACTTGCAGCTTTCACTGTGCCATAGACTTGCAGTTCTCACTGTGCCACAGACTTGCAGTTCTCACTGTGCCACAAACTTGCAGCTTTCACTGTGCCACAGACTTGCAGTTCTCACTGTGCCACAAACTTGCAGTTCTCACTGTGCCACAGACTTGCAGTTCTCACTGTGCCACAAACTTGCAGTTCTCACTGTGCCACAGACTTACAGTTCTCACTGTGCCACAGACTTGCAGTTCTCACTGTGCCACAAACTTGCAGCTTTCACTGTGCCACAAACTTGCAGTTCTCACTGTGCCACAGACTTGCAGTTCTCACTGTGCCACAAACTTGCAGCTTTCACTGTGCCACAGACTTGCAGTTCTCACTGTGCCACAAACTTGCAGTTCTCACTGTGCCACAAACTTGCAGTTCTCACTGTGCCACAGACTTACAGTTCTCACTGTGCCACAGACTTGCAGTTCTCACTGTGCCACAAACTTGCAGCTTTCACTGTGCCACAAACTTGCAGTTCTCACTGTGTCACAAACTTGCAGTTCCCACTGTGCCACAAACTTGCAGCTTTCACTGTGCCACAAACTTGCAGTTCTCACTGTGTCACAGACTTGCAGTTCTCACTGTGCCACAAACTTGCAGTTCTCACTGTGCCACAGACTTGCAGTTCTCACTGTGCCACAGACTTGCAGTTCTCACTGTGTCACAGACGTGCAGTTCTCACCGTGCCACAGACTTGCAGTTCTCACCGTGCCACAGACTTGCAGTTCTCACTGTGCCACAGACTTGCAGTTCTCACTGTGCCACATATTTTATATTTTGATGAAAATATGATTCGAGCAAGGAAAAAGGAACTCACGCGCTGCATGCTGGTCTATTTTATGAAATCGTGCCTTCCTTTTTCCCGCCATTGACCGGCTTCATGTCAATGCAGAAACTCGGTAAGCGAGACATGTATTTAACAACATAATAATTGATGTTTAGAGTCCTCAATTCTTGTTTATATAAACATTAACGTATCTTAATGTTGTTTGGCTACTGCTTTGAATGTGTTTGGTGGAAATTATTTTTAACCAGATAAGTTAAAACAGCCAATACCACATATTTTTTCTAATTCTTAAATTTTCAGCCGGCAAGACGAAGGATGTGTACCTAAAACTACTGTGTGATGTGTACCTAAAACTATTGTGTGATGTGTACCTAAAACTATTGTGTTATGTGTAACTACAACTATTGTGTTATGTCTAACTAAAACTAGTGTGTTATGTGTAACTAAAACTAGTGTGTTATGTGTAACTACAACTATTGTGTTATGTCTAACTAAAACTAGTGTGTTATGTGTAACTAAAACTATTGTGTTATGTCTAACTAAAACTATTGTGTTATGTCTAACTAAAACTAGTGTGTTATGTGTAACTAAAACTATTGTGTTATGTCTAACTAAAACTAGTGTGTTATGTGTAACTAAAACTATTGTGTTATGTCTAACTAAAACTATTGTGTTATGTCTAACTAAAACTAGTGTGTTATGTGTAACTAAAACTATTGTGTTATGTCTAACTAAAACTATTGTGTTATGTCTAACTAAAACTAGTGTGTTATGTGTAACTAAAACTATTGTGTTATGTCTAACTAAAACTATTGTGTTATGTCTAACTAAAAATATTGTGTGATGTGTACCTAAAACTTATACTGTGTTCATAAAAGTACGACGGAAACACGTATTTCGTACGTTTTTATAACATTATAATGAGATTAAACTAATAATAATTAATTTTATTGGCGGTGATTATATGCAAATTAATAATTTCTTATCTCTATTTCCGATGCTCTGTTTCATTTCAGCTTTCTTGTCCATTGGCCTACTACACCACTATAGCATACTGCAACCAAATATTAAAGTTTTCATCCATTTTGCTTCTTGTAAGTAAGAATTGTAATCATGAGCATAATTTTGAAATGTGTTTATATTAAACTTAGCGGACAACATTGACAGTGTCTAGAAATGTGTTTATACTAAACTTAGCGGACAACATTGACAGTGTCTAGAAATGTGTTTATATTAAACTTAGCTGACAACATTGACAGTGTCTAGAAATGTGTTTATATTAAACTTAGCGGAAAAGATTGACAGTGTCTAGAAATGTGTTTATATTAAACTTAGCGGACAACATTGACAGTGTCTAGAAATGTGTTTATATTAAACTTAGCGGTCAACATTGACAGTGTCTAGAAATGTGTTTATACTATACTTAGCGGACAACATTGACAGTGTCTAGAAATGTGTTTATATTAAACTTAGCGGACAACATTGACAGTGTCAAGAAAGGTGTTTATATTAAACTTAGCGGAAAAGATTGACAGTGTCTAGAAATTTGTTTATACTATACTTAGCGGACAAGATTGACAGTGTCTAGAAATGTGTTTATACTAAACTTGGCGGACAAGATTGACAGTGTCTAGAAATGTGTTTATATTAAACTTAGCGGACAACATTGACAGTGTCTAGAAATGTGTTTATATTAAACTTAGCGGAAAAGATTGACAGTGTCTAGAAATTTGTTTATACTATACTTAGCGGACAAGATTGACAGTGTCTAGAAATGTGTTTATACTAAACTTAGCGGACAAGATTGACAGTGTCTAGAAATGTAACATCAATAGGTCTATGAAATAAAGCATTGACAACTTGAAATATTGAATATTCATTGATGAACGAAAGAAGGGCACACAGTGAATGACATATGTTGTTTATTGGAGGTCATGTTTAGAACTATCATACTATATTCTGTGCACTATTTATCATACTATATTCTGTGCACTATTTATCATACTATATTCTGTGCACTATTTATCATACTATATTCTGTGCACTATTTATCATACTATATTCTGTGCACTATTTATCATACTATATTCTGTGCACTATTTATCATACTATATTCTGTGCACTATTTATCATACTATATTCTGTGCACTATTTATCATACTATATTCTGTGCACTATTTTACATGTTCTGGATTATGAGACCACATATGAACAAGAATATACATATTGAATAGCTGTAATTAATTCTTTCTAGATTAATGGTGATAGGTCTATAGTATATAAGGAATTCACACACTGTGATATGAGTATTGTATTTATTTACCCAAATTTACATGCATGTCTTCATGTTTCACTATTAACTTTATCCGAACAATAATTTTACAATATTTAATTGTAGTTGACATTTGAATATAGCTACAGCCATGCCCATTGTCCAAGCAGTATGTACTAATATAGCTACAGCCATGCCCATTGTCCAAGCAGTATGTACTAATATAGCTACAGCCATGCCCATTGTCCAAGCAGTATGTACTGGTACCCTGCTATAAACAGGTATGACATGTGATCTGCTGAAAATCCACCCTGCGTTGGATGTGACATATGCATGAGAGAATCCAGAATAAGGGACACATCTTAGTTAGCCCTCATACAAAACATCTTAGTTAGCCCTCATACAAAACATCTTAGTTAGCCCTCCATGATTGGATAAATGTTCTTGGATGTTGGGAATTGCGTATCTGCTTACCCAAATCACTTCCTCACAAATGGTCAAGAGCTTGGGTGCTACTGACACATCTGGCATGAAAGAATGCTTTGCAGGATAGTGGAAGCTTGTGACTCGAACTTTGCAGGATAGTGGAAGCTTGTGACTCGAACTTTGCATGGTGTAGAAATGTACGACAGCAATAAAACATTGTAGGATTTAGTCCATTTTAGTAGGTTCTAATCCCAGCAATGCAAACTGATCAGAGTTAGTGTGTTGGGTATAAATGTATAAACACCACCACATCACACAAATAAACACCACCACATCACACAAATAAAGTAAGAGCCAATCATATATAATTTATGAGAATTGAAACAACCACCACTAACATCATAACAAGTAGACACAAAAGTGTCTTTTTTTCCTATTGCAGGTTCATCTGCAATATATATTTCTTTTTCTGCTGTTCATGTCAATTACTTATTTTTTGCGTTCAAATCCAAAACTACAACCTGTACACCTAACTACACATAAACTACAACCTGTACACCTAACTACACATAACTACAACCTGTACACCTAACTACACATAACTACAACCTGTACACCTAACTACACATAACTACAACCTGTACACCTAACTACACATAAACTACAACCTGTACACCTAAAGCACATACATAAGAATGACACACACTTTGGAGAAACACATTGCAAACATTGAAGACATGCAGGACTTGTGGAGAGAAACACATTGCAAACATTGAAGACATGCAGGACTTGTGGAGAGAAACACATTGCAAACATTGAAGACATGCAGGACTTGTGGAGAGAAATTACTTACTAAAAATAAAAAACAGGAGCAGAGACACAAGAAACTAGTCCTTTGTACTCAACATGTCAATATTTTCTTTCTTGTTTTATTTGAATATGAATAATTATGTGTCTAATAAATATTCAACATGTATTTGTATGAAATGTTCATATAAAATTCGACACATTAATGTCACACATTCAGAACATTGCCTAACGATAATACAACGAATTGGAGACATATCTAGAAATGTCTGGTGTGATTTTAATCCTGATGTTTCTATGAATGATTTTCGTGTGTACTTGCATTATTCGATGAAATGTCTGGTAGCACAAAACATTCGAGTACTAGGTCCACTAATGAATTGAATACTGACATTTCTGATCTTTCAATGCATCCAAATCAATCTAGCATTTCTTGACAAGATGAGGTCGATGTGTCTGATGAGCAACATTTAAACACATCAAGTTCAAGTACACAACATGACAAGTACATCAACATTTAAACACATCAAGTTCAAGTACAAAACATGACAAGTACATCAACATTTAAACACAGCAAGTTCAAGTACAAAACATGACAAGTACATCAACATCTCCAGAGTAAAACATTAACAAATCTTATGTTTTGCATTTTAAAGCATTTAAACATTTCAACATACAGATAAATAATAAACAACTAAAACAAGTAGATGAATTCAAATATCTGGGCAGCACATTGAGATATGACAACAAACAAGATGCAGAAATAAACGCAAGATGTAATAAGGCCTGTCAGATCATTGGTCAATTAACACCTTTACTAAGAAACAAAGATATTACACTAGAAACAAAGAAAGCGCTTATCAACACCATTTTCTTACCAACATTGTGTTATCAGTGTCAAACTTGGACATTAGATTCTAGAACAATACATAAGATTAACACCACTGAAATGAAATGTGTGAGGCGTATGATTGGAGTTAGCTTGAGAGTCAAAATCAGGAATGAAGCACTAAGGAAACAAATAGGGATCAAACCAACAATAGAATACATACAGAAACAACAAGTTAAATGGTACGCCACATAACCAGACAGAAAGAGCAAAGTATTATCCAAAAAACACTTAACAAACGATACGAAAACAGGAGACCTATTGGACGCCCTCGTAAAAAGTGGATAGATAGTGTATTAGAGACACTCGGAAATATAACAGCAGAGGAGGCAAATAGAAGGGCAAAAGACCGTACACTCACTCACTCACTCTCCCCTCAACACCGAAAGGTACATGAGGACAGAAAGAAGAAGAAGAAGCATTTAAACAATACAATTAGAAAAGCAGAAGATAGTTTGTTACGACTTGAGTTTGTAGAACTGTGTACAAGGTCTTGTCCAGTATGTTTACAGTTAGATACAGTATTCAAGAAACAGGCCATCGAACATCAGATATTACACACTGGAGAGTTTTTGTCACTGTCATAAATATGTGACATGTAAAATATATAAATATCTCACAGATGCCATTATCACACGCACACACACACACACACGCACACACACACACACACACACGCACACACGCACACACACATGCACACACACACGCACACACACACACAAACACACACGAGTGTACACAATCGATTAAGACATCATAGTTATTGGCTAACAACTAGAGACATCTTTTATTGATTAAACGAAGCTTTTGAGAAAGTTCACAATTTACTATCACACAGTAGACCAATTCATATTGACACAATAGCAGAAATTGAATCGGCAATACAAGATTACCTGAAAATATACATACTTCATTTCCCAAGAAAAATAATTGCAAAACAACATATCCTTGTATACCACTGAAAACTCTGGATCAGAGCACATGGTTCTGGCTTGGGTTTTGGGGGGAAACAAGGGAGTAGAAATTGTTCATTCAATGGTAGCAAGCATAGAAAAAAGAGCATGGGGTATCAAAAAGAAAATGGAAGAATTAAAATGTATAATAGACACACAGTTAACTTAGACACACAGTTAACTTAGACACACAGTTAACTTAGACACACAGTTAACTACAAGTACATCCAACTATTAATGCAACTATTACATTTTTTTATTATTTTTTTTTTAATTCAGAAATTGCATATTTGAAACTGTATTCATTTTAATGTTGTCCCCATCACATGTCTGCACAATTTTCTATCACATTTTATAAAACACATGTCTCCTGCAATCTTCATCTCTGCAACATCTATAGAATATGTTCCTACCCAGTGGCGTAGCGTGGATCAATGGCGCCCGGGGCGATCTGCACCTCCGCCCCCCCCCCCGCACTACGCCACTGTTCCTAGCACTTAATATCAGAAGCCATGAGATTACAGAAATTGGGCAAGTAGTTGACACTGATCAAATATCAACAAGTCCCACATATCCTGAACAAAAAATTGGGCAAGTAGTTGACACTGATCAAATATCAACAAGTCCCACATATCCTGAACAAAAAATTGGGCAAGTAGTTGACACTGATCAAATATCAACAAGTCCCACATATCAACAAGTCCCACATATCAACAAGTCCCACATATCAACAAGTCCCACATATCCTGAACAAAAAATTGGGCAAGTAGTTGACACTGATCAAATATCAACAAGTCCCACATATCAACAAGTCCCACATATCAACAAGTCCCACATATCAACAAGTCCCACATATCAACAAGTCCCACATATCAACAAGTCCCACATATCAACAAGTCCCACATATCAACAAGTCCCACATATCAACAAGTCCCACATATCAACAAGTCCCACATATCAACAAGTCCCACATATCCTGAACAAAAAATTGGGCAAGTAGTTGACACTGATCAAATATCAACAAGTCCCACATATCAACAAGTCCCACATATCAACAAGTCCCACATATCAACAAGTCCCACATATCAACAAGTCCCACATATCAACAAGTCCCACATATCAACAAGTCCCACATATCAACAAGTCCCACATATCAACAAGTCCCACATATCAACAAGTCCCACATATCAACAAGTCCCACATATCAACAAGTCCCACATATCAACAAGTCCCACATATCAACAAGTCCCACATATCAACAAGTCCCACATATCAACAAGTCCCACATATCAACAAGTCCCACATATCAACAAGTCCCACATATCAACAAGTCCCACATATCAACAAGTCCCACATATCAACAAGTCCCACATATCCTGAACAAAAAATTGGGCAAGTAGTTGACACTGATCAAATATCAACAAGTCCCACATATCAACAAGTCCCACATATCAACAAGTCCCACATATCAACAAGTCCCACATATCAACAAGTCCCACATATCAACAAGTCCCACATATCAACAAGTCCCACATATCAACACGTCCCACATATCAACAAGTCCCACATATCAACAAGTCCCACATATCAACAAGTCCCACATATCAACAAGTCCCACATATCAACAAGTCCCACATATCAACAAGTCCCACATATCAACAAGTCCCACATATCAACAAGTCCCACATATCAACAAGTCCCACATATCAACAAGTCCCACATATCAACACGTCCCACATATCAATTAGTCCCACATATCAACAAGTCCCACATATCAACAAGTCCCACATATCAACAAGTCCCACATATCAACAAGTCCCACATATCAACACGTCCCACATATCAACAAGTCCCACATATCAACAAGTCCCACATATCCTGAACAAAAAATTGGGCAAGTAGTTGACACTGATCAAATATCAACAAGTCCCACATATCAACAAATCCCACATATCAACAAGTCCCACATATCAACAAGTCCCACATATCAACAAGTCCCACATATCAACAAGTCCCACATATCAACAAGTCCCACATATCAACAAGTCCCACATATCCTGAACAAAAAATTGGGCAAGTAGTTGACACTGATCAAATATCAACAAGTCCCACATATCAACAAGTCCCACATATCAACAAGTCCCACATATCAACAAGTCCCACATATCAACAAGTCCCACATATCAACAAGTCCCACATATCAACAAGTCCCACATATCAACACGTCCCACATATCAATTAGTCCCACATATCAACAAGTCCCACATATCAACAAGTCCCACATATCAACAAGTCCCACATATCAACAAGTCCCACATATCAACACGTCCCACATATCAACAAGTCCCACATATCAACAAGTCCCACATATCAACAAGTCCCACATATCAACAAGTCCCACATATCAACAAGTCCCACATATCAACAAGTCCCACCTATCAACAAGTCCCACATATCAACAAGTCCCACATATCAACAAGTCCCACATATCAACAAGTCCCACATATCAACAAGTCCCACATATCAACAAGTCCCACATATCAACAAGTCCCACATATCAACAAGTCCCACATATCAACAAGTCCCACATATCAACAAGTCCCACATATCAACAAGTCCCACATATCAACAAGTCCCACATATCAACAAGTCCCACATATCAACAAGTCCCACATATCAACAAGTCCCACATATCAACAAGTCCCACATATCAACAAGTCCCACATATCCTGAACAAAAAATTGGGCAAGTAGTTGACACTGATCAAATATCAACAAGTCCCACATATCAACAAGTCCCACATATCAACAAGTCCCACATATCAACAAGTCCCACATATCAACAAGTCCCACATATCAACAAGTCCCACATATCAACAAGTCCCACATATCAACAAGTCCCACATATCAACAAGTCCCACATATCAACAAGTCCCACATATCAACAAGTCCCACATATCAACAAGTCCCACATATCAACAAGTCCCACATATCAACAAGTCCCACATATCAACAAGTCCCACATATCAACAAGTCCCACATATCAACAAGTCCCACATATCAACAAGTCCCACATATCAACAAGTCCCACATATCAACAAGTCCCACATATCAACAAGTCCCACATATCAACATGTCCCACATATCAACAAGTCCCACATATCAACAAGTCCCACATATCCTGAACAAAAAATTGGGCAAGTAGTTGACACTGATCAAATATCAACAAGTCCCACATATCAACAAGTCCCACATATCAACAAGTCCCACATATCAACAAGTCCCACATATCAACAAGTCCCACATATCAACAAGTCCCACATATCAACAAGTCCCACATATCAACAAGTCCCACATATCAACAAGTCCCACATATCAACAAGTCCCACATATCAACAAGTCCCACATATCAACAAGTCCCACATATCAACAAGTCCCACATATCAACAAGTCCCACATATCAACAAGTCCCACATATCAACAAGTCCCACATATCAACAAGTCCCACATATCAACAAGTCCCACATATCAACAAGTCCCACATATCAACAAGTCCCACATATCAACAAGTCCCACATATCAACAAGTCCCACATATCAACAAGTCCCACATTTCAACAAGTCCCACATATCAACAAGTCCCACATATCAACAAGTCCCACATATCAACAAGTCCCACATATCAACAAGTCCCACATATCAACAAGTCCCACATATCAACAAGTCCCACATATCAACAAGTCCCACATATCAACAAGTCCCACATATCAACAAGTCCCACATATCAACAAGTCCCACATATCAACAAGTCCCACATATCAACAAGTCCCACATATCAACAAGTCCCACATATCAACAAGTCCCACATATCAACAAGTCCCACATATCAACAAGTCCCACATATCAACAAGTCCCACATATCAACAAGTCCCACATATCAACAATTCCCACATATCCTGAACAAAAAATTGGGCAAGTAGTTGACACTGATCAAATATCAACAAGTCCCACATATCAACAAGTCCCACATATCAACAAGTCCCACAAATCAACAAGTCCCACATATCAACAAGTCTCACATATCAACAAGTCCCACATATCAACAAGTCCCACATATCAACAAGTCCCACATATCAACAAGTCCCACATATCAACAAGTCCCACATATCAACAAGTCCCACATATCAACAAGTCCCACATATCAACAAGTCCCACATATCAACAAGTCCCACATATCAACAAGTCCCACATATCAACAAGTCCCACATATCAACAAGTCCCACATATCAACAAGTCCCACATATCAACAAGTCCCACATATCAACAAGTCCCACATATCAACAAGTCCCACATATCAACAAGTCCCACATATCAACAAGTCCCACATATCAACAAGTCCCACATATCAACAAGTCCCACATATCAACAAGTCCCACATATCAACAAGTCCCACATATCAACAAGTCCCACATATCAACAAGTCCCACATATCAACAAGTCCCACATATCAACAAGTCCCACATATCAACAAGTCCCACATATCAACAAGTCCCACATATCAACAAGTCCCACATATCAACAAGTCCCACATATCAACAAGTCCCACATATCAACAAGTCCCACATATCAACAAGTCCCACATATCAACAAGTCCCACATATCAACAAGTCCCACATATCAACAAGTCCCACATATCAACAAGTCCCACATATCAACAAGTCCCACATATCAACAAGTCCCACATATCAACAAGTCCCACATATCAACAAGTCCCACATATCAACAAGTCCCACATATCAACAAGTCCCACATATCAACAAGTCCCACATATCCTGAACAAAAAATTGGGCAAGTAGTTGACACTGATCAAATATCAACAAGTCCCACATATCAACAAGTCCCACATATCAACAAGACCCACATATCAACAAGTCCCACATATCAACAAGTCCCACATATCAACAAGTCCCACATATCAACAAGTCCCACATATCAACAAGTCCCACATATCAACAAGTCCCACATATCAACAAGTCCCACATATCAACAAGTCCCACATATCAACAAGTCCCACATATCAACAAGTCCCACATATCAACAAGTCCCACATATCAACAAGTCCCACATATCAACAAGTCCCACATATCAACAAGTCCCACATATCAACAAGTCCCACATATCAACAAGTCCCACATATCAACAAGTCCCACATATCAACAAGTCCCACATATCAACAAGTCCCACATATCAACAAGTCCCACATATCAACAAGTCCCACATATCAACAAGTCCCACATATCAACAAGTCCCACATATCAACAAGTCCCACATATCAACAAGTCCCACATATCAACAAGTCCCACATATCAACAAGTCCCACATATCAACAAGTCCCACATATCAACAAGTCCCACATATCAACAAGTCCCACATATCAACAAGTCCCACATATCAACAAGTCCCACATATCAACAAGTCCCACATATCAACAAGTCCCACATATCAACAAGTCCCACATATCAACAAGTCCCACATATCAACAAGTCCCACATATCAACAAGTCCCACATATCAACAAGTCCCACATATCAACAAGTCCCACATATCAACAAGTCCCACATATCAACAAGTCCCACATATCAACAAGTCCCACATATCAACAAGTCCCACATATCAACAAGTCCCACATATCAACAAGTCCCACATATCAACAAGTCCCACATATCAACAAGTCCCACATATCAACAAGTCCCACATATCAACAAGTCCCACATATCCTGAACAAAAAATTGGGCAAGTAGTTGACACTGATCAAATATCAACAAGTCCCACATATCAACAAGTCCCACATATCAACAAGTCCCACATATCAACAAGTCCCACATATCAACAAGTCCCACATATCAACAAGTCCCACATATCAACAAGTCCCACATATCAACAAGTCCCACATATCAACAAGTCCCACATATCCTGAACAAAAAATTGGGCAAGTAGTTGACACTGATCAAATATCAACAAGTCCCACATATCAACAAGTCCCACATATCAACAAGTCCCACATATCAACAAGTCCCACATATCAACAAGTCCCACATATCAACAAGTCCCACATATCAACAAGTCCCACATATCAACACGTCCCACATATCAACAAGTCCCACATATCAACAAGTCCCACATATCAACAAGTCCCACATATCAACAAGTCCCACATATCAACAAGTCCCACATATCAACAAGTCCCACATATCAACAAGTCCCACATATCAACAAGTCCCACATATCAACAAGTCCCACATATCAACAAGTCCCACATATCAACAAGTCCCACATATCAACAAGTCCCACATATCAACAAGTCCCACATATCAACAAGTCCCACATATCAACAAGTCCCACATATCAACAAGTCCCACATATCAACAAGTCCCACATATCAACAAGTCCCACATATCAAGAAGTCCCACATATCAACAAGTCCCACATATCAACAAGTCCCACATATCAACAAGTCCCACATATCAACAAGTCCCACATATCCTGAACAAAAAATTGGGCAAGTAGTTGACACTGATCAAATATCAACAAGTCCCACATATCAACAAGTCCCACATATCAACAAGTCCCACATATCAACAAGTCCCACATATCAACAAGTCCCACATATCAACACGTCCCACATATCAACAAGTCCCACATATCAACAAGTCCCACATATCAACAAGTCCCACATATCAACAAGTCCCACATATCAACAAGTCCCACATATCAACAAGTCCCACATATCAACAAGTCCCACATATCAACAAGTCCCACATATCAACAAGTCCCACATATCAACAAGTCCCACATATCAACAAGTCCCACATATCAACAAGTCCCACATATCAACAAGTCCCACATATCAACAAGTCCCACATATCAACAAGTCCCACATATCAACAAGTCCCACATATCAACAAGTCCCACATATCAACAAGTCCCACATATCAACAAGTCCCACATATCAACAAGTCCCACATATCAACAAGTCCCACATATCCTGAACAAAAAATTGGGCAAGTAGTTGACACTGATCAAATATCAACAAGTCCCACATATCAACAAGTCCCACATATCAACAAGTCCCACATATCAACAAGTCCCACATATCAACAAGTCCCACATATCAACAAGTCCCACATATCAACAAGTCCCACATATCAACAAGTCCCACATATCAACAAGTCCCACATATCAACAAGTCCCACATATCAACAAGTCCCACATATCAACAAGTCCCACATATCAACAAGTCCCACATATCAACAAGTCCCACATATCAACAAGTCCCACATATCAACAAGTCCCACATATCAACAAGTCCCACATATCAACAAGTCCCACATATCAACAAGTCCCACATATCAACAAGTCCCACATATCAACACGTCCCACATATCAACAAGTCCCACATATCAACAAGTCCCACATATCAACAAGTCCCACATATCAACAAGTCCCACATATCAACAAGTCCCACATATCAACAAGTCCCACATATCCTGAACAAAAAATTGGGCAAGTAGTTGACACTGATCAAATATCAACAAGTCCCACATATCAACAAGTCCCACATATCAACAAGTCCCACATATCAACAAGTCCCACATATCAACAAGTCCCACATATCAACACGTCCCACATATCAACAAGTCCCACATATCAACAAGTCCCACATATCAACAAGTCCCACATATCAACAAGTCCCACATATCAACAAGTCCCACATATCAACAAGTCCCACATATCAACAAGTCCCACATATCAACAAGTCCCACATATCAACAAGTCCCACATATCAACAAGTCCCACATATCAACAAGTCCCACATATCAACAAGTCCCACATATCAACAAGTCCCACATATCAACAAGTCCCACATATCAACAAGTCCCACATATCAACAAGTCCCACATATCAACAAGTCCCACATATCAACAAGTCCCACATATCAACAAGTCCCACATATCAACAAGCCCCACATATCAACAAGTCCCACATATCCTGAACAAAAAATTGGGCAAGTAGTTGACACTGATCAAATATCAACAAGTCCCACATATCAACAAGTCCCACATATCAACAAGTCCCACATATCAACAAGTCCCACATATCAACAAGTCCCACATATCAACAAGTCCCACATATCAACAAGTCCCACATATCAACACGTCCCACATATCAACAAGTCCCACATATCAACAAGTCCCACATATCAACAAGTCCCACATATCAACAAGTCCCACATATCAACAAGTCCCACATATCAACAAGTCCCACATATCAACAAGTCCCACATATCCTGAACAAAAAATTGGGCAAGTAGTTGACACTGATCAAATATCAACAGGTCCCACATATCAACAAGTCCCACATATCAACAAATCCCACATATCAACAAGTCCCACATATCAACAAGTCCCACATATCAACAAGTCCCACATATCAACAAGTCCCACATATCAACAAGTCCCACATATCAACAAGTCCCACATATCAACAAGTCCCACATATCAACAAGTCCCACATATCAACAAGTCCCACATATCAACAAGTCCCACATATCAACAAGTCCCACATATCAACAAGTCCCACATATCAACAAGTCCCACATATCAACAAGTCCCACATATCAACAAGTCCCACATATCAACAAGTCCCACATATCAACAAGTCCCACATATCAACAAGTCCCACATATCAACAAGTCCCACATATCAACAAGTCCCACATATCAACAAGTCCCACATATCAACAAGTCCCACATATCAACAAGTCCCACATATCAACAAGTCCCACATATCAACAAGTCCCACATATCAACAAGTCCCACATATCAACAAGTCCCACATATCAACAAGTCCCACATATCAACAAGTCCCACATATCAACAAGTCCCACATATCCTGAACAAAAAATTGGGCAAGTAGTTGACACTGATCAAATATCAACAAGTCCCACATATCAACAAGTCCCACATATCAACAAGTCCCACAAATCAACAAGTCCCACATATCAACAAGTCTCACATATCAACAAGTCCCACATATCAACAAGTCCCACATATCAACAAGTCCCACATATCAACAAGTCCCACATATCAACAAGTCCCACATATCAACAAGTCCCACATATCAACAAGTCCCACATATCAACAAGTCCCACATATCAACAAGTCCCACATATCAACAAGTCCCACATATCAACAAGTCCCACATATCAACAAGTCCCACATATCAACAAGTCCCACATATCAACAAGTCCCACATATCAACAAGTCCCACATATCAACAAGTCCCACATATCAACAAGTCCCACATATCAACAAGTCCCACATATCAACAAGTCCTACATATCAACAAGTCCCACATATCAACAAGTCCCACATATCAACAAGTCCCACATATCAACAAGTCCCACATATCAACAAGTCCCACATATCAACAAGTCCCACATATCAACAAGTCCCACATATCAACAAGTCCCACATATCCTGAACAAAAAATTGGGCAAGTAGTTGACACTGATCAAATATCAACAAGTCCCACATATCAACAAGTCCCACATATCAACAAGTCCCACATATCAACAAGTCCCACATATCAACAAGTCCCACATATCAACAAGTCCCACATATCAACAAGTCCCACATATCAACAAGTCCCACATATCAACAAGTCCCACATATCAACAAGTCCCACATATCAACAAGTCCCACATATCAACAAGTCCCACATATCAACAAGTCCCACATATCAACAAGTCCCACATATCAACAAGTCCCACATATCAACAAGTCCCACATATCAACAAGTCCCACATATCAACAAGTCCCACATATCAACAAGTCCCACATATCAACAAGTCCCACATATCAACAAGTCCCACATATCAACAAGTCCCACATATCAACAAGTCCCACATATCAACAAGTCCCACATATCAACAAGTCCCACATATCAACAAGTCCCACATATCAACAAGTCCCACATATCAACAAGTCCCACATATCAACAAGTCCCACATATCAACAAGTCCCACATATCAACAAGTCCCACATATCAACAAGTCCCACATATCAACAAGTCCCACATATCAACAAGTCCCACATATCAACAAGTCCCACATATCAACAAGTCCCACATATCAACAAGTCCCACATATCAACAAGTCCCACATATCAACAAGTCCCACATATCAACAAGTCCCACATATCAACAAGTCCCACATATCAACAAGTCCCACATATCAACAAGTCCCACATATCAACAAGTCCCACATATCAACAAGTCCCACATATCAACAAGTCCCACATATCAACAAGTCCCACATATCAACAAGTCCCACATATCAACAAGTCCCACATATCAACAAGTCCCACATATCAACAAGTCCCACATATCAACAAGTCCCACATATCAACAAGTCCCACATATCAACAAGTCCCACATATCAACAAGTCCCACATATCAACAAGTCCCACATATCAACAAGTCCCACATATCAACAAGTCCCACATATCAACAAGTCCCACATATCCTGAACAAAAAATTGGGCAAGTAGTTGACACTGATCAAATATCAACAAGTCCCACATATCAACAAGTCCCACATATCAACAAGTCCCACATATCAACAAGTCCCACATATCAACAAGTCCCACATATCAACAAGTCCCACATATCAACAAGTCCCACATATCAACAAGTCCCACATATCAACAAGTCCACATATCAACAAGTCCCACATATCAACAAGTCCCACATATCAACAAGTCCCACATATCAACAAGTCCCAAATATCAACAAGTCCCACATATCCTGAACAAAAAATTGGGCAAGTAGTTGACACTGATCAAATATCAACAAGTCCCACATATCAACAAGTCCCACATATCAACAAGTCCCACATATCAACAAGTCCCACATATCAACAAGTCCCACATATCAACAAGTCCCACATATCAACACGTCCCACATATCAACAAGTCCCACATATCAACAAGTCCCACATATCAACAAGTCCCACATATCAACAAGTCCCACATATCAACAAGTCCCACATATCAACAAGTCCCACATATCAACAAGTCCCACATATCAACAAGTCCCACATATCAACAAGTCCCACATATCAACAAGTCCCACATATCAACAAGTCCCACATATCAACAAGTCCCACATATCAACAAGTCCCACATATCAACAAGTCCCACATATCAACAAGTCCCACATATCAACAAGTCCCACATATCAACAAGTCCCACATATCAACAAGTCCCACATATCAACAAGTCCCACATATCAACAAGTCCCACATATCCTGAACAAAAAATTGGGCAAGTAGTTGACACTGATCAAATATCAACAAGTCCCACATATCAACAAGTCCCACATATCAACAAGTCCCACATATCAACAAGTCCCACATATCAACAAGTCCCACATATCAACAAGTCCCACATATCAACAAGTCCCACATATCAACAAGTCCCACATATCAACAAGTCCCACATATCAACAAGTCCCACATATCAACAAGTCCCACATATCAACAAGTCCCACATATCAACAAGTCCCACATATCAACAAGTCCCACATATCAACAAGTCCCACATATCAACAAGTCCACATATCCTGAACAAAAAATTGGGCAAGTAGTTGACACTGATCAAATATCAACAAGTCCCACATATCAACAAGTCCCACATATCAACAAGTCCCACATATCAACAAGTCCCACATATCAACAAGTCCCACATATCAACAAGTCCCACATATCAACAAGTCCCACATATCAACACGTCCCACATATCAACAAGTCCCACATATCAACAAGTCCCACATATCAACAAGTCCCACATATCAACAAGTCCCACATATCAACAAGTCCCACATATCAACAAGTCCCACATATCAACAAGTCCCACATATCAACAAGTCCCACATATCAACAAGTCCCACATATCAACAAGTCCCACATATCAACAAGTCCCACATATCAACAAGTCCCACATATCAACAAGTCCCACATATCAACAAGTCCCACATATCAACAAGTCCCACATATCAACAAGTCCCACATATCAACAAGTCCCACATATCAACAAGTCCCACATATCAACAAGTCCCACATATCAACAAGTCCCACATATCCTGAACAAAAAATTGGGCAAGTAGTTGACACTGATCAAATATCAACAAGTCCCACATATCAACAAGTCCCACATATCAACAAGTCCCACATATCAACAAGTCCCACATATCAACAAGTCCCACATATCAACAAGTCCCACATATCAACAAGTCCCACATATCAACAAGTCCCACATATCAACAAGTCCCACATATCAACAAGTCCCACATATCAACAAGTCCCACATATCAACAAGTCCCACATATCAACAAGTCCCACATATCAACAAGTCCCACATATCAACAAGTCCCACATATCAACAAGTCCCACATATCAACAAGTCCCACATATCAACAAGTCCCACATATCAACAAGTCCCACATATCAACAAGTCCCACATATCAACAAGTCCCACATATCAACAAGTCCTACATATCAACAAGTCCCACATATCAACAAGTCCCACATATCAACAAGTCCCACATATCAACAAGTCCCACATATCAACAAGTCCCACATATCAACAAGTCCCACATATCAACAAGTCCCACATATCAACAAGTCCCACATATCAACAAGTCCCACATATCCTGAACAAAAAATTGGGCAAGTAGTGACACTGATCAAATATCAACAAGTCCCACATATCAACAAGTCCCACATATCAACAAGTCCCACATATCAACAAGTCCCACATATCAACAAGTCCCACATATCAACAAGTCCCACATATCAACAAGTCCCACATATCAACAAGTCCCACATATCAACAAGTCCCACATATCAACAAGTCCCACATATCAACAAGTCCCACATATCAACAAGTCCCACATATCAACAAGTCCCACATATCAACAAGTCCCACATATCAACAAGTCCCACATATCAACAAGTCCCACATATCAACAAGTCCCACATATCAACAAGTCCCACATATCAACAAGTCCCACATATCAACAAGTCCCACATATCAACAAGTCCCACATATCAACAAGTCCCACATATCAACAAGTCCCACATATCAACAAGTCCCACATATCAACAAGTCCCACATATCAACAAGTCCCACATATCAACAAGTCCCACATATCAACAAGTCCCACATATCAACAAGTCCCACATATCAACAAGTCCCACATATCAACAAGTCCCACATATCAACAAGTCCCACATATCAACAAGTCCCACATATCAACAAGTCCCACATATCAACAAGTCCCACATATCAACAAGTCCCACATATCAACAAGTCCCACATATCAACAAGTCCCACATATCAACAAGTCCCACATATCAACAAGTCCCACATATCAACAAGTCCCACATATCAACAAGTCCCACATATCAACAAGTCCCACATATCAACAAGTCCCACATATCAACAAGTCCCACATATCAACAAGTCCCACATATCAACAAGTCCCACATATCAACAAGTCCCACATATCAACAAGTCCCACATATCAACAAGTCCCACATATCAACAAGTCCCACATATCAACAAGTCCCACATATCAACAAGTCCCACATATCAACAAGTCCCACATATCAACAAGTCCCACATATCAACAAGTCCCACATATCAACAAGTCCCACATATCAACAAGTCCCACATATCAACAAGTCCCACATATCAACAAGTCCCACATATCAACAAGTCCCACATATCAACAAGTCCCACATATCAACAAGTCCCACATATCAACAAGTCCCACATATCAACAAGTCCCACATATCAACAAGTCCCACATATCAACAAGTCCCACATATCAACAAGTCCCACATATCAACAAGTCCCACATATCAACAAGTCCCACATATCAACAAGTCCCACATATCAACAAGTCCCACATATCAACAAGTCCCACATATCAACAAGTCCCACATATCAACAAGTCCCACATATCCTGAACAAAAATTGGGCAAGTAGTTGACACTGATCAAATATCAACAGGTCCCACATATCAACAAGTCCCACATATCAACAAATCCCACATATCAACAAGTCCCACATATCAACAAGTCCCACATATCAACAAGTCCCACATATCAACAAGTCCCACATATCAACAAGTCCCACATATCAACAAGTCCCACATATCAACAAGTCCCACATATCAACAAGTCCCACATATCAACAAGTCCCACATATCAACAAGTCCCACATATCAACAAGTCCCACATATCAACAAGTCCCACATATCAACAAGTCCCACATATCAACAAGTCCCACATATCAACAAGTCCCACATATCAACAAGTCCCACATATCAACAAGTCCCACATATCAACAAGTCCCACATATCAACAAGTCCCACATATCAACAAGTCCCACATATCAACAAGTCCCACATATCAACAAGTCCCACATATCAACAAGTCCCACATATCAACAAGTCCCACATATCAACAAGTCCCACATATCAACAAGTCCCACATATCAACAAGTCCCACATATCAACAAGTCCCACATATCAACAAGTCCCACATATCAACAAGTCCCACATATCAACAAGTCCGACATATCAACAAGTCCCACATATCAACAAGTCCCACATATCAACAAGTCCCACATATCAACAAGTCCCACATATCAACAAGTCCCACATATCAACAAGTCCCACATATCAACAAGTCCCACATATCAACAAGTCCCACATATCAACAAGTCCCACATATCAACAAGTCCCACATATCAACAAGTCCCACATATCAACAAGTCCCACATATCAACAAGTCCCACATATCAACAAGTCCCACATATCAACAAGTCCCACATATCAACAAGTCCCACATATCAACAAGTCCCACATATCAACAAGTCCCACATATCAACAAGTCCCACATATCAACAAGTCCCACATATCAACAAGTCCCACATATCAACAAGTCCCACATATCAACAAGTCCCACATATCAACAAGTCCCACATATCAACAAGTCCCACATATCAACAAGTCCCACATATCAACAAGTCCCACATATCAACAAGTCCCACATATCCTGAACAAAAAATTGGGCAAGTAGTTGACACTGATCAAATATCAACAAGTCCCACATATCAACAAGTCCCACATATCAACAAGTCCCACATATCAACAAGTCCCACATATCAACAAGTCCCACATATCAACAAGTCCCACATATCAACAAGTCCCACATCTCAACAAGTCCCACATATCCTGAACACAAAATTGGGCAAGTAGTTGACACTGATCAAATATCAACAAGTCCCACATATCAACAAGTCCCACATATCAACAAGTCCCACATATCAACAAGTCCCACATATCAACAAGTCCCACATATCAACAAGTCCCACATATCAACAAGTCCCACATATCAACAAGTCCCACATATCAACAAGTCCCACATATCAACAAGTCCCACATATCAACAAGTCCCACATATCAACAAGTCCCACATATCAACAAGTCCCACATATCAACAAGTCCCACATATCAACAAGTCCCACATATCAACAAGTCCCACATATCAACAAGTCCCACATATCAACAAGTCCCACATATCAACAAGTCCCACATATCAACAAGTCCCACATATCAACAAGTCCCACATATCAACAAGTCCCACATATCAACAAGTCCCACATATCAACAAGTCCCACATATCAACAAGTCCCACATATCAACAAGTCCCACATATCAACAAGTCCCACATATCAACAAGTCCCACATATCAACAAGTCCCACATATCAACAAGTCCCACATATCAACAAGTCCCACATATCAACAAGTCCCACATATCAACAAGTCCCACATATCAACAAGTCCCACATATCAACAAGTCCCACATATCAACAAGTCCCACATATCAACAAGTCCCACATATCAACAAGTCCCACATATCAACAAGTCCCACATATCCTGAACAAAAAATTGGGCAAGTAGTTGACACTGATCAAATATCAACAAGTCCCACATATCAACAAGTCCCACATATCAACAAGTCCCACATATCAACAAGTCCCACATATCAACAAGTCCCACATATCAACAAGTCCCACATATCAACAAGTCCCACATATCAACAAGTCCCACATATCAACAAGTCCCACATATCAACAAGTCCCACATATCAACAAGTCCCACATATCAACAAGTCCCACATATCAACAAGTCCCACATATCAACAAGTCCCACATATCAACAAGTCCCACATATCAACAAGTCCCACATATCAACAAGTCCCACATATCAACAAGTCCCACATATCAACAAGTCCCACATATCAACAAGTCCCACATATCAACAAATCCCACATATCAACAAGTCCCACATATCAACAAGTCCCACATATCAACAAGTCCCACATATCAACAAGTCCCACATATCAACAAGTCCCACATATCAACAAGTCCCACATATCAACAAGTCCCACATCTCAACAAGTCCCACATATCCTGAACACAAAATTGGGCAAGTAGTTGACACTGATCAAATATCAACAAGTCCCACATATCAACAAGTCCCACATATCAACAAGTCCCACATATCAACAAGTCCCACATATCAACAAGTCCCACATATCAACAAGTCCCACATATCAACAAGTCCCACATATCAACAAGTCCCACATATCAACAAGTCCCACATATCAACAAGTCCCACATATCAACAAGTCCCACATATCAACAAGTCCCACATATCAACAAGTCCCACATATCAACAAGTCCCACATATCAACAAGTCCCACATATCAACAAGTCCCACATATCAACAAGTCCCACATATCAACAAGTCCCACATATCAACAAGTCCCACATATCAACAAGTCCCACATATCAACAAGTCCCACATATCAACAAGTCCCACATATCAACAAGTCCCACATATCAACAAGTCCCACATATCAACAAGTCCCACATATCAACAAGTCCCACATATCAACAAGTCCCACATATCAACAAGTCCCACATATCAACAAGTCCCACATATCAACAAGTCCCACATATCAACAAGTCCCACATATCAACAAGTCCCACATATCAACAAGTCCCACATATCAACAAGTCCCACATATCAACAAGTCCCACATATCAACAAGTCCCACATATCAACAAGTCCCACATATCAACAAGTCCCACATATCCTGAACAAAAAATTGGGCAAGTAGTTGACACTGATCAAATATCAACAAGTCCCACATATCAACAAGTCCCACATATCAACAAGTCCCACATATCAACAAGTCCCACATATCAACAAGTCCCACATATCAACAAGTCCCACATATCAACAAGTCCCACATATCAACAAGTCCCACATATCAACAAGTCCCACATATCAACAAGTCCCACATATCAACAAGTCCCACATATCAACAAGTCCCACATATCAACAAGTCCCACATATCAACAAGTCCCACATATCAACAAGTCCCACATATCAACAAGTCCCACATATCAACAAGTCCCACATATCAACAAGTCCCACATATCAACAAGTCCCACATATCAACAAGTCCCACATATCAACAAGTCCCACATATCAACAAGTCCCACATATCAACAAGTCCCACATATCAACAAGTCCCACATATCAACAAGTCCCACATATCAACAAGTCCCACATATCAACAAGTCCCACATATCAACAAGTCCCACATATCAACAAGTCCCACATATCAACAAGTCCCACATATCCTGAACAAAAAATTGGGCAAGTAGTTGACACTGATCAAATATCAACAAGTCCGACATATCAACAAGTCCCACATATCAACAAGTCCCACATATCAACAAGTCCCACATATCAACAAGTCCCACATATCAACAAGTCCCACATATCAACAAGTCCCACATATCAACAAGTCCCACATATCAACAAGTCCCACATATCAACAAGTCCCACATATCAACAAGTCCCACATATCAACAAGTCCCACATATCAACAAGTCCCACATATCAACAAGTCCCACATATCAACAAGTCCCACATATCAACAAGTCCCACATATCAACAAGTCCCACATATCCTGAACAAAAAATTGGGCAAGTAGTTGACACTGATCAAATATCAACAGGTCCCACATATCAACAAGTCCCACATATCAACAAATCCCACATATCAACAAGTCCCACATATCAACAAGTCCCACATATCAACAAGTCCCACATATCAACAAGTCCCACATATCAACAAGTCCCACATATCAACAAGTCCCACATATCAACAAGTCCCACATATCAACAAGTCCCACATATCAACAAGTCCCACATATCAACAAGTCCCACATATCAACAAGTCCCACATATCAACAAGTCCCACATATCAACAAGTCCCACATATCAACAAGTCCCACATATCAACAAGTCCCACATATAAACAAGTCCCACATATCAACAAGTCCCACATATCAACAAGTCCCACATATCAACAAGTCCCACATATCAACAAGTCCCACATATCAACAAGTCCCACATATCAACAAGTCCCACATATCAACAAGTCCCACATATCAACAAGTCCCACATATCAACAATTCCCACATATCAACAAGTCCCACATATCAACAAGTCCCACATATCAACAAGTCCCACATATCAACAAGTCCCACATATCAACAAGTCCCACATATCAACAAGTCCCACATATCAACAAGTCCCACATATCAACAAGTCCCACATATCAACAAGTCCCACATATCAACAAGTCCCACATATCAACAAGTCCCACATATCAACAAGTCCCACATATCAACAAGTCCCACATATCAACAAGTCCCACATATCAACAAGTCCCACATATCAACAAGTCCCACATATCAACAAGTCCCACATATCAACAAGTCCCACATATCAACAAGTCCCACATATCAACAAGTCCCACATATCAACAAGTCCCACATATCAACAAGTCCCACATATCAACAAGTCCCACATATCAACAAGTCCCACATATCAACAAGTCCCACATATCAACAAGTCCCACATATCAACAAGTCCCACATATCAACAAGTCCCACATATCCTGAACAAAAAATTGGGCAAGTAGTTGACACTGATCAAATATCAACAAGTCCGACATATCAACAAGTCCCACATATCAACAAGTCCCACATATCAACAAGTCCCACATATCAACAAGTCCCACATATCAACAAGTCCCACATATCAACAAGTCCCACATATCAACAAGTCCCACATATCAACAAGTCCCACATATCAACAAGTCCCACATATCAACAAGTCCCACATATCAACAAGTCCCACATATCAACAAGTCCCACATATCAACAAGTCCCACATATCAACAAGTCCCACATATCAACAAGTCCCACATATCAACAAGTCCCACATATCAACAAGTCCCACATATCAACAAGTCCCACATATCAACAAGTCCCACATATCAACAAGTCCCACATATCAACAAGTCCCACATATCAACAAGTCCCACATATCAACAAGTCCCACATATCAAAAAGTCCCACATATCAACAAGTCCCACATATCAACAAGTCCCACATATCAACAAGTCCCACATATCAACAAGTCCCACATATCAACAAGTCCCACATATCAACAAGTCCCACATATCAACAAGTCCCACATATCAACAAGTCCCACATATCAACAAGTCCCACATCTCAACAAGTCCCACATATCCTGAACACAAAATTGGGCAAGTAGTTGACACTGATCAAATATCAACAAGTCCCACATATCAACAAGTCCCACATATCAACAAGTCCCACATATCAACAAGTCCCACATATCAACAAGTCCCACATATCAACAAGTCCCACATATCAACAAGTCCCACATATCAACAAGTCCCACATATCAACAAGTCCCACATATCAACAAGTCCCACATATCAACAAGTCCCACATATCAACAAGTCCCACATATCAACAAGTCCCACATATCAACAAGTCCCACATATCAACAAGTCCCACATATCAACAAGTCCCACATATCAACAAGTCCCACATATCAACAAGTCCCACATATCAACAAGTCCCACATATCAACAAGTCCCACATATCAACAAGTCCCACATATCAACAAGTCCCACATATCAACAAGTCCCACATATCAACAAGTCCCACATATCAACAAGTCCCACATATCAACAAGTCCCACATATCAACAAGTCCCACATATCAACAAGTCCCACATATCAACAAGTCCCACATATCAACAAGTCCCACATATCAACAAGTCCCACATATCAACAAGTCCCACATATCAACAAGTCCCACATATCAACAAGTCCCACATATCAACAAGTCCCACATATCAACAAGTCCCACATATCCTGTACAACAAATTGGGCAAGTAGTTGACACTGATCAAATATCAACAAGTCCCACATATCAACAAGTCCCACATATCAACAAGTCCCACATATCAACAAGTCCCACATATCAACAAGTCCCACATATCAACAAGTCCCACATATCAACAAGTCCCACATATCAACAAGTCCCACATATCAACAAGTCCCACATATCAACAAGTCCCACATATCAACAAGTCCCACATATCAACAAGTCCCACATATCAACAAGTCCCACATATCAACAAGTCCCACATATCAACAAGTCCCACATATCAACAAGTCCCACATATCAACAAGTCCCACATATCAACAAGTCCCACATATCAACAAGTCCCACATATCAACAAGTCCCACATATCAACAAGTCCCACATATCAACAAGTCCCACATATCAACAAGTCCCACATATCAACAAGTCCCACATATCAACAAGTCCCACATATCAACAAGTCCCACATATCAACAAGTCCCACATATCAACAAGTCCCACATATCAACAAGTCCCACATATCAACAAGTCCCACATATCAACAAGTCCCACATATCAACAAGTCCCACATATCAACAAGTCCCACATATCAACAAGTCCCACATATCAACAAGTCCCACATATCAACAAGTCCCACATATCAACAAGTCCCACATATCAACAAGTCCCACATATCAACAAGTCCCACATATCAACAAGTCCCACATATCAACAAGTCCCACATATCAACAAGTCCCACATATCAACAAGTCCCACATATCAACAAGTCCCACATATCAACAAGTCCCACATATCAACAAGTCCCACATATCAACAAGTCCCACATATCAACAAGTCCCACATATCAACAAGTCCCACATATCAACAAGTCCCACATATCAACAAGTCCCACATATCCTGTACAAAAAATTGGGCAAGTAGTTGACACTGATCAAATATCAACAAGTCCCACATATCAACAAGTCCCACATATCAACAAGTCCCACATATCAACAAGTCCCACATATCAACAAGTCCCACATATCAACAAGTCCCACATATCAACAAGTCCCACATATCAACAAGTCCCACATATCAACAAGTCCCACATATCAACAAGTCCCACATATCAACAAGTCCCACATATCAACAAGTCCCACATATCAACAAGTCCCACATATCAACAAGTCCCACATATCAACAAGTCCCACATATCAACAAGTCCCACATATCAACAAGTCCCACATATCAACAAGTCCCACATATCAACAAGTCCCACATATCAACAAGTCCCACATATCAACAAGTCCCACATATCAACAAGTCCCACATATCAACAAGTCCCACATATCAACAAATCCCACATATCAACAAGTCCCACATATCAACAAGTCCCACATATCAACAAGTCCCACATATCAACAAGTCCCACATATCAACAAGTCCCACATATCAACAAGTCCCACATATCAACAAGTCCCACATATCAACAAGTCCCACATATCAACAAGTCCCACATATCAACAAGTCCCACATATCAACAAGTCCCACATATCAACAAGTCCCACATATCAACAAGTCCCACATATCAACAAGTCCCACATATCAACAAGTCCCAAATCCTGAACAAAAAATCATTACATCAGTCACAGATCACAGCAAGGATCAAAATGTGTTCCTCAATGCAAAAGAGAACAAAATGTGTTCCTCAATGCAAAAGAGAACAAAATGTGTTCCTCAATGCAAAAGAGAACAAAATGTGTTCCTCAATGCAAAAGAGAACAAAATGTGTTCCTCAATGCAAAAGAGAACAAAATGTGTTCCTCAAAGCAAAAGAGAACAAAATGTGTTCCTCAAAGCAAAAGAGAACAAAATGTGTTCCTCAAAGCAAAAGAGAACAAAATGTGTTCCTCAAAGCAAAAGAGAACAAAATGTGTTCCTCAAAGCAAAAGAGAACAAAATGTGTTCCTCAAAGCAAAAGAGAACAAAATGTGTTCCTCAAAGCAAAAGAGAACAAAATGTGTTCCTCAAAGCAAAAGAGAACAAAATGTGTTCCTCAAAGCAAAAGAGAACAAAATGTGTTCCTCAAAGCAAAAGAGAACAAAATGTGTTCCTCAATGCAAAAGAGAACAAAATGTGTTCCTCAAAGCAAAAGAGAACAAAATGTGTTCCTCAATGCAAAAGAGAACAAAATGTGTTCCTCAAAGCAAAAGAGAACAAAATGTGTTCCTCAAAGCAAAAGAGAACAAAATGTGTTCCTCAAAGCAAAAGAGAACAAAATGTGTTCCTCAAAGCAAAAGAGAACAAAATGTGTTCCTCAAAGCAAAAGAGAACAAAATGTGTTCCTCAAAGCAAAAGAGAACAAAATGTGTTCCTCAAAGCAAAAGAGAACAAAATGTGTTCCTCAAAGCAAAAGAGAACAAAATGTGTTCCTCAAAGCAAAAGAGAACAAAATGTGTTCCTCAAAGCAAAAGAGAACAAAATGTGTTCCTCAAAGCAAAAGAGAACAAAATGTGTTCCTCAAAGCAAAAGAGAACAAAATGTGTTCCTCAAAGCAAAAGAGAACAAAATGTGTTCCTCAAAGCAAAAGAGAACAAAATGTGTTCCTCAATGCAAAAGAGAACAAAATGTGTTCCTCAATGCAAAAGAGAACAAAATGTGTTCCTCAATGCAAAAGAGAACAAAATGTGTTCCTCAATGCAAAAGAGAACAAAATGTGTTCCTCAATGCAAAAGAGAACAAAATGTGTTCCTCAAAGCAAAAGAGAACAAAATGTGTTCCTCAAAGCAAAAGAGAACAAAATGTGTTCCTCAAAGCAAAAGAGAACAAAATGTGTTCCTCAAAGCAAAAGAGAACAAAATGTGTTCCTCAATGCAAAAGAGAACAAAATGTGTTCCTCAATGCAAAAGAGAACAAAATGTGTTCCTCAATGCAAAAGAGAACAAAATGTGTTCCTCAATGCAAAAGAGAACAAAATGTGTTCCTCAATGCAAAAGAGAACAAAATGTGTTCCTCAAAGCAAAAGAGAACAAAATGTGTTCCTCAAAGCAAAAGAGAACAAAATGTGTTCCTCAAAGCAAAAGAGAACAAAATGTGTTCCTCAAAGCAAAAGAGAACAAAATGTGTTCCTCAATGCAAAAGAGAACAAAATGTGTTCCTCAATGCAAAAGAGAACAAAATGTGTTCCTCAATGCAAAAGAGAACAAAATGTGTTCCTCAATGCAAAAGAGAACAAAATGTGTTCCTCAATGCAAAAGAGAACAAAATGTGTTCCTCAATGCAAAAGAGAACAAAATGTGTTCCTCAATGCAAAAGAGAACAAAATGTGTTCCTCAATGCAAAAGAGAACAAAATGTGTTCCTCAAAGCAAAAGAGAACAAAATGTGTTCCTCAAAGCAAAAGAGAACAAAATGTGTTCCTCAAAGCAAAAGAGAACAAAATGTGTTCCTCAATGCAAAAGAGAACAAAATGTGTTCCTCAAAGCAAAAGAGAACAAAATGTGTTCCTCAATGCAAAAGAGAACAAAATGTGTTCCTCAATGCAAAAGAGAACAAAATGTGTTCCTCAATGCAAAAGAGAACAAAATGTGTTCCTCAATGCAAAAGAGAACAAAATGTGTTCCTCAATGCAAAAGAGAACAAAATGTGTTCCTCAATGCAAAAGAGAACAAAATGTGTTCCTCAATGCAAAAGAGAACAAAATGTGTTCCTCAATGCAAAAGAGAACAAAATGTGTTCCTCAATGCAAAAGAGAACAAAATGTGTTCCTCAATGCAAAAGAGAACAAAATGTGTTCCTCAATGCAAAAGAGAACAAAATGTGTTCCTCAAAGCAAAAGAGAACAAAATGTGTTCCTCAAAGCAAAAGAGAACAAAATGTGTTCCTCAAAGCAAAAGAGAACAAAATGTGTTCCTCAATGCAAAAGAGAACAAAATGTGTTCCTCAAAGCAAAAGAGAACAAAATGTGTTCCTCAATGCAAAAGAGAACAAAATGTGTTCCTCAATGCAAAAGAGAACAAAATGTGTTCCTCAATGCAAAAGAGAACAAAATGTGTTCCTCAATGCAAAAGAGAACAAAATGTGTTCCTCAATGCAAAAGAGAACAAAATGTGTTCCTCAAAGCAAAAGAGAACAAAATGTGTTCCTCAAAGCAAAAGAGAACAAAATGTGTTCCTCAAAGCAAAAGAGAACAAAATGTGTTCCTCAATGCAAAAGAGAACAAAATGTGTTCCTCAAAGCAAAAGAGAACAAAATGTGTTCCTCAAAGCAAAAGAGAACAAAATGTGTTCCTCAAAGCAAAAGAGAACAAAATGTGTTCCTCAATGCAAAAGAGAACAAAATGTGTTCCTCAATGCAAAAGAGAACAAAATGTGTTCCTCAATGCAAAAGAGAACAAAATGTGTTCCTCAATGCAAAAGAGAACAAAATGTGTTCCTCAAAGCAAAAGAGAACAAAATGTGTTCCTCAATGCAAAAGAGAACAAAATGTGTTCCTCAATGCAAAAGAGAACAAAATGTGTTCCTCAATGCAAAAGAGAACAAAATGTGTTCCTCAAAGCAAAAGAGAACAAAATGTGTTCCTCAATGCAAAAGAGAACAAAATGTGTTCCTCAATGCAAAAGAGAACAAAATGTGTTCCTCAAAGCAAAAGAGAACAAAATGTGTTCCTCAAAGCAAAAGAGAGCAAAATGTGTTCCTCAAAGCAAAAGAGAGCAAAACGCATAAAAAATAGAGGTAAACGCATACAATATTCATCGACAAATAACAACTACAAAATCACATCTTTAAGTCTCTATGGTAAATTAACAATATCACAGGAAATTGTTCTAATGAGAGCGATTAGTAATGACCTTACAATACACATGACATATGAAACATTTATGTCTTGAACTATGACATCCACAATGACCTTACAATACACATGACATATGAAACATTTATGTCTTGAACTATGACATGCACAATGGAAACGACAATATCAACATTTGAAATGCAATGCTACAGATTTGTCCTAACAATCATTTCACGGACAGAAAGACAAACAAATGTAGACGTCAATAAAGCCCTGAACATAAAAGATTAATTGTTGAGGGGAAATTTCTATGAAAGAGAACAAGAGGAATACTATAATGGATTACTGGATATCGATGTGTGACAATGATGGATAATTGATTGTCTACGGAGAACCGATTTACTTACAGAGTGATAGTGACAACAACGATCTACAAAAACACGTCATTTACAAATATAGAATACGTACCCAAATAAAATCCTCATGTCGCTTGGTTTCCATTCTATATTTAATATTAGGGAGACACAAGGCCCGGCACAACTAGATATTGTCATATTACTGCCATTAACACTCAGGCCCGTAGATAAGAGGGTGGGGGTTGCGGTGTTCACAGCCCTCACTTAGCAACCATGAACAGGGATTTTAGTACTTGAAACAGACAAAATGTTGGTTCAAACTTCTCCCTCGGTGATATCCCACCAAAATGCCATCAAACTGCCCAACAAATAGTTTCATTTACTGCACGACAGCTTTTTTTTTTAAGTTTACGTTAAAATCCCCTCCTTAGTGTAGCCATATCTACGTCCTGTTAGCACAACAGTGTGATGTCTGCATGCCTGTCTGTTAGCACAACAGTGTGATGTCTGCATGACTGTCTGTTAGCACAACAGTGTGATGTCTGCATGCCTGTCTGTTAGCACAACAGTGTGATGTCTGCATGACTGTCTGTTAGCATAACAGTGTGATGTCTGCATGTCTGTCTGTTAGCACAACAGTGTGATGTCTGCATGACTGTCTGTTAGCACAACAGTGTGATGTCTGCATGCCTGTCTGTTAGCACAACAGTGTGATGTCTGCATGACTGTCTGTTAGCATAACAGTGTGATGTCTGCATGCCTGTCGGTTAGCACAACAGTGTGATGTCTGCATGACTGTCTGTTAGCACAACAGTGTGATGTCTGCATGACTTTCTGTCTTGTTTTTATATTATTCCTTCAGACAAACTTTAACTTTCATTATTTCATCGATGTTGTATATCTAGAATATATCTCCAAAATTTCATGCAAATTCCAGGATTAGAAACAGACAATGCATGGAATCCTAGAGTTACACAATCAGGATTAGAAACAGACCATGCATGGAATCCTAGAGTTACACAATCAGGATTAGAAACAGACAATGCATGGAATCCTAGAGTTACACAGTCAGGATTAGAAACAGACCATGCATGGAATCCTAGAGTTACACTATCAGGATTAGAAACAGTCCATGCATGGAATCCTATAGTTACACAATCAGGATTAGAAACAGACCATGCATGGAATCCTAGAGTTACACAATCAGGATTAGAAACAGTCCATGCATGGAATCCTAGAGTTACACAATCAGGATTAGAAACAGACCATGCATGGAATCCTAGAGTTACACAATCAGGAATAGAAACAGACCATGCATGGAATCCTAGAGTTACACAATCAGGATTAGAAACAGACAATGCATGGAATCCTAGAGTTACACAATCAGGATTAGAAACAGACAATGCATGGGATCCTAGAGTTACACAATCAGGATTAGAAACAGACCATGCATGGAATCCTAGAGTTACACAATCAGGATTAGAAACAGACCATGCATGGAATTCTAGAGTTACACAATCAGGATTAGAAACAGACAATGCATGGGATCCTAGAGTTACACAATCAGGATTAGAAACAGACCATGCATGGAATCCTAGAGTTACACAATCAGGATTAGAAACAGACCATGCATGGAATCCTAGAGTTACACAATCAGGATTAGAAACAGACAATGCATGGAATCCTAGAGTTACACAATCAGGATTAGAAACAGACAATGCATGGAATTCTAGAGTTACACAATCAGGATTAGAAACAGACCATGCATGGAATCCTAGAGTTACACAATCAGGATTAGAAACAGCCCATGCATGGAATCCTAGAGTTACACAATCAGGATTAGAAACAGACCATGCATGGAATCCTAGAGTTACATAATGAGGATTAGAAACAGACCATGCATGGAATCCTAGAGTTACACAATCATGATTAGAAACAGACCATGCATGGAATCCTAGAGTTACACAATCAGGATTAGAAACAGACCATGCATGGAATCCTAGAGTTACACAATCAGGATTAGAAACAGACCATGCATGGAATCCTAGATTTACACAATCAGGATTAGAAACAGACCATGCATGGAATCCTAGAGTTACACAATCAGGATTAGAAACAGACCATGCATGGAATCCTAGAGTTACACAATCAGGATTAGAAACAGACAATGCATGGAATTCTAGAGTTAGACAATCAGGATTAGAAACAGACAATGCATGGGATCCTAGAGATACACAATCAGGATTAGAAACAGACAATGCATGGAATTCTAAAGTTACACAATCAGGATTAGAAACAGACAATGCATGGGATCCTAGAGTTACACAATCAGGATTAGAAACAGACCATGCATGGAATCCTAGAGTTACACAATCAGGATTAGAAACAGACCATGCATGGAATCCTAGAGTTACACAATCAGGATTAGAAACAGACAATGCATGGAATCCTAGAGTTACACAATCAGGATTAGAAACAGACAATGCATGGGATCCTAGAGTTACACAATCAGGATTAGAAACAGACCATGCATGGAATCCTAGAGTTACACAAGTCCTAGTTTCTTAGCAAACTTTACATTACAATATCTAACAAAACTATAAGTCGTGCAGCAGTGAAACTGTACACGATTACACATCTACGTGCTACGTAAAACCATAGAAACAATCACCCCCCCCCCACCTCACACACACACGCACACACGCACACACACACTCGCACGCACGCACAAAGGCGTCATTAGCAACGAAATTTACCAAAATCAAAGGGAGATTACTTAAATTAACGAAAAGATTGAAAAGAAAACCTGATATGTATAAATGACAACTGATGACATTTATGTCGACACGAGATTTCGCAACCTCAAGTCAGATGTTGGACTGCCAGATGACAGGTATGAATATATGATTGATTTAGTGACACTCGCACACAAACACCTACACGCAAACTACACGCACGCTTGTGATATATACCACAGTTGTCGTCAGCTATCGGTACTGTGGACTTGTCACACCTTTTGATTGACAATTGACCTATTCTTGATTCTGGTTGCTGGCGACACAAAGTATGTACAGTGTCCACCGTAAAACTCAAATATGTCTAGTCAGCCAAGATGAATGACGTACATAATAATATTACTACTAACGAGCGGTGTGTATACACACACACACTTCGCCACATGGTGCATACAACCACACACACAGAGAGATATACAATCTCACCACTTGGACAACATCATGACAAACTGACAGTTACACGTAGGGGGGGGGGGGGCAAACTAGGACAATATCATGGCAAACTGACAGTTACACGGGGGTGGGGACAGACTAGGACAACATCATGACAAACTTACAGTTACACTGGTGGGGACAGACTAGGACAACATCATGGAAAACTTACAGTTACACGGGGGGACAGACTAGGACAACATCATGGCAAACTGATAGTTACACGGGGGGGGGGGTACAGACTAGGACAACATCATGGCAAACTGACAGTTACACGGGGGGGGCAGACTAGGACAACATCATGACAAACTGACAGTTACACGGGGAGGAGGACAGACTAGGACAATATCATGACAAATTAACAGTTACACGGGCGGGGGACAGACTAGTATAACATCATGGCAAACTGACAGTTACACGGGGGGGGGGCAGACTAGGACAACATCATGACATACTGATGTTGACACACGAGATCAGACGGATAGTGACACGGTCAGACTGACAGTGAAATGAGGGGGTCAGGCTGGGACAACGTCATGACATACTGACAATTACACGGGGCGGGGGGAGGTCCAGTCTGAGAATACATTTGTCAGTGACACGAGGAGGTTAGACTGGGAATGCAGCTTGAGAGATTGCCATTGTCACGAGGGGTCAGATTGACAACATAACCAGGACAGACTGGCGGTGTCACGAGGGGTCAGACTGACAGCAACAACAGGATAGACTGACAGTGATACGAGGTGTCAGACTGACTAAGACACAGGGATAGACTGACAGTGTCACGAGGTATCAGACTGACAATACAACGGGACAGACAGGCAGTGTCGCGAGGGTTCTGACAATATCACCAAGAGAGACTGACGGTGACACGAGATGTCAGACTGTGAATGCCACCAAGACAGACTGACAGTTGCGGAGGGGTCTGACAACGACACGAAGACAGACTGGCAGTAACACGGCAGGGGGGGGGGTGGGCATCCGACTAACATTGACAACGATTGTCAGACAACTATCCACCCTCTAGGCTTGCAGTATTTTAACTGTGACGGAACATTGTTCTCCCAGACATAAAAGAACTCAAAACCCTCATTGACTTCTGCTCCGAGGAATGTGAAGAAAAAATTGGTCCTAGATTTATGGCAGTTAAAACAAGATTTGATCAGTTTCATCACCGACTGGCAACTTGAACAGAACGCTATCTCGGCTTGACACTATAAACCTTACTTAGAAATCTGGATCATAGATCGCATGAGACGAAACGAAATCGATACATTTCTCACGAAGATTAGCAAGACTTAAAGTTCAACTGATCTACATGGACGAGTATAATTGTAGCAGTTAGATCACATCCGTGCAATATGAAATTTGGGAATTCAGAAAGACACATACCTTCAAGGTGATTTTATGATCGATTTTCTAACAGAACATTGATTGTCAGACTCGGTGATTGTATGACTTAGTAAATTTATGACTGTGAGGCTGCCTTATTGTGTGTGTGGCTGTGTGGTGGTCTTTTTGTTTGACCGTGAGGTTTTGTGGCTAAATCGTTGTATTGATATGCAGTTTATAACTGTCTATTAGTATGACAGCATTGTTGTGTAGCTGTCGTGTTGTGTAACTGTCCTGTTGTGTAGCTGTCTTGTTGTGTAACTGTCCTGTTGTGTAGCTGTTGTGTTGTGTAGCTGTCGTGTTGTGTAGCTGTTGTGTTGTGTAGCTGTTGTGTTGTGTAGCTGTCCTGTTGTGTAGCTGTCCTGTTGTGTAGCTGTCATGTTGTGTAGCTGTCGTGTTGTGTAACTATCATGTTGTGTAGCTGTCGTATTGTGTAACTGTCCTGTTGTGTAACTATCATGTTGTGTAGCTGTCGTATTGTGTAACTGTCCTGTTGTGTAACTGTCGTGTTGTGTAGCTGTCGTGTTGTGTAGCTGTCGTGTTGTGTAGCTGTCATATTGTGTAACTGTCCTGTTGTGTAACTGTCGTGTTGTGTAGCTGTCCTATTGTGAAACAGACCTGTTTTATAGCTGTCCTGTTGTGTAGATAGCTGTTATGTTGTGTAGCTGTCCTGTTGTGTAGCTGTCCTGTTGTGTAGTTGTCCTCTTGTAAAGCTGTTATGTTGTGAAGCTGACCTGTTGTGAAACTGTTATGTTGTGAAGCTGTTATGTTGTGAAGCTGTTATGTTGTGATGCTGTTATGTTGTGAAGCTGTTATATTTTATAGCTGTCCTGTCGTGTAGCTGTCCTGTTGTGTGGCTATTGTGTCGTGTAGCTGTCCCATGGTGAAACTGTCCCATTGTATGTCTGTTCCGTTGTGTAGCTAGGTAGCTGTCCGTTGTGTCTGTTCCGTTGGGTAGCTGGCTAGCTGTCCGTTGTGTCTGATCCGTTGTGTAGCTAGCTAGTTGCTCGTTGTGTCTCACGTTGTGAGGCTAATATGCTTGATTTGTGATTGTTCATCTCACTGCGTGGTTAACTCACAGTGTGGCTGTCTCAATGTGTGGCTGTTTCACTGTGTGGCTGTCTCACTGTGTGGCTGTCTCACTGTGTGGCTGTTTCACTGTGTGGCTGTCTCACTGTGTGGCTGTTTCATTGTGTAGCTGTCTCACTGTATGGCTGTCTCACTGTGTTGCTATCTCACAGTATTGCTATCTTCTTCTTCTTTCGTTCACTTGAAACATGTCTATATCTGTAATTCTGTCTCCTGAATAAAACTCACTGTCTTTTGTAGTTCATACTGTGTCACATAGAGCTTTGATTCCAGTGTTGTTTCCTCTGGCCAATATGTCTGCCTCAGCGTTTCATGCTCAGAACACTCTTGAAGTATATGTTTGGCACTCTGTGCTGCCTGTCCACATGTACACATGGCCGTGTTGCCAATCTTGAACTTTGTATACATGTGACTGCGGAGTTGGTTGTGTCCTGTTCTGAGACGTAGAATTATAACTTGTTCTGATCTGTTCATAATGTGATAGTCATCTTGTGTTGGTGTTTGTGGCTTTCTTATTGACTTGATCATCTGTTTTTTCTGATGGTAGGTGATTGGTATATCTGGGTGGTCTTCAGCAGCACCTTCCTTAGCCAGTTGGTCTGCTTTTTCATTTCCTTGTATTCCACAGTGAGAGGGTATCCACTGCATGGTTACCCTATCCTATATGGTACGACAATTCGCTAAGTAGTTTTTTCAAGTCTGTTAGTTTTCCAGACTGGGGAGCTTGAAGCAGACCTTGCGTCTGTCAGGAATACCACAGGCTGTAGGCCAGAGATGGAGTTCAGCAGTTTTTTAGCTGCCACACTAATTGCTTGGATTTCTGCATCATAATTATTGCAGAATTTTCCTGTCGGTGTTCTGATTGTATCTCTAGGCTTGTGTGTATATTCTATATATACACCTGTAAGTGTAATCCTGATTGCAAGTGTAATCCTGACTACACGATATTACAGAATTCTGAACTAAACAACAGAGAAATAGGAAATGCAGAAATTCTAGTAGATGAAATAAAAGAGGCCATACGAACATTGAAAGGAGGGAAGTCACCTGGTATAGACAACATTCCAGCAGAATTGTTGAAATACGGGGGCATTAATGTGGTAAATATTATGACCAAAATATGCCAAAATATATGGAACACAAAACAATGGCCCACTGAGTGGACACAATCACTAATAATACCAATTCCCAAGAAAGGAAATTTGAAAGTGTGTACAAATTACAGAACAATTAGCCTTATAACACACCCCAGTAAAGTGATGCTCAAAATACTACTTAACAGAATAAAACACAAGTCGGAAGAAATAATTGCAGAAGAACAAGCTGGCTTCAGAGCAAACAGAAGCACCGTTGAACAAATATTTAACATCCGAACACTAATCGAAAAAACATATTCAACACCAACGTGATTTATACCACAACTTCATTGACTTTACAAAGGCCTTTGATCGTGTTTGGCATGATGGTCTGTGGCACATACTAAGGAAATTTAATTTTGACACCACAATTATAGACATTATTGAAGCTCTGTACGAAAATGCAAATAGTGCTGTCTTGACACACAATACAATTGGAGAGTTCTTCAAAACAACTGTGGGAGTTCGACAGGGATGCGTAATGTCCCCAGTACTTTTTAACATATACTTAGAGCACATCATACAAGAAACATTGCATGACTACAACACGTCTATATCGATCGGAGGTCGCCCTATTTGCAACTTGCGTTTCGCTGATGATATTGATCTTATAGCTGGGTCAGAACAATCATTGCAAGAATTAACATCAAAGTTAGAAAAAGTTACCAGCAAGTACGGAATGGAAATCAATTCAGATAAGAGCAAAATTTTGGTAAACAGCAGAGACACAGAAAACCAGACTAATATCATGATGAATGGACACAAGCTTGAAGAGGTGAATACCTTCAAATACCTCGGATCCAGTATATGCAGCGATGGTAAATGCAAAGCAGAACTAAAAATAAGGCTGGAGATGGCTTTAGCGTCATTGTCAAGGCTAACTGTGATTTGGAAAAGCAACATCAGTGTTGGAGTGAAAATCAAACTGTATAGGTCGCTGGTGCTTTCTGTTGTGTTGTATGGTTGTGAGAGTTGGACACTCACTGCAGACATAGAGAGAAGATTACAGGCTTTCGAGTATAAATGCTACAGAAGAATTCTACGAATTTCCTATAGGGAACATAAGACCAATGTGTACGTAAGAAATAAAGTAGAGATGTGTGCAGGTGTCCAGGAGCCATTGCTTTCAATAGTGAAACGACGAAAACTAGCATGGTTCGGACATGTATGCAGGCACGATTCCTTGTCAAAAACAATACTGCAGGGAACTGTCGAGGGTGGAAGAAGCAGAGGAGGACAAATAAAGACATGGACAGAGAACATCAAGGAATGGACAGGGCTAGATATTTCCACACTCATCCGCATCGCTGACGATAGAATTCGCTGGAGGACTCTGTGTGCTGAAGCATCCAATGTGGTACCCCTACGACCCTGAAGGGTTATGGGTTTATTGATTGATTGATTGATATATACACCTGCACCTCCATTCCTCACTGCATTCTGTGCTGACCCATCTGTGTATACTCTGACCCATATATCTTGTGGATATTCCTCATCCAGGAAACTGAGGATGACTGTCCTTCGCTGCACACTGTTCTGTTCGTCCTCGCTTAGTATTCCTTTCACATGGGTCTGAATGTATATTGACATTCCATGCCTTTCACTCCACGGGGTTTTTTCTGCTACATACCTTAAGGGGCTGTCAACTTCAGGGGCTGGAAACTAAGACTGGTCGGGCAGTCCCACTCGAGCAGGATCATAGTCCTGCCCAAGTAAGCAGAGTGCTGAAGACGGAGGCATCCAGCCAAAAGGCGCACAAATAATCAGGATGCCACGAACAAAACACAATGGAAACATGTCTGTTGCTATCTCACAGTGTTGCTATCTCACAGTGTTGCTATCTCACAGCGTTGCTATCCCACAGTATTGCTATATCACAGTGTTTCTATCTCACAGTGTTGCTATCTCACAGTGTTGCTATCTCACAGCGTTGCTATCTCACAGTGTTGCTATCTCACAGTGTTGCTATCTCACAGTGTTGCTATCTCACAGTGTTTCTATCTCACAGTGTTGCTATCTCACAGTGTTGCTATCTCACAGTGTTGCTATCTCACAGTGTTGCTATCTCACAGTGTTGCTATCTCACAGTGTTTCTATCTCACAGTGTTGCTATCTCACAGTGTTGCTATCTCACAGTGTTGCTATCTCACAGTGTTGCTATCTCACAGTGTTGCTATCTCACAGTGTTTCTATCTCACAGTATTGCTATCTCACAGTGTTGCTATCTCACAGTATTGCTATCTCACAGTGTTGCTATCTCACAGTGTTGCTATCTCACAGTGCTTCTATCTCACAGTGTTGCTATCTCACAGTGTTGCTATCTCACAGTTTTGCTATCTCACAGTGCTTCTACCTCACAGTGTTGCTATCTCACAGTATTGCTATCTCAGTGTTGCTATCTCACAGTGTTGCTATCTCATAGTGTTGCTATCTCACAGTGTTGCTATCTCACAGTGTTGCTATCTCACAGTGTTGCGATGATTGCACAGTGTGGCTATCTCAAAGTGTGACCATTTCGTTGCGTTGTTGTATTTGTGTAGCAATTGCTCGTCTGTTAAAGCTGCAATCTCACAGATCAATAGAATCCCAAAGAAACATGTCTTGCCCAATCTTGGAAACGCGCAACCACGTTCCCTGCGGCAACATTCTCAAATATGAAATCAATATTTTCCCCTCATAATAAGGGCGTTCATAGCATCGCAGAGATTCAAATATAGTTCCTAAACCGTGTTTGTGATCTTTGTCAGACATCATACAGGCATCGTCCATTTATGTTATCTATTATGTGAATGTAACATTACACAGATAATATATCGATGTATATAGATAAATCATATAGATAAGATATTCATGTATATATATATATATATTAGTCATAAAGATAAGATTTTGATGTTAAAAGGTAAATCACACAGATAAGATATTGATGTTAAATGGTAAATCACACAGATAAGATATTGATGTTGAATGGTAAATCACACAGATAAGATATTGATGTTGAATGGTAAATCACACAGATAAGATATTGATGTTGAATGGTAAATAACGAGGTGCAAATGATATTTTATAGCACTGTTGTAATTTTATAACTTCTGCTCACTGCAGCAAAACTGAAATCCAACAGGCGAAATTTCGTATACTGTAATGAAGTTTCTTCTAATCACTGGAAGCACACATAATAGCACGCACAAGTCGACGTTTCGAACACAAGGTGTTTATCAGGAACGCATTGAAAACAAAAAAAGACAAGAACGGTACTATTGACGTTGACATGGTAGAGATAATTATAGGTATATCCCGGAAGAATTGAAACTAGAAGGTTAGAGGTGAATCAACGCGAAAAGGAAATATATAAATCACACCAAAATATTGATGAAACACGACACGCAGATCAATGATAGAACAACAGGATGTCACCCATACGACTGGCGTACATTGATCCTAAAGATGTTGCAGCCGACAATGCCCTATACAAATTTTGGAAATTACACAAGGCAATGAATGAAAAAATTAAACTTGTGCTTGAAGGACGACTCGAAGCTTATACTAACCGCAGATGAGAAGAAGTGCAGCGTTCTAACAATCAGACCAGAACAATATTCATGAACGTAAGACTATAGTGACCACTTTAACAGCACCGCTGGTAACAAATGATATCGCTGGTGAGGAACTGGTCTCGTTTGAGGATGTAAAATAGACCATAAAAAAACGTCAGATGGTACACAAGGACCTGACGGAATACTCTACAGCCTCCTGAAAGATATTGCAGGCGACCAGCTTAAAACAATTGTGGATGATTTCAACACAAGTCTGAAAACAGGATGCATACCAGAAGAGTGGCCACACAGCTAAATTCTCCGTCTGTCTGTGATACTTGTCTGTCTGTGATACATGTCCTTCTGTGCTACAAGTATGTCTATAATAAATATATATGTCTGTGAATCGTGTCTGTCTGTAATACAAGTATGACTGTGATACCTGTCTGTCTGTGATACAAGTATGTCTGTGATACATGTCTGTCTATAATAATTATATGTATGTGCATCGTGTCTGTCTGTGATTCTGTCTATGATACGTGTCTGTCGGTGATACATGTCCTTCTGTGATACAAGTATGTCTGTGATACATGTCTGTCTGTTATACATGTATGTCTATGATACATGTCTGTCTGTGATACAAGTATGTCTGTGATACCTGTCTGTCTATGATACATGTCTGTCTGTGATACCTGTCTGTCTGTGATACATGTCTGTCTGTTATACATGTATGTCTGTGATACATGTCTGTCTGTGATACAAGTATGTCTGTGATAAATGTCTGTCTATAATAAATATATGTATGTGCATCGTGTCTGTCGGTGATACATTTCCTTCTATCATACCTGTCTGTCTGTGATATATGTCTGTCTGTTATACGTGTATGTTTATCACCAACACTATTTTTCGCTTGCCAACGCGCAAAAAGACCTCTTGGATGCATCCACGCTCCAAGCAGTGGCATCTTATAGACTATATCATAACTAGAAAAAGGGACATCAAAGATGTTCGTGTCACAAAAGCAATGCGTGGAGCTGAATGCTGGACTGATCACCGGCTTATAGTATCCAAACTAAATTTCACCATTGCAAGAAAAAGACGTCCATAGGGACAAACGATAGAAAAACGCCTAAACACTGATCGGTTGAGTAACCACGATATAAAAAATAATCTCTCCAAGGATCTCGACGTAGCCTTGGGAGACTTAGATCTTCTTAATACCACATCTGAAGTTAGCTGGGCTTCGTTTAAAGGAATTATTTACGCCAAAGCGAAGGAACATTTGGGTGTGAAGGTACATAGACACCAAGACTGGTTTGATGATAATAACTTTGAGATAACATCCTTGTTAGAAGAAAAACACAAAGCTTTCAAGAAACTACAAGGGGCAGCATCTTCACCGTCCAAGAAAGTAGCCTATAGCAAGATCCGTAACACTTGACAAAAGAAGCTTAGAGAGATAAAGGATAAATGGCTAAGTCGAAAATCTGAAGAAATTCAAATGTATGCAGACAGAAAGGACTATAAGCGATTCTATGAGGCTTTAAGAACTATCTATGGCCCACACTCATCGGGATCACCACCTCTATTAAATGCCGATTCGTCGAAGCTTCTCACTGATAAAAATGACATCTTAAATCGTTGGGCTGAACATTTTGAAGAAATCCTAAACAAACCATCAGTAATAAATGAAGAAGTCATAAACAGAATGCCACAACTTAGGATAAGAGAAGAACTCGATATACCCCCAAGCAGTCAAGAGGTTATGATAGCGATTAAACAAATGTCAAATGATAAAGCTCCAGGTTTGGATGCCTTAACTGCTGCAATTTATAAAAATGGCGGACCACTGCTGATTAAAAAAACTAACTGACATTTTTGGTATTTTCTGGAACTCAGGTACATTGCCTCAAGATCTAAAAGATGCTTCTATAGTGCACCTATATAAAGGCAAAGGTACCAAACAGTCTTGCGATAATCATAGGGGCATATCACTTTTGTCTATAGCTGGTAAAATTCTCGCTCGTGTCATACTCAACAGATTAAATAATTTACTACTAATCGAGCTACTCCCAGATAGTCAGTGCGGTTTTCGTGCAGGTCGTGGTACAGTTGATATGATATTCTCTGCACGACAAATTCAGGAAAAGTCACAAGAGCAACATAGTGAACTCTTAGCAACATTTGTGGACTTAACTAAAGCATTCGATACCGTTAACAGAGAAGGACTGTGGAAGGTGCTTACAAAGTTCGGATGATCCCCAAAACTTGTCACTGTGATACGACACTTTCATGACGGTATGATAGCTAGTGTTATCTGCGAAGGAGGAGTATCTCCTGCATTCCCTGTTACAAATGGTGTAAAGCAGGAATGTGTGCTGGCCCCTACTCTTTTCAGCCTGTTATTTACGGCCATGTTAACGGAAACGCACCATAGTAATGAAACAGCAGGCATAATGATAATTACAGAACGGATGGTGGTCTTTTCAATTTACGTCGTCTAAAAGCAAACACGAAAACTAAATCTAGTACTGTTAGAGAATTACTTTATGCTGACGACTGTGCATTGTATGCTGACTCTGTCGTAAACATGCAGAGCACCATAGACCGCTTCTCACAGACCTGCAATAACTTTGGTCTCACTATTAACACCAAAAAAACAGAAGTCATGCACCAAGCAACATCAAATAGCCAACATACTGCTACTTCCATCATCGTCAATCAGGAAAAACTGCAGGTAGTCGACAATTTTACTTACCTTGGACTCTCTCTCGCGATGTCAACATTAATGTGGAAATTAACAATAGACTGGCAAAAGCTAGTGCTGTATTTGGCAGATTACGCAACAATGTATGGGACAGAAGAGGTATAAGAACAACCACCAAACTACAAGTATATCATGCTGCTGTTATACCAACCTTACTATACGCCTGCAAAACGTGGACAGTGTATGTTAGACATGCAAGAAAGTTAAATCATTTCCATCTTACCTGCCTACGTAAATTACTAAACATCCATTGGTGGGACAAAGTACCAGACTACGAGGTCTTGGAAAAATCAACCTCAATAAGCATCCACACAATACTTATGAAGGCGCAAGCACGCTGGGCAGGCCATCTTGTGCGTATGGAGAACTCGCGTTTGCCAAAACAAATATATTATGGAGAACTCAAGGCAGGATTTCGAAAAGCTGGTGGACAGAAAAAGCGTTTCAAAGACACGCTCAAGTCATCCTTGAAACATCTTAACATTGACGTAGGCGCTTGGGAGAGCCTCGCTCAGGATAGAACAGCATGGCGTTACAGCATTAGAACGGGAGCACTAGCGGCAGAAGAATTCAGACAAGAAACTGCAAGACAGAAGCGGACACGTAGAAAAGAAAAAACATCTCAACCTCACACAGATACCTTCTATTGTTGTCAATTCTGTAAAAGAACATTTTGTGCGCGCATTGGACTTGCTAGTCATTTAAAAACGAACTATTAACTTTATTATTTTATTATTTATTGTTATTGTTATTATTTATTGTTATTATTTATTGTTATTATTATTATTGTTGAGTTTTTGGTCATCGTCGATCACGACGGACGAACATCATCATGTTTGTGATACCTGTCTGTCTGTGATACATGTCTGTCTGTGATACCTGTCTGTCTGTGATACCTGTCTGTCTGTGATACATGTCTGTCTGTGATACATGTCTGTCTGTGATACCTGTCTGTTATACATGTCTGTGATACCTGTTTGTCTGTGATACCTGTCTGTTTGTGATACCTGTCTGTCTGTGATACATGTCTGTCTGTGATACATGTATGTCTGTGATACCTGTCTGTCTGTGATACATGACTGTCTGTGATACATGTCTGTCTGTGATACATGTCTGTCTGTGATACATGTCTGTCTTTGATACATGACTGTCTGTGATACATGTCTGTCTGTGATACCTGTCTGTGATACATGTCTGTCTGTGATACATGTCTGTCTATGATACATGTCTGTCTGTGATACATGTATGTCTGTGATACCTGTATGTCTGTGATACCTGTCTGTGATACATGTCTGTCTGTGATACATGTCTGTCTATGATACATGTCTGTCTGTGATACATGTCTGTCTATGATACATGTCTGTCTGTGATACCTGTCTGTCTGTGATACATGTCTGTCTATGATACATGTCTGTCTGTGATACCTGTCTGTGATACATGTCTGTCTGTGATACATGTATGTCTGTGATACCTGTCTATGATACATGTCTGTCTGTGATACCTGTCTGTGATACATGTCTGTCTGTGATACATGTATGTCTGTGATACATGTCTGTCTGTGATACCTGTCTGTCTGTGATACATGTCTGTCTATGATACATGTCTGTGATACCTGTCTGTGATACATGTCTGTCTGTGATACATGTATGTCTGTGATACCTGTCTGTGATACCTGTCTGTGATACATGTCTGTCTGTGATACATGTCTGTCTGTGATACATGTCTGTCTGTGATACATGTCTGTCTGTGATACATGTCTGTCTGTGATACATGTCTGTCTGTGATACATGTCTGTCTGTGATACCTGTCTGTCTGTGATACATGTCTGTCTGTGATACATGTATGTCTGTGATACATGTCTGTCTGTGATACATGTCTGTCTGTGATACATGTCTGTCTGTGATACATGTATGTCTGTGATACCTGTCTGTGATACCTGTCTGTGATACATGTCTGTCTGTGATACATGTCTGTCTGTGATACATGTATGTCTGTGATACCTGTCTGTGATACCTGTCTGTGATACCTGTCTGTCTGTGATACATGTCTGTCTGTGATACATGTATGTCTGTGATACCTGTCTGTGATACCTGTCTGTCTGTGATACATGTCTGTCTGTGATACATGTCTGTCTGTGATACATGTCTGTCTGTGATACATGTCTGTCTGTGATACATGTATGTCTGTGATACCTGTCTGTGATACCTGTCTGTGATACATGTCTGTCTGTGATACATGTCTGTCTGTGATACATGTCTGTCTGTGATACATGTATGTCTGTGATACCTGTCTGTGATACCTGTCAGTGATACATGTCTGTCTGTGATACATGTCTGTCTGTGATACATGTCTGTCTGTGATACATGTCTGTCTGTGATACATGTCTGTCTGTGATACATGTCTGTCTGTGATACCTGTCTGTCTGTGATACATGTCTGTCTGTGATACATGTCTGTCTGTGATACATGTCTGTCTGTGATACATGTATGTCTGTGATACCTGTCTGTGATACCTGTCTGTCTGTGATACATGTCTGTCTGTGATACATGTCTGTCTGTGATACATGTCTGTCTGTGATACATGTCTGTCTGTGATACATGTCTGTCTGTGATACATGTCTGTCTGTGATACATGTCTGTCTGTGATACATGTATGTCTGTGATACATGTCTGTCTGTGATACATGTATGTCTGTGATACCTGTCTGTGATACCTGTCTGTGATACCTGTCTGTGATACCTGTCTGTGATACCTGTCTGTGATACATGTATGTCTGTGATACATGTCTGTCTGTGATACATGTCCGTCTGTGATACATGTATGTCTGTGATACCTGTCTGTGATACATGTATGTCTGTGATACCTGTCTTTGATACCTGTCTGTGATACCTGTCTGTGATACCTGTCTGTGATACATGTATGTCTGTGATACCTGTCTGTGATACATGTATGTCTGTGATACCTGTCTGTGATACCTGTCTGTGATACCTGTCTGTGATACCTGTCTGTGATACATGTATGTCTGTGATACCTGTCTGTGATACATGTCTGTCTGTGATACATGTATGTCTGTGATACCTGTCTGTGATACCTGTCTGTGATACATGTCTGTCTGTGATACATGTATGTCTGTGATACCTGTCTGTGATACCTGTCTGTGATACATGTATGTCTGTGATACCTGTCTGTGATACCTGTCTGTGATACATGTCTGTCTGTGATACATGTATGTCTGTGATACATGGCTGTATCTGATACAAGTATGTCTATAATAAATATGTCTGTGAATTGTGTTTGACTGTGATACATATCTGTCTGTCATATGTGTCTATGATACTTTTCTTTGATACGTGTCTGTCGGTGATTCTGTCTGTGATACGTATCTCTCTGTGATACGTGTCTGTGCTACGTGTCTTTCCGGGATGCATGTCTTTTTGTGATACGTGTCTTTCTGTGATACTTGTCTGTGATACTTGTCTGTCTGTGATGCTTGTCTGTGATGCTTGTCTGTCTGTAATACATGTATGTATGTGATATATGTGTGTGATACATGTATGTATGTGATATATGTGTGTGATACATGTATGTATGTGATATATGTGTGTGATACATGTATGTATGTGATATATGTGTGTGATACATGTATGTATGTGATATATGTGTGTGATAAATGCCTGTGACATGGCTGCATGTGATACTTATGAGTGTTCCATGCCTGTGATACATGGCTGTCTGTGATACGAGTATATATTTTGATACCTGTGTGTGATAACTGTGTGTGATACCCGTCTGTGATAACTATGTGTGATACCTGTATGTGATACCTGTGTGCTACACATGTGTGTGATACCTATGTGTGATGCCTGTTTGTGATACATGTCCCATGTGAAAGGAATACTAAGCGAGGACGAACAGAACAGTGTGCAGCGAATAACAGTCACCCTCAGTTTCCTGGATGAGGAATATCCACAAGATATATGGGTCAGAGTGTACACAGATGGGTCAGCACAGAATGCTGTGAGGAATGGAGGTGCAGGTGTATATATAGAATATCCACACAAGCCTAGAGATACAATCAGAACAGCAACGGGAAAATTCTGCAATAATTATGATGCAGAAATCCAGGCAATTAGTGTGGCAGCTAAAAAACTGCTGAACTCCAACTCTGGCCTACAGCCTGTGGTATTCCTGACAGATGCAAGGTCAGTGCTTCAAGCTCTCCAGTCTGGAAAACTAACAGACTTGAAAAAACTACTTAGCGAATTGTCTTACCAGTATAGGGTAACCATGCAGTGGATACCCTCTCACTGTGGAATACAAGGAAATGAAAAAGCAGACCAACTGGCTAAGGAAGGTGCTGCTGAAGACCACCCAGATATACCAATCACCTACCATCAGATGATCAAGTCAATAAGAAAGCCACAAACACCAACACAAGATGACTATCACATTATGAACAGATCAGAACAAGTTATAATTCTACGTCTCAGAACAGGACACAACCGACTCCGCAGTCACATGTATACAAAGTTCAAGATTGGCAACACGGCCATGTGTACATGTGGACAAGGAAGCACAGAGTGCCAAACATATACTTCAAGAGTGTTCTGAGCATGAAACGCTGAGGCAGACATATTGGCCAGAGGAAACAACACTGGAATCAAAGCTCTATGTGACACAGTATGAACTACAAAAGACAGTGAGTTTTATTCAGGAGACAGAATTACAGATATAGACATGTTTCAAGTGAACGAAAGAAGAAGAAGAAGAAGAAGTGATACCTGTGTATGATACCTATGTGTGATACCTGTGTATGATACCTGTGTGTGATACCTGTGCGCTATACATGTGTGTGATACATATGTGTAATACCTGTGTGTGATACCTGTCTGTGATACCTGTCTGTGATACATGTCTGTGATACCTGTCTGTAATACCTGTGTGTGATACCTGTGTGTGATACCTGTCTGTGACACATGTGTGTGATACCTGTGTGATAGCTGTGTGTGATACACGTCTGTCTGTGATACATGCCTTTGATACCTGTGTATGATACCTGTGTGTGATACCTGTGTGTGATACCTGTGTGTGATACCTGAGTGTGCTACCTGTGTGTGATATATGCAGTCTGTGATACCTGTGTGTGATACCTGAGTGTGCTACCTGTGTGTGATACCTGTGTGTGATACCTGTGTGTGATACCTGTGTGTGATACCTGTGTGTGATACCTGAGTGTGATACCTGTGTGTGATACCTGTGTGTGATACATGTGTGTGATACATGCAGTCTGTGATACCTGAGTATGATACCTGTGTGTGATACCTGTGTGTGATACCTGTGTGTGATACCTGAGTGTGCTACCTGTGTGTGATACATACAGTCTGTAATAAATGTGTGTGATACATGTATGTGTGTGATACCTGTGTGTGATACATATATGTGTGTGATACCCGTGTGTGATACCTGTGTGTGATACATATATGTGTGTGATACCCGTGTGTGATACCTGTGTGTGATACCCGTGTGTGATACCTGTGTGTGATACCCGTGTGTGATACCTGTGTGTGATACCCGTGTGTGATACCTGTGTGTGATACCTGTGTGTGATACCTGTGTGTGATACCTGTGTGTGATACATATATGTGTGTGATACCCGTGTGTGATACCCGTGTGTGATACCTGTGTGTGATACCTGTGTGTGATACATATATGTGTGTGATACCCGTGTGTGATACCTGTGTGTGATACCTGTGTGTGATACCCGTGTGTGATACCTGTGTGTGATACCTGTGTGTGATACCTGTGTGTGATACCTGTGTGTGATACCTGTGTGTGATACATGCAGTCTGTGATACCTGTTTCTGATACCCGTGTGTGATACCTGTGTGTGATACCTGTGTGTGATACCTGTCTGTGATACCTGTGTGTGATACCCGTGTGTGATACCTGTGTGTGATACATATATGTGTGTGATACCCGTGTGTGATACCTGTGTGTGATACCTGTGTGTGATACCCGTGTGTGATACCTGTGTGTGATACCTGTGTGTGATACCTGTGTGTGATACCTGTGTGTGATACCTGTGTGTGATACATGCAGTCTGTGATACCTGTTTCTGATACCCGTGTGTGATACCTGTGTGTGATACCTGTGTGTGATACCTGTGTGTGATACCTGTGTGTGATACCTGTGTGTGATACATGCAGTCTGTGATACCTGTTTCTGATACCCGTGTGTGATACCTGTGTGTGATACCTGTGTGTGATACCCGTGTGTGATACCTGTGTGTGATACCTGTGTGTGATACCTGTGTGTGATACATGCAGTCTGTGATACCTGTTTCTGATACCCGTGTGTGATACCTGTGTGTGATACCTGTGTGTGATACCTGTGTGTGATACCTGTTTCTGATACCTGTGTGTGATACCTGTGTGTGATACCCGTGTGTGATACCTGTGTGTGATACCTGTGTGTGATACATGCAGTCTGTGATACCTGTTTCTGATACCTGTGTGTGATACCTGCTTTGTGTGATACATGCAGTTTATGATACCTGTGTGTGATACACGTATGTGTGTGATACCTGTGTGTGATACACGTATGTCTGCAATTCCTGTATGTGATATCTATCTGGGATACCTGTCTCACTACGACAATTCTATAGTCTGATCGACTGTCTGCTTGTGGCAATTCTATAGTCTGATCGACTGTCTGCCAGCGACAATTCTATAGTCTGATCGACTGTCTGCCTGCGACATTTCTATAGTCTGATCGGCTGTCTGCCTGCGACACCTACGCTGATACCTTCCTCAGAAATCAGATGGGTGATAATCGAAAAACCGACCTGTGGCACTTCAACACTCAATTGTGTCACTAAAGGTTATAGCGATTTCAGTTGAAAGATGCTCTTAAGGGATGTCAGACAGAACGGCTGACACGTCCTGGCAGCAGACATCAACAAATGTATACATCTGGTTGGACGTCACAGATTTTTACAGCCTGGGAACTCGACATCTCGCTTGTTAAACGATTGACCGTTTTGTCAGAATTTCTCCACAGCTTAGGCTGTGTCGATTGTGTCCAGGAGGCAGGGGGAACGAGTTATGGTTGTTGTCTAGTCTTGAGTTTTATCGCGATTATATATTCATTTCAAGCATTCGTTTTATCTACATTGTGCGCTGTAACTATTTCAATGTTTGTATATAACTATTTCAATGTTTGTATATAACTATTTCAATGTTTGTATATAACTATTTCAATGTTTGTATATAACTATTTCAATGTTTGTATATAACTATTTCAAATATCATAATCTGATATCAAGTCAAATATGTTCTAAATTTCCTCTATTCATGTGAAGTCAAATGTGTTCTAGTCTGTATGTTCTTCTGAATGTGTTCTTCAACTCCCGACCAGTAACAGAAATCAGTTTTCTACATGGGAATGTCTGGTGCCGTTTATTACAGCTTAATTGCGATACCCGCGCCTTCTAACAGACACATTCATGTTTAACTGTGTACCCTCGCCTTCTAACAGACACATTCATGTTTAACTGTGTACCCGCGCCTTCTATCTGACACATGTTTAACTGTGTACCCGCGCCTTCTAACAGACAGATTCATGTTTAACTGTGTCCCTTTGCCTTCTATCTGACACATTCATGTTTAACTGTGTACCCTCGCCTTCTATCTGACACATTCATGTTTAACTGTGTACCCTCGCCTTCTATCTGACACATGTTTAACTGTGTACCCGCGCCTTCTATCTGACACATGTTTAACTGTGTACCCTCGCCTTCTATCTGACACATGTTTAACTGTGTACCCTCGCCTTCTATCTGACACATGTTTAACTGTGTACCTTCGCCTTCTATCTGACACATGTTTAACTGTGTACCTTCGCCTTCTATCTGACACATGTTTAACTGTGTACCCGCGCCTTCTATCTGACACATTCATGTTTAACTGTGTCCCTTTGCCTTCTATCTGTACATGTTTAACTGTGTACCCGCGCCTTCTATGTGACACATTCATGTTTAACTGTGTACCCACGCCTTCTATCTGACACATTCATGTTTAACTGTGTACCCGCGCCTTCTATCTGACACATTCATGTTTAACTGTGTACCCGCGCCTTCTATCTGACACATGTTTAACTGTGTACCCGCGCCTTCTATCTGACACATTCATGTTTAACTGTGTACCCGCGCCTTCTATCTGACACATTCATGTTTAACTGTGTCCCTTTGCCTTCTATCTGTACATGTTTAACTGTGTACCCGCGCCTTCTATCTGACACATTCATGTTTAACTGTGTTCCCTCGCCTTCTATCTGACACATGTTTAACTGTGTACCCGAACCTCCTTCTATTCTGACACATACATGTTTAACTGTGTACACTCGCCTTCTATTCTGACACATTCATGTTTAACTGTGTACCCGCGCCTTCTATCTGACACATTCATGTTTAACTGTGTACCCTCGCCTTCTATCTGACACATGTTTAACTGTGTACCCTCGCCTTCTATCTGACACATGTTTAACTGTGTACCCTCGCCTTCTATCTGACACATGTTTAACTGTGTACCCGCGCCTTCTATCTGACACATGTTTAACTGTGTACCCTCGCCTTCTATCTGACACATGTTTAACTGTGTACCCTCGCCTTCTATCTGACACATTCATGTTTAACTTTGTATTTTTAATCACACATGAAATTTCACATTTTATTAGTCAACTGTCATGTCAAACCCTTCTTATTCATCTTCTTCTACATACATAACAGATCAGGGGTGTTACTATTACAACATTTACTCCTCTAGATCGGCCTAATGTATAGGCGTGTAATCTACTCAATGCGAGTCTAGTTGTCTAGTTCATAATGAACATTTCTATGAAGACTGTTCATTTCCCGCGGTGCGTTCTATGACAGTTTACAGATTCATTCACGCTAACCAACCAGACAGGCAAACATGCAAACAAGAATTCGTTAGGCAATGTTTTTATTTGTTTCGCTAGGGAGAGACACATATCTCTGGAAATAGGGTCTTAGCAGGAACTTTCTAGAAAAATGGAGAGTCAAGGGAGTGTGTTAGATTTTTAGAGTGAGCTAGAGAGGCTGAGTGTAAGAGAGAGAGAGAGAGAGAGATTAAGTGCAAGGAAGAGAGAATCAACAACATTGTCAGAGATTTAATGCCATCAAGTACGAAAGTGCAGTGATGGTAAGACAGAGTTTCTGAGTGTCTGTATGACAGAGTTTCTGTGAGAGTGTCTGTATGACAGAGTTTCTGTGAGAGTGTCTGTATGACAGAGTTTCTGAGAGAGTGTCTGTATGACAGAGTTTCTTAGAAAGTGTCTGTATGACAGAGTTTCTGTGAGAGTGTCTGTATGACAGAGTTTCGGAGAGAGTGTCTGTATGACAGAGTTTCTGAGAGAGTGTCTGTATGACAGAGTTTCTGAGAAAGTGTCTGTATGACAGAGTTTCTGAGAGTGTCTGTATGACAGGGTTTCTGTGAGAGTGTCTGTATGACAGCGTTTCTGAGAAAGTGTCTGTATGACAGTTTCTGAGAGAGTGCCTGTATGACAGAGTTTCTGTGAGAGTGTCTGTATGACAGACTTACTGAGTGTCTGTATGACAGAGTTACTGAGAGAGTGTCTGTATGGCAGAGTTACTGAGAGAGTGTCTGTATGACAGAGTTTATGAGAGAGTGTCTGTATGACATTTTCTAAAATCTCTCACTACTTTAAGCAGTGTCTACTAATGTAAGCAGTGTGTACTAATGTAAGTAGTGTGTACCAATGTAAGCAGTGTGTACTAAAGTAAGCAGTGTGTACTAATGTAAGTAGTGTGTACTAATGTAAGCAGTGTGTACTAGTCTAAGATTTATTTCCTCAATTCTAATGTACAAATCTAAGATGTATTTTCCCACTCTGATGTACTAATATAAGATGTATGCTCCCAATCTGACGTGTATCTGATTTTCCCAATCTGATAAATCTGTGATGTATTTCCCAACTTTTCCACAAATTTCTGATTCCAATCTAAACATTGTGTACCAATGTAAGACTTAACTGAAAATCTGAACTAGTCACACTTTAAATCTGCTCTCCCACTCTGCAAATGTTATTGTCTAACTCATCAGCGTTCATCCTACTCTAGATGCTTGTTGTCTGACACTAAGTTTGCTGTAGCACGGTGTGAGATGACTAGGTTCAGATAAAATCATTGAATCATGAGTTTTGATGCTGGGACAACTCACATTCTTCAGCGCGTGCACAAACGATTAAAATATGATCGATTATTTCAGCATTTGATCGGTACAACTTAGCGACGACGCTTTCAGTAACGTTATTAGATGTAACATCAACAAGCGGATATGACGTCCACACGTGTGCCGGCTGTGATACCACAATTCAGTTGATATTTATGTAGCAAAATCTCAAGAATTGAAGCTCAGTCCTACCTCTTGATGTGACATGACTTGAGGCTCAGTCCTACCTCTTGATGTGACATGACTTGAAGCCCAGTCCTACCTCTTGATGTGACAACGCGATACTCAGTCCTACCTCTTGATGTGACAACGCGATACTCAGTCCTACCTCTTGATGTGACATGACTTGAAGCTCAGTCCTACCTCTTGATGTGACAACGCGATACTCAGTCCTACCTCTTGATGTGACATGACTTGAGGCTCAGTCATATCACTTGATATGACAACGCGAGGTTCAGTCCTACATCGTGATGTGACATGACTTGAGGCTCAGTCCTACCTATTGATGTGACAACGTGAGGCTCAGTTCTACCTCGTGATATGAGATGGCTTGAGGCTCAGTCCTACCTCGTGATGTGACATGAATTGAGGCTCAGTCCTACCTCGTGATGTGACATGGCTTGAGGCTCAGTCCTATCACATGATGTGACAACGCGAGGCTCAGTCCTACCTCGTGATGTGACATGAACGTAGTCATGGAATTGGCAGTATATTTATCTGAACGTAGTCATTGAGTTGGCAGTATATGTATCTGAACGTAGTCATGAATTTGGAATGTATCAAATGTAATGTTAGGTCTACTTAATAACATTAGTAAAATCTGTCTGGACATAACTGTCATCGGTGCTGACCTGCGTGCATGATCCAACGACAGTTTGTCAGATTGAATTCCCTCTCACTCTTGTACACGCCCACTCAATGCTTGTAAGATCACTCCTTTGTGTGTGTGAGTGAGAGAGAGACACCCATTTCTCACCTGTTCCCTTTCCACCACACATGTTAGTTTACCTATTCTTGGCACGCGAGCCTGTCTACTGACGGCAACGCTCTGTGATTGTGTTCAGTCATCTGAAGCCATCTGTAACACTCAAAGCAAATCCACAACCGCACTTTCCACTAACACTACTATGCCACTTTCCACTAACACTACTATGCCACTTTCCACTAACACTACTATGCCACTTTCCACTAACACTACTATGCCACTTTTCACTAACACTATTATGCCACTTTTCACTAACACTACTATGCCACTTTCCACTAACACTAATATGCCACTTTCCACTAACACTACTATGCCACTTTCCACTAACACTACTATGCCACTTTTCACTAACACTACTATGCCACTTTCTACTAACACTATTATGCCACTTTTCACTAACACTACTATGCCACTTTCGGATACTGGTTAGTACCTCTTGGCTTTCCTTACTCCACAGATTCTAATTTTCCTGACTCAACAGGACCGTGTGGAAACCTAGATCTACACTTCTAGTTCAGGGAGCAAAGAATAGGACCACTGTCTTCCTTACATGAATATTGTAGGAGACGATTTCAGAAAGTCAGGGATAGACTAACAACTTGTCACCTGTGTAAAAATCATCACTGTCACTGCAAGTCTTGTCACGTCATGCCTTGTCACGTCATGCCTTGTCACGTCATGTCTAGTCATGTCATGTATGTCACTGTATGTCTTGTCACGGCAGGTCTTTTCACGATTAGTTTTTCTTCTGTTACATGATCCCCATGTCCCTCATTTCCTCACTCACTGCTCCATTTTCTCAGTCAGCACTCCCTCCAGGAGCAAAGTTACCTCATTGCTCACGAGTGGTTATAGAGTTCGCAAACAAGATCACAAAAGTACCTCCTCTTGGTGCATCCTGGAACAGAAATAATAATAGCTGTTAACTTTTTTTTCTTGATCAACAGGTTTGGGGATTATTTCCGCGATTGTGTATTCATCAGTTGAAATGTGGATTCAGTAGTTGAAATGTGGGTTCAGTAGTTGAAATGTGGATTCAGCAGTTGGAATGCGTATTCATCAGTTGAAATGTGGATTCAGCAGTTGTAATGTGGATTCAATAGTTGAAATGTGGATTCAGCAGTTGAAATGTGGAATCAATAGTTGAAATGTGGATTCAGCAGTTGAAATGTGGATTCAGTAGTTGAAATGTGGATTCAGTAGTTGAAATGTGGATTCATCAGTTGAAATGTGTACTCATCAGTTGAAATGTGGCTTCAGCAGTTGGAATGTGGATTGAGTAGTTGGAATGTGTATTCATCAGTTGAAATGTAGATTCAGCAGTTGGAATCTGGATTCAGTAGTTGAAATGTGGATTCAGTTGTTGAAATGTGGATTCAGTAGTTGAAATGTGGATTCAGTAGTTGACATGTGGATTAAGCAGTTGGAATGTGCATTCATCAGTTGAAATGTGGATTCAGTAGTTGAAATGTGGATTCAGTTGTTGGAATGTGGATTCAGTAGTAGGAATGTGTATTCATCAGTTTAAATGTAGATTCAGCAGTTGGAATGTGGATTCAGTAGTTGAAATATGGATTCAGTAGTTGAAATGTGGATTCAGCAGTTGGAATGTGCATTCATCAGTTGAAATGTGGATTCAGCAGTTGGAATGTGGAATCAGAAGTTGCAATGTGGATTCAGTAGTTAAAATGTGGATTCAACAGTTGGAATGTGAATTCAGCAGTTGGAATGAGAATTAACTGCAAAATATACATGCACTATAACCGACACCTCTGCGCCAACACATACAACGACACTATCGACACACATTGACGCATGTTAGTCCGGTTGATGCATTGCATGGACAGCCAATGCAAATATCACGAAATGTGTATGTTGATGTGATAGCGAACACTAAGTCCTGAGCTTGTCTCCATAAGGGTAATAAATTAATTGCATTGATATGGCAACACAGCTCCAGCGGACAGCACAACGCCAGAGCGCAGCGCAACGTCAGAGGACATCACAGCTCCGGAGGGCAGCGCTACGTGCAATTAAAACGTGAAAACCGTTACAAGAAAATAGGAACTAAAGTTGTGTTCATCTCGACATCAAATTACTAGTCTCTGGTGCTCCTAAATATTTGTACAGACACATATGAGAGTGTAGTGACTTGGAACAGAGGTTCATGATGTCAGTGAATGAGGCCCCGGCTAAGAGGGCAAACGAAACATAGCATAACTCTACCGTCGAGGTTTTCATATAACAGAATAATGCTCGCGGAGACACAAATGTTCAATAAACATTGGGCACAAGAGCAGTATGTCTAACTGCGCGAGACGACTTGACGGGCAGCGGAACATCTCCTGGAAGATTAGCGTAGTCGATCCATGCCTAAATCACTGACCACTGCCTCCTCGGAGACTGCCACACAGGTGAAATGTTTTGGCCTGTATATTCCAAGGGCACAGTGGGTGGAAAACATTTCTGAGTAGATTCGGTACAAATCCATCGACAGGTGACAGGTACATATCCATCCACTGGGGACAAATTTACATCCATCGACTGGGGACAGATACACATTCATTAACTGGGGGCAGATACACATTCATAAACTGGGGACAGATACACATTCATTAACTGGGGACAGATACACATTCATTAACTGGGGGCAGATACACATTCATTAACTGGGGACAGATACACATTCATTAACTGGGGACAGATACACATTCATTAACTGGGGGCAGATACACATTCATTAACTGGGGACAGATACACATTCATTAACTGGGGACAGATACACATTCATTAACTGGGGACAGATACACATTCATAAACTGGGGACAGATACACATTCATTAACTGGGGACAGATACACATTCATCGACTGGGGGCAGATACACATTCATTAACTGGGGACAAATACACATTCATTAACTGGGGACAGATACACATTCATTAACTGGGGACAAATACACATTCATCGACTGGGGACAGATACACATTCATTAACTGGGGACAAATACACATTCATTAACTGGGGACAAATACACATTCATTAACTGGGGACAGATACACATTCATTAACTGGGGACAAATACACATTCATTAACTGGGGACAAATACACATTCATTAACTGGGGACAGATACACATTCATTAACTGGGGACAAATACACATTCATTAACTGGGGACAGATACACATTCATTAACTGGGGACAAATACACATTCATTAACTGGGGACAGATACACATTCATCGACTGGGGACAGATACACATTCATTAACTGGGGACAGATACACATTCATAAACTGGGGACAGATACACATTCATAAACTGGGGACAGATACACATTCATTAACTGGGGACAAATACACATTCATCGACTGGGGGCAGATAAACATTCATCGACTGGGGACAAATACACATTCATCGACTGGGGACAGACACACATTCATCTACTGGAACTAATACACATTCATCTACTGGGGACAAATACACATTCATCTACTGGGGACAAATACACATTCATCTACTGGGGACAAATACACATTCATCTACTGGGGACAAATACACATTCATCTACTGGGGACAAATACACATTCATCTACTGGGGACAAATACACATTCATCTACTGGGGACAAAAACACATTCATCTACTGGGGACAAATACACATTCATCTACTGGGGACAGATACACATTCATCGACTTGGGAAAAATTCACACTCATCGACTGGGGACAAATACACATTCATCTACTGGGGACAAATACACATTCATCTACTGGGGACAAATACACATTCATCTACTGGGGACAAATACACATTCATCTACTGGGGACAAATACACATTCATCGACTGGGGGCAGATACACATTCATCTACTGGGGACAGATACACATTCATCGACTGGGGGCAGACACACATTCATCTACTGGGGACAAATACACATTCATCGACTGGAAACCGATAAACATTCATCGACTGGGGACAAATACACATTCATCGACTGGGGACAAATACACATTCATCTACTGGAACTAATACACATTCATCTACTGGGGACAAATACACATTCATCTACTGGGGACAAATACACATTCATCTACTGGGGACAAATACACATTCATCTACTGGGGACAAATACACATTCATCTACTGGGGACAAATACACATTCATCTACTGGGGACAAATACACATTCATCTACTGGAACTAATACACATTCATCTACTGGGGACAAATACACATTCATCTACTGGGGACAAATACACATTCATCGACTGGGGACAAATACACATTCATCTACTGGGGACAAATACACATTCATCTACTGGGGACAAATACACATTCATCTACTGGGGACAAATACACATTCATCTACTGGGGACAAATACACATTCATCGACTGGGGGCAGATACACATTCATCTACTGGGGACAGATACACATTCATCGACTGGGGGCAGACACACATTCATCTACTGGGGACAAATACACATTCATCGACTGGAAACCGATAAACATTCATCGACTGGGGACAAATACACATTCATCGACTGGGGACAAATACACATTCATCTACTGGAACTAATACACATTCATCTACTGGGGACAAATACACATTCATCTACTGGGGACAAATACACATTCATCTACTGGGGACAAATACACATTCATCGACTGGAAACCGATAAACATTCATCGACTGGGGACAAATACACATTCATCGACTGGGGACAAATACACATTCATCTACTGGAACTAATACACATTCATCGACTGGGGACAAATACACATTCATCGACTGGGGACAAATACACATTCATCTACTGGGGACAAATACACATTCATCTACTGGGGACAAATACACATTCATCTACTGGGGACAAATACACATTCATCTACTGGGGACAAATACACATTCATCTACTGGAACTAATACACATTCATCTACTGGGGGCAGACACACATTCATCGACTGGGGGCAGACACACATTCATCTACTGGGGGCAGATACACATTCATCGACTGGGGGCAGACACACATTCATCGACTGGGGGCAGATACACATTCATCTACTGGGGACAAATACACATTCATCGACTGGAAACCGATAAACATTCATCGACTGGGGACAAATACACATTCATCGACTGGGGACAAATACACATTCATCTACTGGAACTAATACACATTCATCGACTGGGGACAAATACACATTCATCTACTGGGGACAAATACACATTCATCTACTGGGGACAAATACACATTCATCTACTGGGGACAAATACACATTCATCTACTGGGGACAAATACACATTCATCTACTGGGGACAAATACACATTCATCTACTGGGGACAAATACACATTCATCGACTGGAAACCGATAAACATTCATCGACTGGGGACAAATACACATTCATCGACTGGGGACAAATACACATTCATCTACTGGAACTAATACACATTCATCGACTGGGGACAAATACACATTCATCTACTGGGGACAAATACACATTCATCGACTGGAAACCGATAAACATTCATCGACTGGGGACAAATACACATTCATCGACTGGGGACAAATACACATTCATCGACTGGGGACAAATACATATTCATCTACTGGAACTAATACACATTCATCGACTGGGGACAAATACACATTCATCGACTGGGACAAATACGCATTCATCTACTGGGGATAGATACACATTCTTCTACTGGGGACAAATACACATTCTTCTAATGGGGACAAATACACATTCATCGACTCGGGACAAATACACATTCTTCTACTGGGGACAAATACACATTCTTCTACTGGGGACAGATACACATTCATCTACTGGGGACAAATACACATTCATCGACTGGAAACCGATACACATTCATCTACTGGGGACAAATACACATTCATCGACTGGAGACGAATACACATTCATTGACTGGGGACAGATACACATCCATCGACTGGAGACAGATAAATATCCATCGACTTGGGACAGATAAATATCCATCGACTTGGGACAGATAAATATCCATCGACTTGGGACAGATAAATATCCATCGACTTGGGACAGATAAATATCCACCGACTGGTGGCAGATAGGAACTCAGTCACAGGCTAGGTTCAACATCATCATCATGTGGCGATCATATTTCTCCATGTACATCGATCTCTCGTATATGTCATCATCTCTGTTGGTGTCATCAATCGAAGCCATTTAGTCAAACTGTCCAATATCTTTTCTCTAGGTCTTTCTCTTGATCTTTTCCCTTCTATCTTTCCTGTTGTCACTATATTCTCAATGCCTCCTCTTCTCATTATGTACCCAATAAATGTTGATTAACTTTTTCTTATATTATCAATAATGCATCTTTTCACATCCATCCTTCTAAGACATTCTTCATTAGTTCAATCTTCGGCTGTTCAAGGAATGCGTAACATTCTTCATTAGTTCAATCTTTGGCTGTTCAAGGAATGCGTAACATTCTTGGAATAAACCACATCTCCGCTGCCTCCAATTAATTTTGTGATGTCTTATTTATTGTCCATGCTTCACTTCCATAGAGTAGCACTAGTTCAATGTAGCATTTAGGAACACGTTTTCTATGACTAGGGTAGCCCTCCCAAATTAATATCATGCCAAAAACGGATGTACAGAACCTTCCGATTTCAAAATAATTCAGCTGTAATGTAAATCTGGCTACACAACGTTCTTTACTTCCCGACGGGAATCACACGAAGTGCAGAAGAAGAAGATAGCACTACCTCATTCTCTTCACTCACCACTCCTTTTTTCTCTCATTCAGCACTACCTCCTTCTCTTCACTCACCACTCCTGTTTTCTCTCATTCAGCACTACCTCCTTCTCTTCACTCACCACTCCTTTTTTCTCTCATTCAGCACTACCTCCTTCTCTTCACTCACCACTCCTCTTTTCTCTCATTCAGCACTACCTCCTTCTCTTCACTCACCACTCCTCTTTTCTCTCAGTCAACACTACCTAATATCTTTCGTTCACCACTTCTCCTTTCTAAGGTCCACAAGAAAGAGTATATTTAACCAGCGATTTACGGGAACAGTCAGCATGGACAGTCTTTATGCTGCAATAACAGACAGTCGAGCCACATTCTGATAACGGTTTCTATACACACACATAAATAGATCCGGTTTGGTGTACACTCCCTGATCTAGCAGAAGTGTGATTTCTGGTATCAAACATCCTTGATTGAGATCTTGAGAAAGGTATTCACCGTTCTGTGTCATTATTTGAGTTTCTCCATTGATAAATGATTTGATAAACACTTTCATGTGACGTCTCAACCACAGATAAATCACAATTTTCCCTAGCAGACCTCTGACGTGTCATTTTATCAATGCACAAATTATCGCTGGTGAATTTCACATTCAGTAACAGGCCAGATTCATAACAGATATCTGCCCCGATTCGAACTCATGACCTCATGAACACAAGGCGAACAGCTTAACCACTACTCTCAGTTTCTGTCTTCGTGTGAATCACTCTAAAAAATGGTATCCGTGTATATTTACAATCTATCTTCATGCTTCTTCTCTTCAGTTGTCTCTATGATAATACGTTGGTTGGTCCGATAGATGAAAGGGTCTAGGTTCAACTTTTCTCTTGTGCTTTACCTGCAGTTTATTGTCAACTTCTGTGTGGGATAGTCTATTGCGGAAACACACAGAGCAAGAATTCACACACACACACACACAACAAGTTATCACGCACACACACAACACGTTATCACACACACACACGTTATCAATCACGTCACAAACTGTTATCAAACACACACACAAGATATTAAACACACACAACAAATTATCAATCACGTCACAAACTGTTATCAAATGCCAATAACCCTGAGATCACCTTATCGAACAGTTTATTGACTTGCTCTGATGTGAGTGATACTTGAGCGGTTTTTTTTTAAATCTGTATTTTTTGTATTGCAACATCAGACACTTCACAAACAACTTACTATTACTGCTGTACGAACCTTGTTAGTGGGTCTACTAACTTGCATCCACAAACGTGATCATGTTACGACAGCGCACTATACAATTAATATTGGCACCATTTTAACATTAGATGGCCGGTGCTCCAATGAGATAAAGTGCAGGATTTTTTTTTAAACTTTCGTTACGGCATGTTTTCCTGCGAATGAGTGCAGGAAGCTTAGGCTTTCTATGGTCTGTGGAAATAAAGGCAGCTTTGCCATAGCAGAGGCCGCGACATGTACAGAAATTATCTTCATTGTGCCTGCGAAAGGAAAAATTTATGTCCCAACCGTGGATTGAACCCGGGACCTCAAGGGTCTTAAAAAGGTGTGCTAACCACACGACCATGTGCTCCACAAGCACAGGATACCACAAGCTAAATCAGCATTTCACAACATGTTCAGTACAATGATGAAAATTCCATGGACAGCTAAGAAAACTAATGCAGACGTTCTCAGATGGTGATTGAGTAAATAGAAAAAATATAGCAAACAGAAGCAATCCAGTTTTTTAGGTAATTTTATGAGAAAAGTCACATTAAAAAATTTAGTCAAGTAACATTTGAACATTTAGTCAAGTAACATTTGAACATTTAGTCAAGTAACATGTGAACATTTAGTCAAGTAACATTTGAACATTTAGTCAAGTAACATGTGAACATTTAGTCAAGTAACATTTGAACATTTAGTAACACATTTAGTCAACTAACATTTGAACATTTAGTAACACATTTAGTCAAGTAACATTTGTACATTTAGTCAAGTAATATTTGAACAATTAGTAACACATTTAGTCAAGTAACATTTGAACATTTAGTTAAGTAACATTTGAACATTTAGTCAAGTAACATTTGAACATTTAGTCAAGTAACATTTGAACATTTAGTAACACATTTAGTCAAGTAATATTTGAACAATTAGTAACACATTTAGTCAAGTAACATTTGAACATTTAGTAACACATTTAGTCAAGTAATATTTGAACAATTAGTAACACATTTAGTCAAGTAACATTCGAACATTTAGTCAAGTAACATTTGAACATTTAGTCAAGTAACATTTGAACATTTAGTAACACATTTAGTCAACTAACATTTGAACATTTAGTAATACATTTAGTCAAGTAACATTTAAACATTTAGTCAAGTAACATTTGAACATTTAGTCAAGTAACATTTGAACATTTAGTCAAGTAACATTTGAACATTTAGTTAAGTAACATTTGAACATTTAGTCAAGTAACATTTGAACATTTAGTCACGTAACATTTGAACATTTAGTCAAGTAACATTTGAACATTTAGTAACACATTTAGTCAACTAACATTTGAACATTTAGTAATACATTTAGTCAAGTAACATTTAAACATTTAGTCAAGTAACATTTGAACATTTAGTCAAGTAACATTTGAACATTTAGTCAAGTAACATTTGAACATTTAGTTAAGTAACATTTGAACATTTAGTCAAGTAACATTTGAACACTTAGTCAAGTAACATTTAAACATTTAGTAACACATTTAGTCAAGTAACATTTGAACATTTAGTAACACATTTAGTCAAGTAACATTTGAACATTTAGTCAAGTAACATTTGAACATTTAGTCAAGTAACATTTGAACATTTAGTAACACGTTTAGTCAAGTAACATTTGAAAATTTAGTAACACATTTAGTCATGTAATATTTGAACATTTAGTAACACATTTAGTCAAGTAATATTTGAACATTTATTAAAGATCAATGTGAGAGGAGACAAATGAAGACATAGAGAGACAATTCTGGATGGGTTGAGAAATATCTGGATGTGTTGAGAAATATCTGGATGTGTTGCGAAATATCTGGATGTGTTGCGAAATTTCTGGATGGGTTGAGAAATATCTGGATGGGTTGAGGAATATCTGGATGGGTTGAAAAATATCTGGATGTGTTGCGAAATTTCTGGATGGGTTGAGAAATATCTGGATGGGTTGATAAATATCTGGATGGGTTGATAAATATCTAGATGGGTTGAGAAATATCTGGATGGGTTGAGAAATATCTGGATGTGTTGCGAAATTTCTGGATGGGATGAGAAATATCTGGATGGGTTGAGAAATATCTGGATGGGTTGAGAAATATCTGGATGGGTTGAGAAATATCTGGATGGGTTGAGAAATATCTGGATGGGTTGAGAAATATCTGGATGTATTGCGAAATTTCTGGATGCGTTGAGAAATATATGGATGTATTGCGAAATTTCTGGATGGGTTGAGAAATATCTGGATGGGTAGAGAAATATCTGGATGGGTTGATAAATATCCGGATGGGTTGAGAAATATATGAATGGGTTGAGAAATATCTGGATGGGTAGAGAAATATCTGGATGGGTTGATAAATATCCGGATGGGTTGAGAAATATATGAATGGGTTGAGAAATATCTGGATGTGTTGCGAAATTTCTGGATGGGTTGAGAAATATCTGGATGGGTTGAGAAATATCTGGATGGGTTGAGAAATATCTGGATGGGTTGAGAAATATCCGGATGGGTTGAGAAATATCTGGATAGGTTGAGAAATATCTGCATGGGTTGAGAATTATTTGTATGTGTTGCGAAATTTCTGGATGGGTTGAGAAATATCTGGATGGGTTGAGAAATATCTGGATGGGTTGAGAAATATCTGGACGGGTTGAGAAATATCTGGATGTGTTGAGAAATATCTGGATGGGTTGAGAAATATCTGGATGTGTTTCGTAATTTCTGGATGGGTTGAGAAATATCTGGATAGGTTGAGAAATATCTGGATGGGTTGAGATATATCTGGATAGGTTGAGAAATATCTGGATGGGTTGAGAAATATATGGATGGGTGTAGAAATATCTGGATGGGTTGAGAAATATCTGGATGTGTTGAGAAATTTCTGGATGGGTTGTGAAATATATTGATGGGTTTAGAAATAGCTGGATGTGTTGAGATATATCTGGATGGGTTGAGAAATATCTGGATGGGTTGTCACTGTGGCACAAAAGAATATCACCAACTGAAGTTATTATACATTGTAGCTTACGACACTCTACGCCAGCAAAACTTATGTCCGAAGCAGTGTCCACACTCGTACTCTAGGCGATGTTGGCATCATAGACGGGAAGCAAGTCCTTGTCTTCGAGGAAATCGCAAACATAGTCTAAATCGCAGTTGTCCAACACGGCTCATACAGACAGAATTGGGTTCAGTATTCAAGGGCATAGAGGGGACTGATGTCTTTCTCACACGAGATTTGTTCGCCGACAGTGAAGCACCTCTTCGAGATAGTCGCAATCTACCTACTACTTTGACTGATAAACACAATATCGGAGAGTTAAAAGACTGGTCGCTTCTGGCGATGGATTGTAAGGTCATCAAAGGCGGACTATTGGAATGCGTGAGAAATGCGCGAGTCACATCCCAGAACCCCGACGTATTTGACAAAGCAGCATCTCATCTAAGACAGTGTATCAACCCTGAGTCTAATCAAAGCAGCATCTCATCTAAGACAGTGTATCAACCCTGAGTCTAATTCGACTGTCGCCGTTTCCCAACATGGCTTATACAGAAAATTTAGGTCTGGGACCTAGGAACACAAAGGGTGGTAATGAACTGATCTTCTTACACAAGGAATAGCTCGCTGGCTGCGAAGCGCTTTGTCGGAGGAAAGACACACATACCGCACCAAGGCAAACTATCAGCTCGTAACATATATCCCCTCTGAGTGGAAGGCTCCTTCCTTCAATAGAAATAGTATTAAGCCGAAAGCTGAAGTCCCCAATGTATGAAAGAAAGCTATGAGGAATCACTACACTGCACTTAGAAAGTAACAGCAAGTTGCTCGCAAATCCTGGGGTAGCAACCAACCATCTCATATAGGGTTCTATAGAGCTGTCATTGTGGAAAAAAGTTCAGCCATAACAGCTCTTAGATTTCTGAGATATGAGAAAACCGTGGGGAATACGACATTAAGGAAAAACAGGAACAAGAATTGAAAGAAATCAGCCACAGCTGGTCAACATTACAGAAAATAGCAGCGGACATAAAATAATGGAGTGTTTGAACTGCTACACTAGGTGCCCAGGGGTGTAATAGATTGATCGTGCTGCGCTGGGTGTCCGGGGGTGTAATATAGATTGATGGTGAAGATAAAATGTCACATGGCATGTATAACATCTGCCAACTTTCTGAGATACACATTTTATGCTGACGTACCATATCATCTTCCCAAATGTTTGATAATACTTCTCTTATTTATTTGGCTTGCTTCTATAGACATACGTATCTACATCTGCGTCTGCCCTCAAACTCCAGCTGGCTAGCAGGCTACATTCTAGAGTGGACAGAATACGCTGTGTAATTGTTGAACTTTGACATAAGAGACTTTCCGTCATATTTAGCATTGCTTTCGTCTGATCACCTGACCTATTTGGTAACTTGCAGTGTTACCACTGTTTTAGGAAGAACATCGAATCGCACTGTAAAACTCCAGATAATCCCATACTATATAATTTAATATAAATAAGGACATAATATACCTAAATAAAAAAGGTAATTCACTCGGTTCATTAGACAAAGGCGTTGGACTTACATCGGCCATGTTCTCAGAATGAACAGCCTAAGAATTCCCCAGCAGTCACTATATTGGGTGCCACCTGGAATAAGAAGAAGAGGGAGACCTAGAGAAACTCTACGAAGAACCATTAATAGAGAAGGCATGTCAATAAACCTAAACAACACGCAACAATTGAAAGACCTGGCAACACAAAGACAGAAATGGAAAGCTATGGTTTCTGCCCTATGCGCCGCCTATGACCCTGGAGGAACATAACATAACTCGCTTCGTGCACAATTTCATCGTATCCATAAGTTGTTTGGTAAATTTTAATTTTCATTTAGGGTAAATAAGATTTATAGCTAAATTTCTAAGATTTCCAGAAAAAAATGGAAATTTGGCCAAAATAATACCAGTACGCCATACGACAAACAAAAAATACAGATCAAGTGAAAAAATCCCAGATGTGGCAACACTTGGTTATGAGTCGTCAACGGCAAATCTAGAAAACGACTAAAGTTCTTCCTATAAATAAAGTCAACATTCTATTTACCAATTTGGGTCCACACCAACCCCCCCCCCCCCCCCAATCCTTATGAACAGACTAACAATTCACAGACCCCTCTCCCTTCTTTTTTATGTCAAAGAAATGTCACCCCCTCCCCACTATCACTCTCTGATCAAAGATTATGCATATGAACTACGCAAATAATTCGCCAGTTTCTCAGTTTTTCCTAAGTTATTTCAAATTTTCAATCCATTTAATTATTTACAACATCGTTTATCACGACCTTCACCCTTGTCTACAGTTGACAAACGTTTTCAGATTCCCCTCTCCCTTCATTCTAATTGTTCACGTATTTTACCAACAGGCTCCTATCCTGATAATATTTTACCAACAGGCTCCTATCCTGATAATATTTTACCAACAGGCTCCTATCCTGATAATATTTTACCAACAGGCTCCTATCCTAATAATATTTTACCAACAGGCTCCTATCCTGATGGTAAGTGTGCACTACAGTAGATACATTTAAATTCGACATGTATAATATTGCAATGAATTTTAGACACTCCGTAGAATAGTGAAACATTTACACTGAGGAAGCAGAGATATGTTTTAGAAGAATATTAAGAGTACCATGGACAGATAAAAAGCGTCATGAATGTATCGTGAGAGAAATGTATCGTGAGAGAAATGTATCGTGAGAGAAATGTATCGTGAGAGAAATGTATCGTGAGAGAAATGTATCGTGAGAGAAATGTATCGTGAGAGAAATTTATCGTGAGAGAAATGTATTGTGAGAGAATGTATCTTGAGAGAAATGTATCGTGAGAGAAATGTATCGTGAGAGAAATGTATCGTGAGAGAAATGTATCGTGAGAGAAATGTATCGTGAGAGAAATGTATCGTGAGAGAAATGTATCGTGAGAGAAATTTATCGTGAGAGAAATGTATTGTGAGAGAATGTATCTTGAGAGAAATGTATCGTGAGAGAAATGTATCGTGAGAGAAATGTATCGTGAGAGAAATGTATTCAAAAAGAGAACTATATACCCGTATCAGAAAACAACATTTGTTGTGTACACGTCATGGGAAGAGTTTTGTGTACACGTCATGGGAAGAGAAAAGATAGAACAGTGTAACAACAGGCAAATTGAAGAGCAAGAAAGGCAAGGGAAGACCCAGAGAGAACAGCATGAAAACCTGGCATTGTGGCATGTGAGAACATCGGTATCGGAAATGATTGACAGAACATGAAATAGAAGACTGTGGAAAGACATGATAACCAACACCACACGGCATGACATCATACGGCATGACATCACACGGCATGACATCATACGGCATGACATCACACGGCATGACATCATACGGCATGACGTCACACGGCGTGGACTATATGTTAATATACCTTGACCCATCCTGGCCTCCATGTCCACCAACCACCTCTCCATGTCCACCAACCACCTCTCCATGTCCACCAATCACCTCTCCATGTCCACAAATCACCTCTCCATGTCCACCAACCCCCTCCCCGCGCAGACACAGAACACTCTAATATTGTACTGACATGATATATGCTGGTGTCCCCACCCCCCCCCCCACACACCCACACATACATATATACACCCACACACACACAGATCAATCTAATATTGTACTGACATGATACGTGCTGTTGACTACCATCCACACATACATCCACCCACACACACGCACACACACACACAGAACAATCTGATAATGTACGGACATGATATGTGCTCTTGACCCCCACCCACACACAAGCACACACCATTACCCACCCACACACACACACACACACACACACAGCTTGTCTCACTTGAAAATGGCGTTAGACCTGCTCTAATGTTAATGAGTTGTTACATTCAGACCTGTAGGCGCTGCTGACGGGCAAGAACATTTGTGAGGCCATGTTCCCGTTATCCTCATCAAGATTTTTCATTCTATCACTGTCAGGAGAAGACAAACAACATTAAGCTGTTTGCGGCCATCTTTCTCTCATTCCCTACAGATGAGATATGGCGATAGAAGTACGAGTGTGACACATCCAGTAGCGGAGACTAAGATAGTATGAGAATAGATGGCTTTCAGTATGTGTCAAGCAATCAGAAGACGTGTACGGTTAATAGTCAAACTCCTCAATCCTCAAATCTCCTGGGACAGACTTGATAGAAAGTGATGTGATAAAACACGGAATGTGGATACTGTGAGGCATCGACCAACGCAACAGGTGGACTATTCTAGAAGTCACAACATCTCCGGTGAATTATATCAGAAAATGTACTCAATGTTTGCACGTTCTAATACAATCTTAGATGTACTCAATGTTTGCACGTTCTAATACAATCTTAGATGTACTCAATGTTTGCACGTTCTAATACAATCTTAGATGTACTCAATGTTTGCACGCTCTAATACAATCTTAGATGTACTCAATGTTTGCACGTTCTAATACAATCTTAGATGTACTCAATGTTTGCACGTTCTAATACAATCTTAGATGTACTCAATGTTTGCACGTTCTAATACAATCTTAGATGGACATTCGTTCTGGATTGAAAGCGGCGAGCTGACGTCATCCAAATATGAATGTAATCACACAAATACACAAGAACAATCGATTTTGTGGGAAATGATTCTCTACGGGCAAATTATTGAATGTGTTTACGTGGGCATCGACAAAGTATCAGACACACAGGGCACCAGGTTGTCCTACAATCACACACAGGGCACCAAGTAGACATACTTTCACACACAGGGCACCATGTACACATAATATCACACACATGGCACCATGTACACATACTGTCACAGACAGGGCACTAAATATACATATTTTCACACATAGGGTATACAGGGGACATTTAAATCGGTGGTGTCATCATCCAGCGCTCGACATTTAAAACGGTGTAATTCAACATTTTCTTAAGAGGTGACTGCACAGCCGGGACCCTGAAGTATGTGGAGGTTGTTACTTCACAGCCGGGACCCTGAAGTATGTGGAGGTTGTTACTCCACAGCCGGGACCCTGAAGTATGTGGAGGTTGTTACTCCACAGCCGGGACCCTGAAGTATGTGGAGGTTGTTACTCCACAGCCGGGACCCTGAAGTATGTGGAGGTTGTTACTCCACCGCCATGACCCTGAAGTATGTGGAGGTTGTTACTCCACAGCCGGGACCCTGAAGTATGTGGAGGTTGTTACTCCACCGCCATGACCCTGAAGTATGTGGAGGTTGTATTATGCTAAGCTGTACATGTTGTGTGCGAAGTCAGAAGATAATACTTCCCAGGAGGTTGACGTCATCTGTGAATGTGGGGGTTGCTTATATATTTGTAGATTTCTCTCCATGGTGTGTTCCCGTGGCTCATTTATTCAGACCAGTTTCTTTCTTTACTGATCGTAACATCATTTTAACTCTGTTTGTATGGCTGTTCTTGTCTTGCTCCTTTCTTTGCTAGAGTATGTCTCCTTGTCACTGCCAAGTCTTCTTTCTTTCTTCTTTTCGCTTTATACCCCTATATGCCTTGCAGCGTCAGCGGTAGTTGAGTTCTCTAGTGATCCCATATATGCCTTGCGGTGTCAGGGGTAGACGAGTTCTGTAATGAACTGTCTGATGGTAGTTTGGAAGCATGCGAAAACACTTAATCTGTTGTCCTTTGATGTAATCCAGGATCAAGATTGTGCCCGTTAATCCTGCTATTTTTTCGTTCCTGATTCTCTCTCTCTCTCTTATTGTTAATCCTAGGATTCTAGGTAGACAAGTTTTTCTGTTGTAACAAGTTTTCTTTTGGATTCCGTTGCCAGTGTCCACGTCTGACACCTGAAGCACAGTGGTGGCACGATTATCACCCCAATCTAGTTCTGCCTTGGTGTCCAATCGCACATATTTGTTTGTGAAAATAAGAGACATCTGCCCTAAGATCAGGTACGCTATGTTGCATCTACGTTAGATTTCTTTGGTGTTTTTCCCACTGGATGATATCGTGCTTACAAGATCATTGAATTCTTTCACCTGGGGGGGGGGGGTGTAAGTTGTTGATCATCGATGAAAATAGTAGTGTTTCCGTTCCTCGACCTACATTTACCTTGACGTTTTCCTTGTCCCATCTTTCATGTCCCTACATGTTGCATGCAGTCCATTTATATGTTGTATTTGTTCTTTCATGTCCCTACATGTTGCATGCAGTCCATTTATATGTTGTATTTGTTCTTTCATGTCCCTACATGTTGCATGCAGTCCATTTATATGTTGTATTTGTTCTTTCATGTCCCTACATTTACCTTGACGTTTTCCTTGTCCCATCTTCATGTCCCTACATGTTGCATGCAGTCCATTTATATGTTGTATTTGTTCTTTCATGTCCCTACATGTTGCATGCAGTCCATTTATATGTTGTATTTGTTCTTTCATGTCCCTACATGTTGCATGCAGTCCATTTATATGTTGTATTTGTTCTTTCATGTCCCTACATGTTGCATGCAGTCCATTTATATGTTGTATTTGTTCTTTCATGTCCCTACATGTTGCATGCAGTCCATTTATATGTTGTATTTGTTCTTTCATGTCCCTACATGTTGCATGCAGTTCATTTATATGTTGTATTTGTTCTTTCAAGTCACTACCACGTGTGTTTGAATTCTTAGGAATGCCTTACATATCAATATTGACTTGATAAACAGCTGGATAGCACAATGATATATTAGAACCAGTATACTGATGACATTTTGGTGTATAGGCAGAGAAAAAATCGAGTTATCTGTCAACGAATCACAATTTGAACTAGGTCACACATGGGAGTTATGTAGTCACTCAGTGTTTTACTTAATCCATTACTTAATCCATTAGTTAATCCATTAGTTAATCCATTAGTTAATCCATTAGTTAATCAATCTAAAGAATCTGTAACTTGATTCCTTCGCAATACTCACATTGTAAATACATGAATGTTGTGTGTGTGTGTGTGTGTGTGTGTGTGTGTGTGTGTGTGTGTGTGTGTGTGTGTGTGGGGAGACTTATTACTCACATTGTAAATACATCAATGTTTTGTGTGTGTGTGTGTGGGGACACTCAATACTCACAATGTAAATACATGAATGTTGTGTGTGTGGGGGGACACTCAATACTCACATTGTAAATACTTGAATGTTGTTTGTGTGGGGGACATTTAATAATCACATTGTAAATACATGAATGTTTTGTGTGTGTGTGGGGACACTCAATACTCACATTGTAAATACATGAATGTTGTGTGTGTGTGTGTGTGTGTGTGTGGGGACACTCAATACTCACATTATAAATACATGAATGTTGTGTGTGTGTGTGGGGGGGGGACACTCAATACTCACATTATAAATACATAAATGTTGTGTGTGTGTGTGTGTGGGGACACTCAATACTCACATTGTAAATACATGAATGTTGTGTGTGTGGGGACACTCTTGAATGAACCAGAACAATGAACTATTTGGGTATGTTTGATTAAACAGGAGTCCAAGTTTTACTAATAATGTTGATCACATCACTTCAAGGGAAAGAAAATGTCTTTCAACAAAATCAAATGAATGGCTGCTGCTCAAAGTCAACAGAGTTGCTATTTCTTCTATACCAAGTATCGGTTGTTTCTGTGAGGGGGGATATGCAGCCGGACGCAGACTGAAAGGTTGGATAAGGTGAAGAATGAGGTGCTGCATATTATACTTGGGTGCAAGAAAGATACATCTGTAAGAGAAATGTGATTCTTGCTTGATTATACGATTATTATTCATAGATGAAAATTGCACATAGCAACATCCTACCACCAGATCAATTAGTAGTCTCAAGAAATATCACGCAGTTGTCTAAAGAGAGAAAAAAATCAGGTAGTAGTCTAAAGATAAAAAAATCAGGTAGTAGTCTAAAGAGAACTCCACTCTTACAAAAATCAGTAGTGAATCTTACTAATATCCAGTCCTTATACTTATTTTTTTTAACTAGTCCCCACTCTTGCAAAGAACCAGTCCCTATTTTTACGAATATTCAGTTCTAGCTCTTAGAAATGTTCATTTCATGCTCATATAAATATCATGTTCTCACCCTTTCAAATATCCAGTCCCCACTCTCACAAACATCATGTCTTCACTCTTGCAAATCTCAGTCGTCAGTCTTACTAATATCCATTCCTCATTCTTACAAATAAATATTAACCACTCTAACAAAGAATCAGCCCTTATTCTTACAAATATCTAATCCCCCACTCTTACAAATATTTAGTCTCTCACTCTTACAATAGCCAGTCCTCACTATTACAAACATTCAAACCCCACTCTTACAAATACCGACTCCCTGCCCATACAAATATCTAGTCGCCCACTCTTACAAACAGTCAGTTCCCACTCGTACAAATATTTATTCCTACTCTCTTACAAATATTCAGGTTCCCCCCCCCCCCCCCATTCTTACAAATATTCAGTAGTAATTCTTACAAATATTCAGTCCTCACAATTGCAAATATCCAGTACCCACTATTGCAAATACCCAGTCCCCTTTCTTACAAATGCCCAGTCTTAACTCAACCTTCCAAACAACAATGTTTGTCGACCAAGCATATTCTAAGAAGCCTCCTTGAACATCCTCGGCACTGCAATCAATCAGCTAACTCTGACAGACACGTCGTAATGTTCGCGAGAGTAACTTGCATCTATCACGTAAATAGCAAAGATCTCTCGATTATCTGTGAACCGTTGATTGGTCTGCTCGTGAACACGGAGTTAATCGATGCATTCCTGAAATCCTGCCTGTAAATCTAGCACAATTCTTGATATCACTGACTTCTAAATTCAGACTGCATGAACATGATTTTATAACATGCTATCAGGGTCTATTCTTGGATGACAGTTACACGCAGTGACGAATATCTGACATCTCTCAAACACGGAGATGTTAGTATGACGAATATCTGACATCTCTCAAACACGGAGATGTTAGTATGACGAATATCTGACATCTCTCAAACACGGAGATGTTAGTATGACGAACATCTGACATCTCTCAAACACGGAGATGTTAGTATGACGAATATCTGACATCTCTCACACACGGAGATCTGTGGTCCGTATGACGAACATATGACATCTCTCAAACACGGAGATGTGGGGTTAGTATGACGAACATCTGACATCTCTCAAACACGGAGATGTGGGGTTCGTATGAAGAACATCTGACATCTCTCAAACACGGAGATGTGGGGTACGTATGACGAACATCTGACATCTCTCAAACACGGAGATGTGGAGTTCGTATGACGAACATCTGACATCTCTCAAACACGGAGATGTGGAGTTCGTATGACGAACATCTGACATTTCTCAAACACGGAGATGTGGAGTTCGTATGACGAACAACTGACATCTCTCAAACACGGAGATGTGGAGTTAGTGTGACTTTGATAAAACAAAAAGAAATAGATAATTCGATATATGTGTGTGTGTAAGGAAGAACAAGAGAGAAGATGCAGGCAGATAGTGAGACGAGAAAAAACTGACAGAAAACAAAACTTTCTAGTAAAATTAGAAACGGAAATTTATAACTGATGATGTATATAACGATTGGAAAAACATGAAGTGAATTCAAAGTTGCTCTTCTCTACAAGTAACAATACAAGAGGGTATCGATAGTTCAGCTTCTGTACAAGTAACAATACAAGAGGATGTCAGTCGGATGTTCGAACAATTTTCTTTATTTTCTTCCTGTCGCTGTATACCCCTTTCCGTCTTGCAATGTCTGGGGTTAAGTGAGTTCTCTGGAGATGGCTTTTTTGTGTGTTTCATATATGTGTGTTTTTCGTTGACTCTTTTATTTCTGTAATCCATCATTTGCATGATCTGTCCATGGTTGTGTATCCATCATACTTTATAATGCTGCTTTTTGAGGGGCACTGTCTGATGGTAGTCTGGAAGCATGTGAAAACCACTTAATCTGCTGTCTTCTGATGTAATCCAGGATTGACATTGTGTGTTAGTCTTCTGATGTAATCCAGGATTGACATTGTGTGTGTTAGTCTTCTTTTCATTTCTAATTCTGTCTCTTATTGTTACTTGGAAGATATTCTCACAACTCTGCATGTTTACTACGAGTTTTAGTTCTACACTGTCGGTTTGTTAAACCTGTCACAACATTGTTTCAGCGTCTACAAATGGTTAAACCGTGTTCTAAACTTTTCCCATTCAGAAAAGAAATCACATTCTCCATTTAGAAAGAAGCGAAAACACTGAACTTGACTTGGCTTAGCGGGAATTTTAAAAAAACACAACTGTTGCACTAAGACATTTTTTTAATTATTTGTGTGTGTGTGTGTTTTAACATGTCATTTTGATATTATAACGTGTCATTCGGATGTTCTATCTTGTCAGTCGCACGTTCAAACATTACAGTCGGATGGTCTAGTGGGATGTTCTAACATATCAGTAGGATGTTCTAGCATGTCAAGTTGATGGTCTAGCATGTCAAGTTGATGGTCTAACATGTCAAGTTGATGGTCTAGCATGTCAAGTTGATGGTCTAGCATGTCAAGTTGATGGTCTAGCATGTCAAGTTGATGGTCTAACATGTCAAGTTGATGGTCTAGCTTGTCAGTGCGATGTTCTATCATATGAGTGAGAAGTTCTAACAAAGAGTCGGAGGTTTTAACACGTCACTGGCATGTTCTAACGTGTCAGTTGGATGTTCTAACATATGTTAGATGTTCTAACATGCATGTCAATGGGATGTTCTAACATGTCAGTATATTGCTCTATATTGACGGGTAGAATAAGGAATGGAGGAATGCAGAAGACTTCAGTCAGATTATCTAACTTGTCAGTAGAATGTTCCAGATTAGTCGAATGTTCTACCTTGTTGTTCGGAACTCAAACCTATAAGTCGGATATTCTGCCTTGCCAGTTCTAACAACATATCACTAGAATGTTCTATATTTCCATTCGGAAGTTCTTTCATGCCATTTATATGTTATAAGCTAATGGTCGAATGTTCTAAATGCATATCTGATTTCCTAACTTTCAATTCGCATATGCCATCTTATCTGTCAGATATTCTATCTTGATAATCGAATGTTCTATTTTACCTGTCAGATGTTCTATCCTGATAATCGAATGTTCTATTTTACCTGTCAGATGTTCTATCTTGATAATCGAATGTTCTATTTTACCAATCGAGTAGCCTATCTTGTCATTCTGAAGCATTTATGTTGTGGTATAATATAACATGCAGGTTGGTACAATATTATAGCATGCAGGTTGGTACAATATTATAGCATGCAGGTTGGTACAATATTGTAGCATGCAGGTTGGTACAATATTATAGCATGCAGGTTGGTACAGTATTATAGCATGCAGGTTGGTACAATATTATAGCATGCAGGTTGGATTTTCCAATTTGTCATCACAATTTTCTGGATTGCCTGTTGCTTGTTCTCATTTTCATGTGGAATGTTCGTAATTACCAGTCAAATACTCTTAGTAAACACTGATATCATATTATTTCCCAGTTGTTTATTTTTCGCATTCCCACTGACCTCCCTGAGGAACAACGTAATATTCTCCAAGGATTGTCTTTCCAACTGTTGATGGAACATAACCGTCCTTACTGCGGGCATGCATGTTCAGCTGCCTAATGTTTGAATCTAATCAGCATTGACAAACCGACTGCTAATCAAATTATTTATCAATGTTATTATTTCATTTATATTGTTCATGCGTTCTAATCTGGAGCATATTTGTGGAATGTATCGATCTGTTTTACATGTATCGTATTTGTGAGATGTATCGATCTGTTTTACATGGATCGTATTTGTGAGATGTATCGATCTGTTTTACATGTATCGTATTTGTGAGATGTATCGATCTGTTTTACATGGATCGTATTTGTGAGATGTATCGATCTGTTTTACAAAACAGAAATATCTACACGCGTTACTGTATATCATATTCTACTGTATATCATATCTGTATGTTAATGTCTTGTTGTTGTAGGCTGATCTTTGTAACGTCGTGGTTAAACATTTTGCATTACATATAGAAAGTCGCAGGTTCTAAACTTGGCCGCAACGTCTTGTATATACGTGAATTTTAAGAAGCCACTGGAGGTATTACTGAAATCTAGGGATCTCTGTTTTATGAATAGTACCATAGACAGGCGGGAATTGTACAGTAAGGTAGAGCGTTGAGGAAATGGTTGAAGAGGTGTACAGTTAGGCAGGGATTTGGGGAGAATGGACATATAGAACACACTCGAGTACAATCTAGTATAACTTTTCACACGCACATATGTCATACCAGTTAGAGATGATGTCATACCAGTTAGAGATGATGTCATACCAGTTAGAGATGGCATAATTATGGATGGCTCCACTAAATTGAACATATTATAGATGGCAATTCTGGATTGGAGTGAAAACACCCATTGGAGTGAATTCAAATCGAATGATAAAATCAGAGAAGAGACACATCAAAATTTCATTACAGATGTTATCAGAAAACGCCGTTGGTCCTACATCGGGCATTTCCTACGCGCAGACACCAACATAATACACCACCAATCTCTTGAATGGATACCTACAGGCAAAAGAGCAAGGGGTAGACCATAAGAAACACTCAGAAGAACAATACTTAGAGAAAGTAAAACAACCAATATTCATACTATTCAAGAACTGCACAGAATAGCATTTAACAGACATAATTGGAGAGATCTGACCTCTGCCCTACGCGCTAACTTCAGAGCAAAAGGAAAATGAATGAAAAATGAATTCTGGATGGCTCCACTAAATTGAACATATTAGAGATGGCAATTCTAGATGGCTCCACTAAACCGAATATGTATTGAAACAACTAAAAGGTTAATATTATTAATTCAGCAGAAATGCATGAGCAAACATGAAAACAGGAAGCAAAAAAGGACAAAAAGAAATAAAGAGAACACTATTATCGCAGAAAACATTATCATAAAACAGCAAACTTTCATTGTTGAAGGCGGTGAAACTGTGGAAATACCAACTACAAAATTTCGCCATCACGTTTTTTCCTCTGCGACATAAGTTGGCTGAAACTTGCAGACTTAATGCAATTCATTCTTTGATATTATCAATCTACACTTTCCTTGGTCTAGTTCTTGTTCTTCCTCCCTTACCTACCGCCTGCATCATCTACACTTTCCTGGGTCTAGTTCTTGTTCTTCCTGCAGGAATGTTGTCAAAAATGAATCATGTATTATTGTGGTTCTCAAACCACGCAAATTTGTCAGGTTTCATCAATTTACCATGAGATTTTGTCGACATGCGTGAACATTTAGTTTGTTTCTGGCATGTTACCTTGTTTTTATATTCTCAATATTTTGTGTGAAATATTTCTAACATTTTTTCTAAATGTCTGTATTCTTCTCTCCATTTCCGCTGTATGTGTTCAACTTTCACATACTTACATACAAATAGGAATAGAACAAGGCTTATTTTCACTGACTCTAATTCTCTTTGTTCACATGTAGAACATTCAACAGCGATCAAGACAAAAGACGGACGTGACAAACGTTGACATGAAAATAGTAGACCAAATGTTCTAAGTTGTCATGATATAAATCACATTAAAGTTGTCAGTACAAGAGCTATTCAAGTGATAATCTTCACAATCAATTGTGAACAAGATATTCATGTGATAGACTTCACAATCAAATTTCCAAATTACTTTCATGCTAATGACATAGTACGCTACATATTCGTATTTTATTTATTGAAACACCAAGATGCAGAGGAAGACCAAGAAAAAGGTGGATTGAAGGAGTTACCATCGTTCTGGGACGTCACAATACTACTGTATAGTAGGCTACCGCGTGTTCCATAGCCCGAAATCAGAACGTCATTCAATCCTGCAACGTCTAACAGCTCCAGCAGAGTAAAGATGATTGACAGACAGACATGCAGGTAGACAGACAGAAAGGCAGGTAAACAGACAGGCAGGCAGGTAGATAGGTAAATAGACAGATGGATAGATAGAATAAACAGAATACACAAAAAGAAAGACAGATAGAGTGAGAGAAAGAGAGACAGACAGACAGACAGTAAGACACATAGACATATAGACAGACATATAGACAGACAGACATAGAGACAGACAGACAGACATAGAGACAGACATACAAACAGACAGACAGGCAGACAGGAAGGCAGGCAAGCAGGCAGGCAGGTAGGCAGGTAGGTATGTAGGTAGGTAGGTAGGTAGATAGGTAGGTAGGTAGATAGGTAGATAGATAGATTGATTGATTGATTGACAGACTGATTGATTGATTGATTGATTGATTGATTGATTGATTGATTGATTGATTGATTGATTGATTGATTGATTGATTGATTGATTGATTGATACGCGTCCGTGGGGAATGCGGCGTTTTTTTGTCTGGCCATTTGAGTTCCATTGGCCATGGTAAGACCGTGTCTATTTAATGTTTCTTTGATTGTCTCTGGCCATCCAGTTATTGGTCTTGATAATGCCTTGTAACCCGGTCTTCTGCTGATGTATGCACGAAGGGCTTGTTGCGCAGGTTCCATTCTCATGACGTGAAAAAAACCATCTGGTATGCTACCTCTCTATGTAGTCTTGACGAGATAGTCTTACTTCTTTTCTGAGATAGTCTTTACTTCTTTTCTGATATTTTCATTTCTCCAGCCGTCTCTTCTCGTGACATTTATAGTTTTCCTCAAACATCGCATTTCGCAAACGGTGATATTTTTCGCTAGTGTCTTTGTCAATGGTCATGTTTGACATTGGTAGGACAGAGTTGGTATACATTTTTTGTAGCCATGCAGATTGATTTGTGTTTAAGTATTGGTGACAGCTGGTAAGTCACAGCCTTGGCTTTTTGGCACCTTGTTTCCATCTCTCTGTCAAGTTTGCCATCCTCCGTTAATATGCTTCCTAGATATTTCAACTCTGGGACTAGTTTTAGTTTTGTACCATTGACAGAAACATTTAACTGGCCTGGTGTTCTGTTTATCTTCATAGTCTCTGTTTTAGATGTGTTTAGTTTCATGTTGTGTTGTTCGCAGGTTGTATGGAGCAAGTGTTTGTGTGTTTAGTTTCATGTTGTGTTGTTCGCAGGTTGTATGGAGCAAGTGTGTGTGTGTTTAGTTTCATGTTGTGTTGTTCGCAGGTTGTATGGAGCAAGTGTTTGTGTGTTTAGTTTCATGTTGTGTTGTTCGCAGGTTGTATGGAGCAAGTGTTTGTGTGTTTAGTTTCATGTTGTGTTGTTCGCAGGTTGTATGCAGCAAGTCTGTGTGTGTGTGTGTTTAGTTTCATGTTGTGTTGTTCGCAGGTTGTATGGAGCAAGTGTGTGTGTTTAGTTTCATGTTGTGTTGTTCGCAGGTTGTATGGAGCAAGTGTGTGTGTGTTTAGTTTCATATTGTGTTGTTCGCAGGTTGTATGGAGCAAGTGTTTGTGTGTTTAGTTTCATGTTGTGTTGTTCGCAGGTTGTATGCAGCAAGTCTGTGTGTGTGTGTGTTTAGTTTCATGTTGTGTTGTTCGCAGGTTGTATGGAGCAAGTGTTTGTGTGTTTAGTTTCATGTTGTGTTGTTCGCAGGTTGTATGGAGCAAGTGTTTGTGTGTTTAGTTTCATGTTGTGTTGTTCGCAGGTTGTATGCAGCAAGTCTGTGTGTGTGTGTGTGTGTTTAGTTTCATGTTGTGTTGTTCGCAGGTTGTATGGAGCAAGTGTGTGTGTTTAGTTTCATGTTGTGTTGTTCGCAGGTTGTATGGAGCAAGTGTGTGTGTGTGTTTAGTTTCATATTGTGTTGTTCGCAGGTTGTATGGAGCAAGTGTTTGTGTGTTTAGTTTCATGTTGTGTTGTTCGCAGGTTGTATGCAGCAAGTGTTTGTGTGTTTAGTTTCATGTTGTGTTGTTCGCAGGTTGTATGGAGCAAGTGTTTGTGTGTTTAGTTTCATGTTGTGTTGTTCGCAGGTTGTATGCAGCAAGTCTGTGTGTGTGTGTGTTTAGTTTCATGTTGTGTTGTTCGCAGGTTGTATGGAGCAAGTGTGTGTGTTTAGTTTCATGTTGTGTTGTTCGCAGGTTGTATGGAGCAAGTGTGTGTGTTTAGTTTCATGTTGTGTTGTTCGCAGGTTGTATGGAGCAAGTGTGTGTGTGTTTAGTTTCATATTGTGTTGTTCGCAGGTTGTATGGAGCAAGTGTTTGTGTGTTTAGTTTCATGTTGTGTTGTTCGCAGGTTGTATGCAGCAAGTCTGTGTGTGTGTGTGTTTAGTTTCATGTTGTGTTGTTCGCAGGTTGTATGGAGCAAGTGTGTGTGTTTAGTTTCATGTTGTGTTGTTCGCAGGTTGTATGGAGCAAGTGTGTGTGTGTTTAGTTTCATATTGTGTTGTTCGCAGGTTGTATGGAGCAAGTGTTTGTGTGTTTAGTTTCATGTTGTGTTGTTCGCAGGTTGTATGCAGCAAGTGTTTGTGTGTTTAGTTTCATGTTGTGTTGTTCGCAGGTTGTATGGAGCAAGTGTTTGTGTGTTTAGTTTCATGTTGTGTTGTTCGCAGGTTGTATGCAGCAAGTCTGTGTGTGTGTGTGTTTAGTTTCATGTTGTGTTGTTCGCAGGTTGTATGGAGCAAGTGTGTGTGTTTAGTTTCATGTTGTGTTGTTCGCAGGTTGTATGGAGCAAGTGTGTGTGTGTTTAGTTTCATATTGTGTTGTTCGCAGGTTGTATGGAGCAAGTGTTTGTGTGTTTAGTTTCATGTTGTGTTGTTCGCAGGTTGTATGCAGCAAGTCTGTGTGTGTGTGTGTTTAGTTTCATGTTGTGTTGTTCGCAGGTTGTATGGAGCAAGTGTTTGTGTGTTTAGTTTCATGTTGTGTTGTTCGCAGGTTGTATGGAGCAAGTGTTTGTGTGTTTAGTTTCATGTTGTGTTGTTCGCAGGTTGTATGCAGCAAGTCTGTGTGTGTTTAGTTTCATGTTGTGTTGTTCGCAGGTTGTATGGAGCAAGTGTGTGTGTGTGTGTGTGCCGATGTAATGCATTTTCAGATTCGTATATTAAACGTTGAAAATCTGTATTAGCAGTTCGTTGCGTGAGCTGTGATCTTCATTTGATGCTTCTGCAGGTTATATTATCACCTACCAATATTATCCCAAGCATTGTTATATTATCGATAATATGTACTCACTGCAACCAAACTAAAATCGAACACGTGAAACGTGTAAAAAAACAGGTAGTGGAAGTTCTGTTAATCACTGGAAAAACAAATAATATCAAGCATAAATCGACGTTTAAATCAAAAGGGCTTTATCAAGTATACATTCACAACATAATACGAGTAAGAGCGGTTCTGTTCACATGACAGAGGTAAATATGGTCGAAACATTATGTGTGTTGTTGTGTGTATGTGTGTTGTTGTGTGTATGTGTGTTGTTATGTGTGTTGTTGTGTGTATGTGTGTTGTTGTGTGTGCTTCTAGTATGTTATTATGTGTGCTTCTAGTAATTAGCAAAACTCAATTGTGTTTGTTGCATATTTTGCCGGTTATATTTTCACCTACTAATATTATCCCCTCTGTTGTTGCTCGTCCATCTGATGTTCATCACCATTTGTTACATCCACTTGTGAAATTCAGTTAGCAATTTGTCCTTGATTATGAGTTTGTAAATGATAAATAAGCAATATTCGAGCCGTAAATGTCCTAGGACAGTTCGGGCATGGAATGACCACCGTAAACGGTTGTTTGTCTACACTTGACTTTCTATATCAACTCTCTGCTGTTAATCTGCTACATTTATCTTTTTATAAGATGATGCGTATTTGTGTGACTAGAGATTGACGTGTAGCTCTATTTTGTGCAAGTTCTTCCCACTTTTAGTGAGATATTTAATGCGTGCATGTAGCGCTTCTTTTGTCCACTTTAAGATCTTATGCGTTTCTACAACTCACCATAGAGAAGTAACTCTAGCAGGCAAGAATATGGCATGGATTGACTATTGCTTCATGTGAAAATAACTTCCACTGAAGATTTTGATTACATTGGTGAAGAGTAATAGTATCCCCTCTATTGTTTTGTTATTATCTACTAATATTATCCACTTCATTGTTTTGTTATTATCTACTAATATTATCCACTTCATTGTTTTGTTATTATCTACTAATATTATCCACTTAATTGTTATATTTCCTACAACTAATGTTCTCATTTATTCCCCTTAAAAATGATCAAATATTTATATCTAATGTTTTATTTACCGACATATCACCTAGTTCTACAGTTGTCCCCCCCCCCCACTTACATATTGCGTGGATCTAATCTGACTGCTGTCATCATAATCCGAGAATTCTGCACCAGAAACATTAGTTCCACATTTCTTCTTTATTTCGTAATTAGAATTGGCTGAGATATGTTTCATTCTGGAGGTTGTTATTTTATTTTCCGTGTTTGTGAGTGTAGATCATTCTCCTGATCTCTACCACCTCCTGTTATCGCTAGTATTTTTTGTTCCTCCTACCTGTACACTCATTTTGTGTATCTTTTTGTGCAGGTTTGTGTTGTTCTTTCTAGCTCACTTAACGCTCGCTGTTAACTGTTTCAACTTTACAGCTTCTGCTGTTTGACAATTGTTGATTGTTTCTTGATTTAGTCTCTCACATTTTTGTTTCTTTTATTTTCTTTATTCTGGAGTTATTCGTTCTAAAAACTTTTTTAATATTCAAGATTTTGTCTGTTCTTGTATCTTGTGTACGCTACTCTCAGTTGTAAAACGCTGGCAGTTCTCATATCTACATTACATTACATTATATCTTAGTTGTCTTCAGATCTTGAATATTAAATTTCTCCTACTTACACAAGCGAGATGTATATATCTATGATTTCATTGGGATTATTTATACGTCAGCGTTGCATCTCTGATTGGTTCAAACGTTGTGTGATGTTCAAATGTTTCATTCTGTCTTGCTTACATTGATTATCTTCCTGTCTATTTCTAGCTAACATGATTAACCTTGCGTGATCTTGTTTTGGTAACTGCAAATCCTTTCCAGATCTTACCTTATGCCTGCAATACGTTCTTTAGATGATTAAAACCCAGGTCTGATTCACAGTTTTTAAATACACATGTTCAGATAACGTTTATTGTGCCAGGTGTTTCTGTGATGCTTTTTAAGTCGATTAGGTAAACTTGTCGCTGATAAAATCAAGTAAACATATCATAAATCGATTAAGTAACTTGTCGCTAATAAAATCAAGTATAAATATCATAAATGGATTAGGTAACTTGTCGCAGATAAAATCAAGTATAAATATCATAAATCGATTAGGTAACTTGTCGCTGATAAAATCAAGTATAAATATCATAAATCGATTAGGTAACTTGTCGCTAATAAAATCAAGTATAAATATCATAAATGGATTAGGTAACTTGTCGCAGATAAAATCAAGTATAAATATCATAAATGGATTAGGTAACTTGTCGCAGATAAAATCAAGTATAAATATCACTATGCTCTGATATTACCAACAAAAATTCAATCCGAAGTTTAAAGATATGTCCGTGGTCCAAACGAGGTGAATCTACCCAGATGAACAAAAATTAGCAGACGTGTAACCACGTCTTTTTAGTCGAAACGTCATCTGTCTGTACCTCCTTGTTAGGTTGTCTTATGTCTTATTTTGGTAATACTTCTACTTCTTTTTGTTCATCTCAATATTTGCCCTGTGTTACTCCAGCCACTTACTTCCTTTTTAGGGTTGTTAAACTCTGGAACATTTATCCCGTGAATCGGAACAGTAAACAAACAAGTGAAGTCAAGTATCCTGGAACAGTAAACAAACAAGTGAAGTCAAGTATCCTGGAACAATAAACAAACAAGTGAAGTCAAGTATCCTGGAACAGTAAACAAACAAGTGAAGTCAAGTATCCTGGAACAATAAACAAACAAGTGAAGTCAAGTATCCTGGAACAGTAAACAAACAAGTGAAGTCAAGTATCCTGGAACAATAAACAAACAAGTGAAGTCAAGTATCCTGGAACAGTAAACAAACAAGTGAAGTCAAGTATCCTGGAACAGTAAACAAACAAGTGAAGTCAAGTATCCTGGAACAGTAAACAAACAAGTGAAGTCAAGTATCCTGGAACAGTAAACAAACAAGTGAAGTCAAGTATCCTGGAACAGTAAACAAACAAGTGAAGTCAAGTATCCTGGAACAGTAAACAAACAAGTGAAGTCAAGTATCCTGGAACAGTAAACAAACAAGTGAAGTCAAGTATCCTGGAACAGTAAACAGACAAGTGAAGTCAAGTATTCGAGAACAGTAAACAACAAACAAGTGAAGTCAAGTATCCTGGAACAGTAAACAAACACGTGAAGTCAAGTATCCTGGAACAGTAAACAAACAAGTGAAGTCAAGTATCCTGGAACAGTAAACAAACAAGTGAAGTCAAGTATCCTGGAACAGTAAACAAACAAGTGAAGTCAAGTATTCGAGAACAGTAAACAACAAACAAGTGAAGTCAAGTATCCTGGAACAGTAAACAAACAAGTGAAGTCAAGTATCCTGGAACAGTAAACAAACAAGTCAAGTCAAGTATTCGAGAACAGTAAACAACAAACAAGTGAAGTCAAGTATCCTGGAACAGTAAATAAACACGTGAAGTCAAGTATCCTGGAACAGTAAACAAACAAGTGAAGTCAAGTATCCTGGAACAGTAAACAAACAAGTGAAGTCAAGTATCCTGGAACAGTAAACAAACAAGTGAAGTCAAGTATCCTGGAACAGTAAACAAACAAGTGAAGTCAAGTATTCGGGAACAGTAAACAAACAAGTGAAGTCAAGTATTCGAGAACAGTAAACAACAAACAAGTGAAGTCAAGTATTCTGGAACAGTAAACAAACAAGTGAAGTCAAGTATCCTGGAACAGTAAACAAACAAGTGAAGTCAAGTATCCTGGAACAGTAAACAAACAAGTGAAGTCAAGTATCCTGGAACAGTAAACAAACAAGTGAAGTCAAGTATCCTGGAACAGTAAACAAACAAGTGAAGTCAAGTATCCTGGAACAGTAAACAAACAAGTGAAGTCAATTATCCTGGAACAGTAAACAAACAAGTGAAGTCAAGTATCCTGGAACAGTAAACAAACAAGTGAAGTCAAGTATCCTGGAACAGTAAACAAACAAGTGAAGTCAAGTATCCTGGAACAGTAAACAAACAAGTGAAGTCAAGTATCCTGGAACAGTAAACAAACATGTGAAGTCAAGTATCCTGGAACAATAAACAAACAAGTGAAGTCAAGTATCCTGGAACAGTAAACAAACAAGTGAAGTCAAGTATCCTGGAACAATAAACAAACAAGTGAAGTCACGTATCCTGGAACAGTAAACAAACAAGTGAAGTCAAGTATTCGAGAACAGTAAACAACAAATAAGTGAAGTCAAGTATCCTGGAACAGTAAACAAACAAGTGAAGTCAAGTATCCTGGAACAGTAAACAAACAAGTGAAGTCAAGTATCCTGGAACAGTAAACAAACAAGTGAAGTCAAGTATCCTGGAACAGTAAACAAACAAGTGAAGTCAAGTATTCTGGAACAGTAAACAAACAAGTGAAGTCAAGTATTCGAGAACAGTAAACAAACAAGTGAAGTCAAGTATCCTGGAACAGTAAACAAACAAGTGAAGTCAAGTATCCTGGAACAGTAAACAAACAAGTGAAGTCAAGTATCCTGGAACAGTAAACAAACAAGTGAAGTCAAGTATTTGGGAACAGTAAACAAACAAGTGAAGTCAAGTATTCGATAACAGTAAACAACAAACAAGTGAAGTCAAGTATTCTGGAACAGTAAACAAACAAGTGAAGTCAAGTATCCTGGAACAGTAAACAAACAAGTGAAGTCAAGTATCCTGGAACAGTAAACAAACAAGTGAAGTCAAGTATTCGGGAACAGTAAACAAACAAGTGAAGTCAAGTATTCGAGAACAGTAAACAACAAACATTGAAGTCAAGTATTCTGGAACAGTAAACAAACAAGTGAAGTCAAGTATCCTGGAACAGTAAACAAACAAGTGAAGTCAAGTATCCTGGAACAATAAACAAACAAGTGAAGTCAAGTATCCTGGAACAGTAAACAAACAAGTGAAGTCAAGTATCCTGGAACAGTAAGCAAACAAGTGAAGTCAAGTATCCTGGAACAGTAAACAAACAAGTGAAGTCAAGTATCCTGGAACAGTAAACAAACAAGTGAAGTCAAGTATTCGAGAACAGTAAACAACAAACAAGTGAAGTCAAGTATCCTGGAACAGTAAACAAACAAGTGAAGTCAAGTATCCTGGAACAGTAAACAAACACGTGAAGTCAAGTATCCTGGAACAGTAAACAAACAAGTGAAGTCAAGTATCCTGGAACAGTAAACAAACAAGTGAAGTCAAGTATCCTGGAACAGTAAACACACAAGTGAAGTCAAGTATTCGGGAACAGTAAACAAACAAGTGAAGTCAAGTATTCGAGAACAGTAAACAACAAACAAGTGAAGTCATTTATTCTGGAACAGTAAATAAACAAGTGAAGTCAAGTATCCTGGAACAGTAAACAAACAAGTGAAGTCAAGTATCCTGAAACAGTAAACAAACAAGTGAAGTCAAGTATCCTGGAACAGTAAACAAACAAGTGAAGTCAAGTATCCTGGAACAGTAAACAAACAAGTGAAGTCAAGTATCCTGGAACAGTAAACAAACAAGTGAAGTCAAGTATTCGGGAACAGTAAACAAACAAGTGAAGTCAAGTATTCGAGAACAGTAAACAACAAACAAGTGAAGTCAAGTATTCTGGAACAGTAAACAAACAAGTGAAGTCAAGTATCCTGGAACAGTAAACAAACAAGTGAAGTCAAGTATCCTGGAACAGTAAACAAACAAGTGAAATCAAGTATTCTGGAACAGTAAACAAACAAGTGAAGTCAAGTATTCGAGAACAGTAAACAAACAAGTGAAGTCAAGTATCCTGGAACAGTAAACAAACAAGTGAAGTCAAGTATCCTGGAACAGTAAACAAACACGTGAAGTCAAGTATCCTGGAACAGTAAACAAACAAGTGAAGTCAAGTATTCTGGAACAGTAAACAAACAAGTGAAGTCAAGTATTCTGGAACAGTAAACAAACACGTGAAGTCAAGTATCCTGGAACAGTAAACAAACAAGTGAAGTCAAGTATTCGGGAACAGTAAACAACAAACAAGTGAAGTCAAGTATTCGGGAACAGTAAACAACAAACAAGTGAAGTCAAGTATCCTGGAACAGTAACGTGCTGTTTCACTTGTGTTAATATAAGTCCATCCTATGTAAATACGTCTTTGTCAACTGATGTATGAACAAGAGTTCTTAGAAATTATATAGAACCAATTCTCATGTATTGAAGTGTATCTTGGACACTCAGCATAACAGTAAAAAAATATAAGACAGCAAAATATATGTGACTTTTTTAGAAGAATTTTAAGAACATCATGGACACTCAGCAGAACAGTATAAACTACATATAGATGTAACATATGTCGATATATAGAGGTATAACATATGTCGATATATAGAGGTGTAACATATGTCGATATATAGAGGTGTAACATATGTCGATATATAGAGGTGTAACATATGTCGATATATAGAGGTATAACATTTGTCGATATATAGAGGTGTAACATATGTCGATATATAGAGGTATAACATTTGTCGATATATAGAGGTGTAACATATGTCGATATATAGAGGTGTAACATATGTCGATATATAGAGGGGTAACATATGTCGATATATAGAGGTGTAACATATGTCGATATATAGAGGTGTAACATATGTCGATATATAGAGGTGTAACATATGGCGATATATAGAGGTGTAACATATGGCGATATATAGAGGTGTAACATATGTCGATATATAGAGGTGTAACATATGTCGATATATAGAGGTATAACATTTGTCGATATATAGAGGTGTAACATATGTCGATATATAGAGGTGTAACATATGTCGATATATAGAGGGGTAACATATGTCGATATATAGAGGTGTAACATATGTCGATATATAGAGGTGTAACATATGTCGATATATAGAGGTGTAACATATGGCGATATATAGAGGTATAACATTTGTCGATATATAGAGGTGTAACATATGTCGATATATAGAGGTGTAACATATGTCGATATATAGAGGGGTAACATATGTCGATATATAGAGGTGTAACATATGTCGATATATAGAGGTGTAACATATGTCGATATATAGAGGTGTAACATATGGCGATATATAGAGGTGTAACATATGGCGATATATAGAGGTGTAACATATGTCGATATATAGAGGTGTAACATATGTCGATATATAGAGGTGTAACATATGTCGATATATAGAGGTGTAACATATGTCGATATATATAGGTGTAACATATGTCGATATATATAGATGTAACATATGTCAATACATATAGGTGTAACATATGTCGATATATAGAGGTGTAACATATAGAGGTGTAACTTATGTGAATATATAGAGGTGTAACATATGTCGATATAAAGAGACTTGTAGTTGATGTTGTAGTTGATGTTGTAGTTGATGTTGTAGTTGATGTTGTAGTTGATGTTGTAGTTGATGTTGTAGTTGATGTTGTAGTTGATGTTGTAGTTGATGTTGTAGTTGATGTTGATAGTTGATGTTGATAGTTGATGTTGTAGTTGATGTTGTAGTTGATGTTGTAGTTGATGTTGATAGTTGATGTTGATAGTTGATGTTGATAGTTAGACGTGTTGCTTGTGTTGATAGTTAGACGTGTTGCTTGTGTTGATAGTTAGACGTGTTGCTTGTGTTGATAGTTAGACGTGTTGCTTGTGTTGATAGTTAGACGTGTTGCTTGTGTTGATAGAAATTTCGAAACATTTTTATCACAAAACTCAAATTTGCAATGACTGGATAATACTCGGTATTACGGTGCTTGGGGTGACGGCTATAATACTCGATATTACGGCGCTTGGGGTGACGGCTATAATACTCGGTATAACGGCGCTTGGGGTGACGGCTATAATACTCGGTATAACGGCGCTTGGGGTGACGGCTATAATACTCGGTATAACAGCGCTTGGGGTGACGGCTATAATACTCGGTATAACTACACTTGGGGTGACGACTATAAAGCGTTTTAAATCTTTTCCTTTTGTATGAATGAAATCGTAATTTTAAATCTGTTGGACCGAATTCTATGAAAATGAACATATGGGGAATTTTTTTTTTATAAGTACATTTCGCTCGAATTATGTAATGTAATAAATTGACAAGGAACAGATATAGTTGATTTATCTTACACATTACTTCTTAGAAGATTGATAAGCATAAATTTAGAAGGGATATGGTAAAACTTATCATATTTAATGATTTTTCGATAACATCAGTGCACATATGTTCAGGAAATTGGCAGAAAAGATCGTTATTGTGCTGGTTTGCATTTATTTTTTGTAAGAAACACATTTTATTTGTTTGTGTATACGTCATTGAGTAATTGAACTTGAATACATTGATACACGCAGTAACATTTCTGACGTCCTGCTGAGAGTTATGACAAGGATGTTGATCAGCCTAGTTCGTTCATCAAATGATATCCATGAAACAACATTACTGTATTTGTCATTACTAGGTAGACATAGATGAACATTTGTTTACATATGTATTGTCATGTCGACAACAAGAAACCACTGTTTAACTGACATAAACACATCACTCTGGTTTGTGTGGACATAGTTTATCAGCAATCAAATTGTGTGTAAGGACATTAGCTGACTCACATTTCAGACATCTTTCATCCGCAAAGTATCATCAACTCGAAATATATAGTTGGTATCATTACTGATTGTACATTAGTATCTATAGTTGGTACAATGTTGGTATCATTACTGATTGTACATTAGTATCTATAGTTGGTACAATGTTGGTATCATTATTGATTGTACATTAGTGTCTACAGTTGGTACAATGTTCGTATCATTTCGTAGATAACAAATTATATTTCCTTGATCAGTTTTTTTTTAATCACTGAATTGCTGAACCCATCCCGGTGTTATCTTTGTTAATCATTGAACCCTTCATCGTGGTATTTTCTTTATCATTGAACCCATCATGGTGTTATTATGTTTATTATTGAACCCATCATGGTGTTATTATGTTTATTATTGAACCCATCATGGTGTTATTATGTTTATTATTGAACCCATCATGGTGTTATTTTGTTTATTATTGAACCCATCATGTGTTATTTTGTTTATTATTGAACCCATCATGGTGTTATTTTGTTTATTATTGAAGCCATCATGGTGTTATTATGTTTATTATTGAACCCATCATGGTGTTATTTTGTTTATTATTGAACCCATCATGGTGTTATTTTGTTTATTATTGAACCCATCATGGTGTTATTATGTTTATTATTGAACCCATCATGTGTTATTTTGTTTATTATGGAACCCACAATGTTGTTATTTTGTTTATTATTGAACCCATCATGGTGTTATTTTGTTTATTATTGAACCCATCATGGTGTTATTTTGTGTATTATTGAACCCATCATGGTGTTATTATGTTTATTATTGAACCCATCATGGTGTTATTTTTTTATCATTTAACTCAGCATGGTGTTACGACAGAAATCTTACCCAGAGAAGTGTACCCCCCCCCCCATGATTGTTAAATACCTATTTGCATATCCCCCTCATGTCTGTGTACAACAGATAGACAATAATACGTATAAGAAAATGCACTACATAGACGTTTCGACAAGTATGTATTTATGTTTATTTGTCATATCTTCATAAATCATGAAACAGCTATTCACAACGACAGAGACATACAACGGGATTCAGAATCTAATCTAAACGCACAGAAAACAAAAATTATCAGAACAGACACAACAAAGTTCAAACCGATAATCAAAATATACAATATAGAACTAGAATGTGTAAACAAATTTGAATATCTCAGAGAAAATATAAACATTTTCCGGAGATTGTTCAGTCGAGATTAGGAGACGGCTATTTTTGGCATGCGATTCCAAGTACGGAAATAGTAACCAATTAAAAACAAAACGACAATAAAAACACGTAACAAATTCAAAACAACCATAAAAACACGTAACGAATGGTGTCCAACTTCATTTAGCGAACAGGTTTTCTATACTGCCCATTGGTCATGGCTAAATGATATATAATTTATAACATTACACACCTGATGCTATCCAAAAAAAACGTGCTCAAAAATTGTAGAGGATTGATTTCACTGTACTCGGTTTCCCATATGTACTCTGCAACTCTCAACGGAATGGCACGCCAATTAACCGAGAGTACCACTCATAGCACGTAACTCCGTAACTTCAAGCGATAATCCACAGGGATCTCAGGGAAAAAATTCACCTTGTACACAAGACGGCATAAGCTGAATTCGAATCCACAACCTATTATCCACTACGCTAGAGGAAGATTCCCTCCTGATGTTGTCATTCCACTGTCATTCATGCTGTAATGCATGTGGATATAGTATATCTATTGTCTTTCCTCTGCTTATACTGTGGTGCGTCGCAGGATTGAATGACGATCGATTTTTGGACTATTGCACGTCTAGTCGTTTGATGTGCAGTAATACTGTGCCGTGTCAGAATGTTGTAACTCCTTCAATCCACCTTTTTCTTGGTCTTCCTCTGTTATCTTGCTTTTTCCATTTTTATGTTGTATGCTCTTGCCAATAAGTATTCATTCTCATTAGGTGACCGAACCATTTCAATCTCTACTTTTCAATATATTTGACTGCCGAAGACGGATGTGTTGGGCCATTGGCGCAAAGAAAACGGCAACACAACGCATTTCCATTCTCTGGACTACATTCAACTGGAAATCTGTAACATTGTCCTGTTACAAGAGAAATCCAGTGGGAGTTTGAGAATGAACGCTGAAGAAGAAGAAGAATATATTTGACTACTGATGCTGATCCAATAGTTCTTGTAATCTCCTCATTTCTCTCTCACATGATCTCTTCTTGTTCTGTTGGTTGCTTTTCTTAGACATCTCATTTCACACGTAGCAATGTTTCTATCTTGTTCTTTAGTTAGTGTCCATGTCTGACATTGAAAACATAATGTTGGGATGAATATTGAATTTATTATTTGCCTTGTGGTTTCCATCGGTATAGATATCTGTTTCGAAATTTATGTTAATTAATAATTTATGTCGGTTTTTGTTTTGTGATTGGATAAACTGATTTACTAAATATCATTCCTGTAGGCGATAGGTATAGAATTGTTGTTCAATGTTCCAAGGAATGAGTGTCAGATGTTAAACAGTTGTAGATGACTAGTCGCCATTAATGTATTCGTTGAACTGCAGCGACACTGCCACATTTCCACTGCCTATAAATAGAAGCCTAGAATTTCCTAACCGGTAAATACGCAGGCACTAATTGTGTTTTAAATCATCTAGTCTTGACGCTTTCATCTTCTACCACTGTCGTCATACACCCTCTTCGTACTCATCTATTCTTGATTTTGATTGGTCACTGGTGTTAAGATTATGAAATGATGATTAAAATAGATAAACAGTCCATTGTTATTCATTTCAGTTCTAAAACGCATGACTCTTTGATATGTCGCATTTTCTACCAGTTGTCACTCCAGCTCCACATTTTCTACCAGTTGTCACTCCAGCTCCACATTTTCTACCAGTTGTCACTCCAGCTCCACATTTTCTACCAGTTGTCACTCCAGCTCCACATTTTCTACCAGTTGTCACTCCAGCTCCACATTTTCTACCAGTTGTCACTCCAGCTCCACATTTTCTACCAGTTGTCACTCCAGCTCCACATTTTCTACCAGTTGTCACTCCAGCTCCACATTTTCTACCAGTTGTCACTCCAGCTCCACATTTTCTACCAGTTGTCACTCCAGCTACACATTTTCTACCAGTTGTCACTCCAGCTACACATTTTCTACCAGTTGTCACTCCAGCTCCACATTTTCTACCAGTTGTCACTCCAGCTCCACATTTTCTACCAGTTGTCACTCCAGCTCCACATTTTCTACCAGTTGTCACTCCAGCTCCACATTTTCTACCAGTTGTCACTCCAGCTCCACATTTTCTAAATTATGTGATCAACTACGAGGTGGGTCTGATAAAGCGCTCACCAGAAATGCCAGAACAGTCAAGGATCGATTACGATTGGGCAACGATGAGGTTTTAGAAAACAGTAAACCAATCCACATGTACAACAATCCATATGTACAACAATCCACATGTACAACAATCCATATGTACAACAATCCACATGTACAACAATCCATATGAACAACAATCCACATGTACAACAATCCACATGTACAACAATCCACATGTACAACAATCCATATGTACGAAAAGATTAAGCGACTTGGTGTTTGTAAGTACACGAAATATGACAATATCGTGCAGTTCTATAAATAGATATCACGTTCTATCTGAGAACTGCTCCCTTCTGTGTTTATTGAGAGCACTTGTCAACTTCTGCTGCAGATGGAAAGCCATGACAGTGCAATCAAGATACGAGGTTGTACATTCTTTCAATAAAGATACGAGGTTGTACATTCTTGCAATCAAGATACGAGATTGTACATTCTCTGATTGTTTTCAAACAATAAGCTAGATTTTATACTGTTATCTGTACCGTGCTTGATTTAATGATGTATCTTCATTGTGTCCATGATGGAATTTTATGTTGTTTCTTCATTGTGTCCATGATGGTATTTTATGTTGTTTCTTCATTGTGTCCATGATGGTATTTTATGTTGTTTCTTCATTGTGTCCATGATGGTATTTTATCATCTTCACATAACATTTCTTCAATATGTTCATAATTTTATGTTGTTTACAAAATATGTCCGGTTATACGGAAATGTCTGGCTCTGAGGTGGAATGGTAGAGACCACGTCTGTGACGGCCAAGGTACCGAGTTCGTTCCCGGCACAGCCAGTTGTGCATCCAGACTGTTCAGAAAGCAATGGCGAACTACTGAACGCATTTATATTTCCTAGAAAAACATCACTGCAGCCAAAACATGATGGGTTCATGGGTACGTTATGGTACGATAGCAACTTTTGACTGAATAAGAAATCACAATATAAGCATGTCAGATCAATCACAGGATATTCTCCAGGTGAGACTGCCATGTCAGTCACGGGATATTCTCCAGGTGAGATAGCCATGTCAGTCACGGGATATTCTCCAGGTGAGACTGCCATGTCACTCGTGTGATTTTCTTCATTTACTACTTTCATACTCTCTCTATACCTCGCCATTATATTCTACCATCTCTCTCTCTGTCTCTCTCTCTGTCTCTCTCTCTTTCTCTCTCTCTCTCTCTCTTTCTTTTCCTCAATATCTGAATATATATATATATATTTCTGTTAATGACAATATCATTGTATACATCAAATAAAGAAACACAATTATACAACCCGGATAAGATACAACCCAGACAGGATACAACCCGGACAGGATACAACCCGGTCAGGATACAACTCCGACAGGATACAATTCGTACATAATAAAATAAGCGATATAATATTGGATTCTGAAACACGTCGGTGACTCCACAAATTGCACAAAATTATACCGATAAATATCAGATAACGATAAATCTACAAGTGGACTTACCTGGTTCAACAGAAATCTGATGTTGCCACACTAAGGATCAGAAGAGCTGAGGCAATATCCGTGCCCAGACCACAAGTAGCAGCGGTAAGTCCTCGCAGGCCAGCTAATCACTTGACCAATTATCGGCACAGATCGATAACCATCGGTAGACCACAGTTGTGCACAGAGTTTGTGCTTAATCTGTTGACTTGTCTGAGGCAGTAGTTGCAGTCATTAGAATCAGATCACCGGTAGAACAGACATCGGCAGTAGTAGTAGTAGTAGTAGTAGTAGTAGTAGTAGTTGTGGTGGTGGTGGCGGTATTAGGAATAGTAGTAGTAGTAGTGGTTGTTGTAGCAGTAGAGGTAGTGATGGCACTAGGTTTTGTTGTAGCTGAGAATGGGAAAAGACAAGCTGGATAAAATGTACACAGCGCGTGAAGATGTTTGTGGTGAAGGAAAGAATCAGCCAATCAGAGATGAGCGGGTTGAGAGAGGAGGACGGCCGAGAGTTATTTTGGATATCTGTAATATTAGATGTAGAGTGCGTGTATGTATGTGTATGTGTGTGTGTGCGCGTATGTGTGTGTGTATATGCGTGTGTGTGTGTGTGCGTTCAAAATATGATATGAGGGAATGGGAGGACAGTGTAAGAGGATGTCGGAAATGTGAAGAAGAGGAAAAGGGAGTTTTTATGTGTGAGGACATTAGAGGTATAGATGGGAGTTAAGTGGGGGGGGGGTGTGAGGAGGACATTAGAGGTATAGATGGGAGTTAAGTGGGGGGGTGTGAGGAGGACATTAAAGGTATAGATGGGAGTTAAGTGGGAGGATTAGAATAATGTCTAATGATGATTAGAAAGGAGGAGAGAGAAGTAGTGAAGAGGAGACAAATTAGGGGAGTAGATATTAGACAGGAGGATAGAGAGAAGTAGTAGCTAGGATGATCAGAGAGTAGACAGGGGAAGTAGAGAGGGAGTATAGAAGGAAAGTAAAGAGGAGGAGTAGAAGTGAGGACTAGAGATGAAAAGTAGAGAGGATTAAATAGATAATGATTGTAGTGGAAAATGAGAAGAGGGCAGTAAAAAGAGAAGATAGCTGGAGAGGAGATGTATACAATGATATGAAAGAAGTTAACGAGGAAGAGAAGAGCTTATGAATGTATTTGGATGGGAAAATAGATTTGATTTTCATTTACCGACTAGCAACAATTGTGCTATAATCATACCGGTAAACCGTGCTATAATTATACCGATAAATTGTGCTGTAATCATACCAATCAAGTGTGATATAATCATACCGATAAAATGTGATATAATCATAGGTAAAAACTGTGCTATAGCCACACTGATGAATTGTGCTTTAATCATGCGTTTTGTCACATTGTCATACTACCATGATGTTTGGTAATGTGTTCCTATTGCGTATGACATTGTGTGTTCTTCTCACGTTGTCACGTGTGACATTGTGTGTTCTTCTCACGTTGTCACGTGTGACATTGTGTGTTCTTCTCACGTTGTCACGTGTGACATTGTGTGTTCTGTATATCTCCTCATTCATATAAATGTATCCTACAAACCTAGCAATAGACAACACAGCGCCCGACTAAGTGCTGGAGTTCTAATCAACGCAGTAGACAACACAGCGCCCGACTAAATGCTGGAGTTCTAATCAACGCAGTAGACAACACAGCGCCCGACTAAGTGCTGGAGTTCTAATCAACGCAGTAAACAACACAGCGCCCGACTAAGTGCTGGAGTTATAATCAACGCAGTAGACAACACAGCGCCCGACTAAGTGCTGGAGTTCTAATCAACGCAGTAGACAACACAGGGCCCACGACTGGGTCCTTGAGTAAACATACAATATATTGTCTTCATCCTAGCAGCAAGTATCTGGAACTAATCAAGTTTTTATATTCAAATACAGTCTTGTGGTTTCTATAAATGGTCTCTTCTTGTCTACCCATGCATATCTGCCTATCCTGCTGTGTGTTTGTCTATTGTTCTCTTACTGTCACTCTGCGTATTTATATCTCTGAATTTCTGTATATTTGTACTTCTATCTCAAAATAGGGAGCCGCGTTAGCGCAGTGGTTAGCGCACTGGCTTCGCATATGAGTGGTCCTGGGTTCATTCCCCAGCTGAGGCGGAAATGTTTTCAGATCGCAACGGCTCCCAGGTCGACCCAGCCTTAAATGGGTACCGGATTAATCCGGGAAGTAAAGACTGCGAGGGAGAGGAGATGGCTACCGCCCTCATTTGCAGAGCCTGTGAAATGTGAGATCGCTAACATCTCACACCCCTACGGCATTAATAAATGCTATGGGTTACTTTTTTTACTATCTCAAAATGTATCCGGAAGTCTGTCGAATAATCTTCGTATCTGCGTATGTGTTCCATCTTAATCCCCCACTGGAGAGACATGACAATTGTACACATGAATAAAAGAGCTTCACTGCTCATAATTTCTTGGCGTCGAAACAGACAAATATATGCAAATCGTTAATAATACTATTATTATTACAATTATTGTTATTATTACTATTATAATTATGACTAATATTATTACTACTATTTAAATTATTACCAAACCAGAATCATTATTACTATTAGTAAATACTATCTTGCACGCAAATATTTTCTTGCAATGACACATACTCGTAGATAAGGGGAGGAGGGTTCGAACCCTTCCAAATCATCATATCCTGCTTAGCAAGTCAGAACTTGAATTTTATTAGTTGGAAGTTAGCCAAAAGTCGGTTTAAACTCTCTCTAAAAAAAAGTTCCACAAAAGTGGAGCAGTTCTATAAGGACAATCAGCAAACAGACAAGACTTTATCAGTCAAATCTTTCTACAGGCACAGACAAGACTTTATCAGTCAAATCTTTCTACAGGCACAGGGAGTGTGAATGTCTTTATATGGCACAAACTCTTGACCTCTTGGTCTGTGGTTGTTGGTAGACTCCTCATCTGTGGTTGTTGGTAGACTCCTCATCTGTGGTTGTTGGTAGACTCCTCATCTGTGGTTGTTGGTAGACTCGTCATCTGTGGTTGTTGGTAGACTCCTCATCTGTGGTTGTTGGTAGACTCCTCATCTGTGGTTGTTGGTAGACTCCTCATCTGTGGTTGTTGGTAGACTCCTCATCTGTGGTTGTTGGTAGACTCCTCATCTGTGGTTGTTGGTAGACTCCTCATCTGTGGTTGTTGGTAGACTCCTCATCTGTGGTTGTTGGTACACTTTTGACCTCTTGGTCTGTGGTTGTTGGTAGACTCCTCATCTGTGGTTGTTGGTACACTTTTGACCTCTTGGTCTGTGGTTGTTGGTAGACTCCTCATCTGTGATTGTTGGTAGACTCCACATCTGTGGTTGTTGGTAGACACCTCACCTGTGATTGTTGGTAGACTTTTGATCTCTTGGTCTGTGGTTGTTGGTAAACTCCTGCAGATTAACAAGATGATGTCCGGTGAGGAGTTTGATGTGTTGTATCATGGCTTACATTATCGTTGTGAAATATTCAATTTCAACATGGCATATTCCACAATTCGACCTTATACTCGCCATGGAATTGCCAACTTCTTCGTTAAGCATCCTTACCACATACCTGACAGGTAACAGAGTTCCTTACCACATACCTGACAGGTAACAGAGTTCCTATTTCTTTACTCCCCTTACCACATACCTGACAGGTAACAGAGTTCCTATTTCTTTACTCCCCTTACCACATACCTGACAGGTAACAGAGTTCCTATTTCTTTACTCCCCTTACCACATACCTGACAGGTAACAGAGTTCCTATTTCTTTACTCCCCTTACCACATACCTGACAGGTAACAGAGTTCCTATTTCTTTACTCCCCTTACCACATACCTGACAGGTAACAGAGTTCCTATTTCTTTACTCCCCTTACCACATACCTGACAGGTAACAGAGTTCCTATTTCTTTACTCCCCTTACCACATACCTGACAGGTAACAGAGTTCCTATTTCTTTACTCCCCTTGCACCGTACCTGGCAGGTAACAGAGTTTCAATTTTACTTCCCTTACAACATACCTGACAGGTAACAGAATTCCTATTGTCTACTCCCCTTACAGCATAACTGACAGGTAACAGAGATCTATTTCTTTACTCCCCTTACAACATACTTGACAGGTAACAGAGGTCCTATTGTTTACTCCACTTTAGAACTCAAGAAACCAGCGACCATTTACTGACGAACATAACAGTCAGAAAGTGCCGATGAATACATGTGTAAGCGTATGTGCAGGCATCTCCAACAGGTACAAGAACACCTTCAACTAATGAAACCAGATATACCAAATCTATGAGCACTGCCGTGACATCTCTTATCTTATCTAATAATTCGTTAGTCAATTCTGTTTGGACAATGTTGACAACATTCCATCATCTTCTGTTGGTTGTTGTTGTGAAACACATCCTATCTCTCTCCTCGTCGATATCCTGTTGCATCATTCCACCTTCAGTTTACACTCGTTATAATCACGTAATTATAGTCAATAGGTAAATATGTTTTCGAAATATCCACCACTAATAACAAAGGTGATAAAATTCAAATATAATAAAATAATTCAGATCATTTTATGTTTTATTTTCTGACGAAGAATTTTAGATTCAAACGTCAACCGTTTTCGCCCTCATTAATTTGTTTAATGAAACAATTATGTTTCTATAATCTTGTTGATTATTTGTGGTAGGTGTTTAGTTCTTGTGAACTCACTCTTAAACTCGTGCAGATCAGCAGGATGTGATCCCGTGAACGGAATGCGTTGTATCATGGTTTACAGTATTGCTGTGATATCTGCACCTTTCAGCCTGAGACATCGATTTCATAATTACTTGTAGGGTAGTTCGACCCTCTATTGTATGGGACATCCGACACAAATTTCTTAGTCGCCTCGCACGACATGCTTGGCAGGTAACAGTGTCACTATTCTTTGCTTCCCTTTCTGGCCTGGCACTGCACCGGCACATATTTATTTTTTCACTGTTACTACTTTGGTATTCGTGTTACTACAGTCCATACCTGATTGTTGGATCTCCTCTGACGTTTAGATAATTATATACCACTACAAAAGCGCTGTTCGGTGGTCGATTGGTTAGAGTGCCTAAAAATAGAGAAAATCTGCGACGATATCACGACGGTACTGATTCAATTGACGGTAAAGAATTGATAAGCATGTCAAATAAAGAAACTACCATGTAATCGTCGTGGCAACTACGTACATCATAACTGTATACAATATAACTAGATATGTGCCAGAGTTGTGTAGGCACATCTCAGCAAGAACGGCGAACCCTTCACAAGCTGGGGGCGTCACAATAGATAGTTTGTTTTGTTTGTTTTGCGTTCGCTCCATTGTAATCAGCACGGATATCCGTGCGATTTCCGCCGGGAGCGTGATTACGTTGTGCCACCGTTATACGCCTTGTAGGCCTAGCACATCCGATTTCAGCATGCCTTGACAATTCGGGTTGGCTACCCTAGCCGGTGACAGCCTCCCTATCTGTCGCCAGACACGCGTGTGTGTCATGACTCTTCGCCAGGACGATTTTTGCTCACGTCTGTAGTTTGTAGGAGCTAACAGAGCTTGTAGTTCCCATTTCCGTAATCGTTTCCACATTCTATTTGCAGTTGGCGCTGCCCTCTAGCGCTGTTCTGCCCTTTCATTTTTTCCATTGTACTTGTATGAAATATGTCTGTCTTTCGCCATGCATTCACCATTTCATGCTTTTTCATTGGCCGCCCCTCCAATGTTCGGACTGGACTAACTAGCTTCACTGTATGTCGACAGTGTCGCTGTATGTGGTGTAGCTGGTGGAGTCGGAGATATTGTCTGTCTTTCAAGCATTCAAATCTCTTTCCAACTGCTACCTCCACATTCTCGGACACGAATCCCAAATGGCCAGAATCTGCTCGAGCTGCTGTATTTCTGTATCCAGGGTGCACCGCGAGGAGGTACATTTGGGATCTTGGTTATCTGCTAACCCTAGGTCCGCCGAGAGCAATGCGTTCCTTTTGCACTCTAACAATAGATAGTGAGAACCTTCCACAAACTATGGCCTCATAATAGATAGTGAGAACCTTTCATAGACGGTGGGAGATTGACGATGCGATATATCACGATACTTTGCATCACCAGCCCATAATGGCTCATGTAATAATATTGCCACAATGGCCTCAGGCATAGATGGCCATTACAGATAAATGCAGACGCGCAAATGTGGAAATACGGACTGGTGAGTCAAATAACATTGTTCTGCGGACCCTGAGAACAAGCGACCAGGTAGACAGCCAGACCCTATACATTGTTCATTCCCCGCAATCTATACAGGATCTGATCAGGCAGAACAATAGTATGTTTTCATATACCAGATCCGCCGAAAACGGATGTGTCGGGCCATTAGCGCAAATAAAACGGCGACACAACGCATTTCCATTCTCTGGACTACATCCTACTGAAATTCTAGTAGGACAATGGTCCTGCTACAAGGGAGATCCAGCGGGAGTTTTAGAATGAACGCTGAAGAAGAAGGACACCAAACATTCCTTAAGCGCACACAAAAGAACTATAGGCTCTATGTATATGGAAATACACGATTGTTATAGAAAGTATGAAATTGCAAACATGTGTTTATGCAATGACTTGTCTCACCTTTGTGTATGATGAACAAAAAAGAACGCGGGTGAGAACAGATGAGTATATGTGACATGTATGAAGCATTTATTTTTATCGGAAGTTTTTGCTAAGTTGAGGAGAACTTGGCAGTTGGAGATTGGATTCGATTTACATTCGGGAAATTAAGACGATGACTATATGGTCGCAAAGTGTCGTCTGTAAGCCGTAGCTGGAGTTCAGTTAGAAGTTTTAGTAGAAGTGGTTATAAGTGTGTAGACTGGAGTTGTTAGAGTCATAGCTTCAACAGCTGTAAGTTGGGAGATGGTGTAAGTTCTCTAAGTTGGGAGACCGTGTAATTTCTCTAAGTTAGGAGATGGTGTAAGTTCTCTAAGTTGGGAGACAGTGTAAGTTCTCTAAGTTAGGAGATGGTGTAAGTTCTCTAAGTTGGGAGATGGTGTAAGTTCTCTAAGTTGGGAGATGGTGTAAGTTCTCTAAGTTGGAAGACCGTTAAGTTCTCTAAGTTGGGAGATGGTGTAAGTTCTCTAAGTTGGAAGACAGTGTCAGTTCTCTAAGTAGGAAGACCGTTAAGTTCTCTAAGTAGTTGGGGAACGGTGTAAGTTCTCTAAGTTGGAAGACCGTTAAGTTCTCTAAGTTGGGAGACAGTGTAAGTTCTCTAAGTTAGAAGACCGTTAAGTTCTCTAAGTTGGAAGACAGTGTAAGTTCTCTAAGTTGGGAGACAGTGTAAGTTCTCTAAGTTGGAAGACCGTTAAGTTCTCTAAGTTGGGGGACGGTGTAAGTTCTCTAAGTTGGAAGACCGTTAAGTTCTCTAAGTTGGGAGACAGTGTAAGTTCTCTAAGTTGGAAGACAGTGTAAGTTCTCTAAGTTGGGAGACAGTGTAAGTTCTCTAAGTTGGAAGACAGTGTAAGTTCTCTAAGTAAGCCGGATTTCTCGCTGGATAGCGGATAATAGGAACAGACAATTTCAAGGAGTTGAACCGATATTGGAAACCTAAAATTCCACAACGTCAAAGTAACATCGACAAGTCACGGGACTTGAACTTAGCAATTGTACATCCTCTACAGGCAGATAGGATCCAACTATTGCCGTTACGATAACCAGACTGCTTTTTTAGAACAGACAAGCATTGGGATATATAGACCTCGCGCTGTAAATACTAACCGCTTACCATCACCGGCGGGAATTCCGAAGGCTAGGTAGAAGAAGAATCTTAGCTTAGAGGAAAGGACGAATGAATGTATTAGCCTCATGCAAGTGAATGTATTAGCGGCAAGCAAGTGAATGTATTAGCGGCAAGCAAGTGAATGTATTAGCGGCATGCAAGTGAATGTATTAGCGACAAGCAAGTGAATGTTTTAGCGGCAAGCAAGTGAATGTATTAGCGGCAAGCACGTGAATGAAGGAATGTGTGCTATGCTTAAGATGATGTACATTCGTATTATAGATGTTGTAACACTGGACGTTGTAATATTGATGTTGTAAAACTGGACGTTGTAATATTGATGTTGTAACACTGGACGTTGTATTATTGATGTTGTAACACTGGACGTTGTATTATTGATGTTGTAACACTGGACGTTGTAATATTGATGCTGTAACACTGGACGGTGTAATATTGATGTTGTAACACTGGACGTTGTAATATTGATGCAGTAACACTGGACGTTGTAATATTGATGTTGTAACACTGGACGTTGTAATATTGATGTTGTAACACTGGACGTTGTAATATTGATGTTGTAACACTGGACGTTGTAATATTGATGTTGTAACACTGGACGTTGTAATATTGATGTTGTAACACTGGACGTTGTAATATTGATGTTGTAACACTGGACGTTGTAATATTGATGTTGCAACACTGGACGTTGTAATATTGATGTTGTAAACCAGGTGGTTGTAAGTAACTACACTGGTTATATACATTGAAAATCTGGTGTTTCGCCTCTACATATACTGTACGTGTATAATCATTATACCTCAAACACCTTTTCTACTACACATACACCACAACCACATACACCACAACCACATACACCACAACCACATACACTACAACCACATACACACCAACTACATACACCACAACTACATAAACCACAACCACATACACCACAACCACATATACAACAACCACATATACCACATACACATACACCACAACCACATACACCACAACCACATATACCACATACAACACAACCACATACATAACAACCACATACATCACAACCACATACAACACAACCACATACACCACAACCACATACACCACAACCACATACAACACAACCACATACATCACAACCACATACACCACAACCACATAACACCACAACCACATACACCACAACCACATACACCACAACCACATACACCACAACTACATACACCACAACTACATAAACTACAACCACATACACTACAACCACATACACCACAACTACTTACACCACAACCACATACACCACAATCACATACATCACAACTACATACACCACAACCACATACACCACAACCACATACATAATAACCATATACAGCATAACCACATACACCATAACCACATACACCACAACCACATACAACATAATCACCTACAACATAACCGCATACAACATACTATATACAATATAAATGCATACAACATAACTATATACAACATAACTACATACAACATAACAACATACAACATAACTATATACAACATAACTACATACAACATAACAACATACAACATAAATACATACAACATAACTATATACAACATAACTACATACAACTTAACCACATACAACATAATTGCATAATTGCATAAAACTTAACCACATACAACATAACTACATACAACATAACTATATACAACATAACTATATACAATATAATTACATACAACATAACTATATGCAACATAACTATATACAACATAATTGCATACAACTTAACCACATACAACATTATTACATACAGCATAACTACATACAACATTATTACATACAACATAACTACATACAACATTATTACATACAACATAACTACATACAACATAACTACATACAACATAACTACATGCAACATATTTGTATACAACATAAATACATACAGCATAAACACATACAATATGACCACATACAACATAATTGCATATAACATAACTACATACAACATTATTACATACAACATAATTACATACAACATTACTAGTAGTATTATCTATACTTCTTTTACAAAGAAAACATCAATAACTGAAAATACATCTTTCGGGGACTAAGCATCTCCACATTCATGTCTTTCTACATTCACTTCTTCTTCTTCTGCGTTCGTTCTCAAACTCCTGCTGATTAGCAGGATGTAGTCCTGAGAACGGAATGTGTTGTGTCGTGGTTTATAGCATTGCTGCGATATCTGCACCTTTCGGCCTGACACATCCGACTTCAGCATGGCTTTGGGTCATTGACCCTATATGGGATGGGACAGCCAACTCCATCCCATAACCTCCTTTGTTGCATTCTACGACATGCATGGAAGGTAAATAGTGTTGCTATTCTTTGCTCCCCTTTCGGGCCCTTGCAACACACGGGCGTCTACATTCACAAACCCCTACATTCAAACAACATTCATAAACCCTCTACATTCAAACTACACCTATGAACCCTTACATTCAAACTACTTTCACAAGCCCCCAACATTCAAACTACTCGTAAAACCCTACATTCAAATTACTTTCATAAACCTATAAATTAAAACTACACTCATAAGCCCCTATATTCAAACTACTTTCATACACTCCCTACATTGAAACTACTTTCGTAAACCCCATACATTCATACTACACGCATGAATTCCTACATTCAAACAACTTTCATAAACCTCCTACATTCAAACTACACTCATAAACCGCATACATTCAAACTACTTTCATAAATCCCTTACGTTCATTTGTCTTTCAACATTCAAATACAGTCATAAATCTCATACATTGAAACTACTCATAAACCCCCTACATTCAAACTGCACTCATAAACCCCCTACACTCAAACTACACTCATAAACCCCTATACATAGCCTTTGAGACAATGATCTTTGAATTTATCTATTGTCATTTCCTCCTCCTCTGATAATGTTAAACTTGTTCTTACCTTTCATCCCCATAACTCTACTATCTGTCGCATCCTGCTTAAACATTATTCCCTTCTCCAGTCTGATTCTCACACCCATGCCGCTTTCTAGGGTTTGCCTCTGGTTGCCTATTGGCGCGACAAAAATCTGAAGTACATCTTGGTCAACAGCCACCTTAGGTCTTCTGCTCCTGACCATTTCGGTACTATTCGTTGCTTACGTGGTCGTTGCTACACATGTCCTTATGTGGTTCAGATGCGCTCCATTTCATTTCCCAAGGCCAATTTCTCCATCGAAGAGACATTTACATGTGAATCCCATAATGCAATTTACGTGATCATATGTAAACGTGTGGCAAGTAATATATCGAAGAAACTGGCATAAGATTGAGCGACCGCTTCTGTAACCACCTTCATACCATCAAGCATATAACACCAACTCCTGTGGCCACACACTTCAACAGAGATGGCCACAGTGGTGTGCTTGATATTCAGGTCACTGCCATCAGATCCGGCACCACCAATGACTAATCTTTCCGGAGAGGGAGCAACTTTCTCCCATCGCCTTTAGTCACTACCATTTCTAGCATTCTCTGAATATGGACATTGTCTTGTTCGTTTTTCTCCTCGTCTTCTCGTAGGGTATCCATGACTGCTCTAATCAATTCAATCCTGTCTCTGCTCATCTCAGTGCCCTTCACCAAAGCTTTACCAGCCAAAACAGCGGGTCTTTCGTTTCTCCTGACTCCAGCATGACCTGGATAGTAGATCCCTGTAATTATCTACGCGTTGTTGAGAAGAGTCAACCAGTTGGCAGTCCAGTCACGGCACTCTTTTTTACTGCCTCCAGCTCACAAACTCTGAGTAGGGTATCTTCTGCTTCTACCATCCAGGATCTTCCTCTCTTGATACGTCTTCCTTTTGTGTTGTCTAGAGATTGGTGTAAGAGGTGATGATCATTATTGTCGACCTTGAAGTATTTAACATGAGCTATTTTATGTCTTGATTTGATGGATACAATATTGTTCTGATCTGATTGTTGGATGTGTATGCTGAAGAAAACGTTGCCCTTCATTGCGATTCATTGCCTTGTGTAATTTCCAAAATATGTATAGAGCATTTTCGGCTGCAATATTTTGTGCGAAATTATCCCAGCGTTTTTTTCTTGGTTTCCTTTATGATTTGTTTAAAGGCTTCGGTGGGCTTCTACATAGTAATCTCTGACTCTTTTTCTTTTTCCATGGTAACTTGTGTCTGTCGTCTCTTATGCTGCTACTCCCTGACACTTTGCTTCTTCTTTACCTCTGTCATTTCTTGTCCCTAGTTCAAATTGCTCTACAATGTTTGGTGTGAAATGGTTTAACTGTAATCATGTGTGTGAAGGTGCAGTGTTAAATGGTTAATCAAGTGTGTGAAGGTGCAGTGTTAAATGGTTAATCAAGTGTGTGAAGGTGCAGTGTTAAATGGTTAATCAAGTGTGTGAAGGCGCAGTGTTAAATGGTTAATCAAGTGTGTGAAGGCGCAGTGTTAAATGGTTAATCAAGTGTGTGAAGGCGCAGTGTTAAATGGTTAATCAAGTGTGTGAAGGCGCAGTGTTAAATGGTTAATCATGTGTGTGAAGGCGCAGTGTTAAATGGTTAATCAAGTGTGTGAAGGTGCAGTGTTACATGTGTTAAATTTAAATCTAATAATTTGAGTAAACGTACCTTTGTAAGATTGTCGTAATAATGTGTGTGAGAGTGGGAACTAAATGTCGTAATAATGTGTGTGAACTTGCAGTCAAGCATCATATTTCAAAATTCCTTTAGTTTGAGAAAATTAGAACTCCTCAATGCTAGAAAATTGGTCCTCTATTCAATTCTAAACAACTCACTCAACGGTCACTTGGTTACTGTAACAAACTGCTCCCTGACATTGTGGGCCGAATAAACTGATTTGACGGTATGAGTAATCGAGTCAATTTTGTCTGGTCGATGTTACTTAAGCCGAGACAATTCAGTGAAGTCACAACTCGAAGGAAGAGCAGGTACCTATTGCGATAGAGAGACAAAAAATCTCAGACTTCCAATGACTTGTTGAACTACTCAACTCGAGTGTGACAAATATTGTCTATCAATCAGGGATCTCTCCACACAAACCTTACAAAAGATGACACACAACACACTTTGCTTACACACAACACACTTTGCTTACACACAACACACGTTGCTTACACACAACACACTTTGCTTACACACAACACACTTTGCTTACACACAACACACGTTGCTTACACACAACACATGTTGCTTACACACAACACACTTTGCTTACACACAACACACGTTGCTTACACACAACACACTTTGCTTACACACAACACACTTTGCTTACACACACCACACGTTGCTTACACACAACACACGTTGCTTACACTCAACACACGTTGCTTACACACAACACACGTTGCTTACACACAACACACTTTGCTTACACACAACACACGTTGCTTACACACAACACACGTTGCTTACACACAACACACGTTGCTTACACACAACACACGTTGCTTACACACAACACACGTTGCTTACACACACGCCCAGAACAACAAGATCCTTGTTTGTGTGCTGGATCAACCACAAATTTACTAATAATTTTGTTATAATTATGCTGTTGTTATAATTATGCTATTTTTATAATTATTACTGCATATTTTTTTTATGCTGTTTGTGTCTATACTATTTTATTATATGTGTCCCTCGAATATATACGCGCAGATGTCATAGCTGATGAAGATGTCATAGCTGATGAAGATGTCATAGTTGATGAAGATGTCATAGTTGATGAAGATGTCATAGCTGATGAAGATGTCATAGTTGATGAAGATGTCATAGTTGATGAAGATGTCATAGTTGATGAAGATGTCATAGTTGATGAAGATGGCATAGTTGATGAAGATGTCATAGTTGATGAAGATGTCATAGTTTATGAAGATGTCATAGTTGATGAAGATGTCATAGCTGATGAAGATGTCATAGTTGATGAAGATTTCATAGCTGATGAAGATGTCATAGTTGATGAAGATGTCATAGTTGATGAAGATGTCATAGTTGATGAAGATGTCATAGTTGATGAAGATGTCATAGCTGATGAAGATGTCATAGTTGATGAAGATTTCATAGCTGATGAAGATGTCATAGTTGATGAAGATGTCATAGTTGATGAAGATGTCATAGCTTATGAAGATGTCATAGTTGATGAAGATGTCATAGTTGATGAAGATGTCATAGTTGATGAAGATGTCATAGTTGATGAAGATGTCATAGCTGATGAAGATGTCATAGTTGATGAAGATGTCATAGTTGATGAAGATGTCATAGTTGATGAAGGTCAAATATTTTTGTTTTGGATGTGTTGATTTCAAGGCCAAGCTGTGCAGAGAATAATTGGAGGCTGTTTTTTTTTTCTTGGGCATCTTAACTAAGTTAAGTAACGCTAGGTCGTCTGCAAAGTCGAGATCTTCCAGACTTTTATTTCCGAGCCACTCGATACCACGATCTTTATCGGCTGTGCAATTTCGCATGACCCAATCCATTGCAATACTAAATAACATCGGTGACATGACACATCCTTGCTTCACTCCTCTATTTACTGGAAATCATTCAGAATTTCCTGCTTCTGTTCTTACACAGCATCATGAGTTGTCATAAAATGCTTTTATAATGTTCACATATTTCTGTTGGAATCCATATATTTCAAGAACGTTCCAGATTGAAGGTCTATGTATACTATCAAAGGCCTTATGAAAATCAACAAAGTTTATAATCAGCTGTGATTGGTGTTCTACTGATTCTTCTATTATTGTCCCGAGTGTAAATATTTGGTCAACACATGACCTGTTTGGTCTAAAACCTGCCTGTTCTTCTTTTAATATTTTGTCTATTGATGTTTTAATTCTTTCCAGTACCATACTATAGAACATGACATACCTCCCACCAAATCTCACCTGCAACAGGACATTGCTCCCACTAGATCTCACCTGCAACAGGACATTGCTCCCACTAGATCTCACCTGCAACAGGACATTGCTCCCACCAAATCTCACCTGTAACAGGACATTACCCCTACTAGATTTTGAGAAGTACGGAGAAGTGAAATACGTCGTTTAATTTGCGCCAATGGCCATATACTCGTACATTCGACTTTGGTAGAAGTCAGGATTGAAGACACAGAATAACAAGACATGTCTCAAGACACATAATCAAGACATTAAAAACATAACAACGACACATTTCTCCTGGCATACGTGCCCTTATTCCTTCTCCCAACCCACACGCACACACATAAACACACCCTGTGTTAATTCTGGCGCCAAATATCGATCAACAACAGAAATCAGACGATATACACCCATTGTGCAGTGAGCAGTTACTGGGCTACCTTGAGATATGGACCTGTGAATGTTGCAGGTGTTAATTGGATCGCTTCGAAGTGAGTACACGCCAGACAGAGATCATTTCCTGTTCTTGCAGACACAGGAACACACTCTCGTGCTGACAGTCGGAGCATGAACATTATCACGAGATCAGATGAGACTGGTATGTCAGACCGGTTTGTGAGACGGGTATGTCAGACCGGTTTAGAAGACTAACATGTGAGACCGGTTTGGGAGACTAGCATCTGAGACGGGTATGTGATACCGGTTTGGGAGACTAGCATCTGAGACGGGTATGTGATACCGGTTTGGGAGACTAGCATCTGAGACGGGTATGTGAGACCGGTTTGGGACGCTAACATGTGAGACTAATAGACTGGTATGGAAGACTATAATGTGAGACAAGTATATGAGACTGGTGCGGGAGACTGGTATATCAGAGCGGAATGTCAGAGTGGTATGCCAAAGTGCTATGTTAGAGCGGTATGTCCGTGCGGTATGTCAATGTGGTATGTCAGAGTGATATGTCGGAGTGGTATGTCAGAGCGGTATGTCATAGCAGTATGTCATAGCAGTATGTCAGAGCGGTATGTGAGACTGGTATGTAAGTCTGGTATGTGAGACTGGTATGGGAGACTGGTATGTGAGACTGGTATGGGAGACTGGTATGGGAGTCTGGTATGGCAGACTGGTATGGGAGTCTGGTATGGGAGACTGGTATGTGAGACTGGTATGGGAGACTGGTATGTGAAACTGGTATGGGAGACTGGTATGTGAAACTGGTATGGGAGACTGGTATGTGAAACTGGTATGGGAGACTGGTATGTGAAACTGGTATGGGAGACTGGTATGGGAGACTGGTATGGGAGACTGGTATGTGAAACTGGTATGGGAGACTGGTATGGGAGACTGGTATGGGAGACTGGTATGTGAAACTAGTATGGGAGACTGGTATGGGAGTCTGTAATGGTAGACTGGTATGGGAGTCTGGTATGGGAGACTGGTATGTGAGACTGGTATGGGAGACTGGTATGTGAGACTGGTATGGGAGACTGGTATGTGAGACTGGTATGGGAGACTGGTATGGGAGACTGGTATGTAGACTGGTATTGTAGACTAATATGGGAGACGAGTATGTCAGCAGAGGTGTAATGGTGAATAATCTCAGGGAGAGATCGATGCACCTACTGATATACCCAGAGTTAAATGATGATGGTCTGACGATTAACTAACATAACTCCCACATTCTAGAAGTTAAAACATAAATATTTCTTCGCCCATTAAGTCGCAACATGTTTTCTAATGGGTCGTCGATTTGAAGCAGTAAACTTAAAAACATATTGGTTGTGAAACATTTTTCGTTCGAGCTTTACTTCTCTGTGTCTCTATATATTTCTGTGAGACTAGATTTTCAAAGATTCTTTACTGTTGAACATAAAAAAACAAAACAATCACAGATTAAATGATGAGACGTATATTAGTGTGCCATTAACGAAAACTCAACCGCGATGCTGTCAGCGAGATTTTCTTTTCCAATAAGTTCAGTCATCACATTCAACATATCCTAGCTTCAAATGTCATTCAAGTATGTTATACTGAAACAAATCTATTTTCGTTGTACTGAAACAATATATTTTCGTTATACTGAAAAAATATTCTTTCGATGCTTACTTTTAGTATATTTATAACGAATTTTCATGTATCGAGGTGAAGGGTCACTTTGTTTCCAGAAAACAGGTCAGTAATCCAGAAAAAAAAATGGATACGTGTACTCCACCTCTTGTCTGGAAAGTATACTACGGTAAAATAAGGGGTAACCCTGGATTCGGTCAAAAAATTGGGAAAACTTGCTGCGTCGAATAGGTTGAAAGCCTTTATTCTGCCAAATAAGTGGTAAAATTACAATTCAAATTTTACGTGAAATTGTTTTTTCACCGTCCACCGTGACCTTTCTCTAATAGCAAGCACCATGATTCATTATGCTGCCTACCTTAGGAAGTCAGTCCTGTCTCTAAAAAATACTGTCCTGTTGACTGATCGGGGTTCCTACTTCACATTAACGCTATTTGACTGTCAGTGTTTTTAATTGACTGGAATGTCGACACAAAGTATATGCAGTAACAAATGAAAAATAACCGGAACAGCAATATAGCGTCACTTTGGACAGTGAACCGATAAGTTCACAGGACTGGATAAATGACGAGGGACTCGCGAGATGGTAATTACAGATTTATATTGGTCACTTTCCGTGTTGTTAGTCCGGCGAAGTCGATGATAACCATTCAGCTCAACTGGGATAACGATGACGATGGCGATGTCTGCTGTATGCCCGACTGTGACTAGTGAGCCGTATATGTGCCTGGAATCCTCTACCACACTCTGGACATGTGTCGGGGGACTACCACACTCTGGACATGTGTAGGAGGACTACCACACTCTGGACATGTGTAGGAGGACTACCACACTCTGGACATGTGTCTGGGGACTACCACACTCTGGACATGTGTCTGGGAACTACCACACTCTGGACATGTGTCTGGGAACTACCACACTCTGGACATGTGTCTGGGAACTACCACACTCTGGACATGTGTCAGGGACTACAACACTTTGGACATGTGTCTGGGGACTACCACACTCTGGACATGTGTCTGGGAACTACCACACTCTGGACATGTGTCTGGGAACTACCACACTCTGGACATGTGTCTGGGAACTACCACACTCTGAACATGTGTCTGGGAACTACCACACTCTGGACATGTGTCTGGGAACTACCACACTCTAGACATGTGTCTGGGAACTACCACACTCTGGACATGTGTCTGGGAACTACCACACTCTGGACATGTGTCTGGGGACTACCACACTCTGGACATGTGTAGGAGGACTACCACACTCTGGACATGTGTCTGGGGACTACCACACTCTGGACATGTGTAGGAGGACTACCACACTCTGGACATGTGTAGGAGGACTACCACACTCTGGAAATGTGTAGGAGGACTACCACACTCTGGACATGTGTCTGGGGACTACCACACTCTGGACATGTGTAGGAGGACTACCACACTCTGGACATGTGTAGGAGGACTACCACACTCTGGACATGTGTCTGGGGACTACCACACTCTGGACATGTGTCTGGGGACTACCACACTCTGGACATGTGTAGGAGGACTACCACACTCTGGACATGTGTAGGAGGAATACCACACTCTGGACGTATGTCTGGGGACTACCACACTCTGGACATGTGTCTGGGGACTACCACACTCTGGACATGTGTCTGGGAACTACCACACTCTGGACATGTGTAGGAGGACTACCACACTCTGGACATGTGTCTGGGGACTACCACACTCTGGACATGTGTCTGGGGACTACCACACTCTGGACATGTGTAGGAGGACTACCACACTATGGAAATGTGTCTGGGGACTACCACACTCTGGACATGTGTCTGGGGACTACCACACTCTGGACATGTGTAGGAGGACTACCACACTCTGGACATGTGTCTGGGGACTAACACACTCTGGACATGTGTAGGAGGACTACCACACTCTGGACATGTGTAGGAGGACTACCACACTCTGGACATGTGTCTGGGGACTACCACACTCTGGACATGTGTCTGGGGACTACCACACTCTGGACATGTGTAGGAGGACTACCACACTCTGGACATGTGTAGGAGGACTACCACACTCTGGACATGTGTAGGAGGACTACCACACTCTGGACATGTGTAGGAGGACTACCACACTCTGGACATGTGTAGGAGGAATACCACACTCTGGACATGTGTCGGGGGACTACCACACTCTGGACATGTGTAGGAGGACTACCACACTCTGGACATGTGTAGGAGGACTACCACACTCTGGACATGTGTCTGGGGACTACCACACTCTGGACATGTGTCTGGGAACTACCACACTCTTGACATGTGTCTGGGAACTACCACACTCTGGACATGTGTCTGGGAACTACCACACTCTGGACATGTGTCAGGGGACTACAACACTTTGTCATGTGTCTGGGGACTACCACACTCTGGACATGTGTCTGGGAACTACCACACTCTGGACATGTGTCTGGGAACTACCACACTCTGGACATGTGTCAGGGGACTACAACACTTTGGACATGTGTCTGGGGACTACCACACTCTGGACATGTGTCTGGGAACTACCACACTCTGGACATGTGTCTGGGAACTACCACACTCTGGACATGTGTCTGGGAACTACCACACTCTGGACATGTGTCTGGGAACTACCACACTCTGGACATGTGTCTGGGAACTACCACACTCTGGACATGTGTAGGAGGACTACCACACTCTGGACATGTGTCTGGGGACTACCACACTCTGGACATGTGTAGGAGGACTACCACACTCTGGACATGTGTAGGAGGACTACCACACTCTGGACATGTGTAGGAGGACTACCACACTCTGGACATGTGTCTGGGGACTACCACACTCTGGACATGTGTAGGAGGACTACCACACTCTGGACATGTGTAGGAGGACTACCACACTCTGGACATGTGTCTGGGGACTACCACACTCTGGACATGTGTCTGGGGACTACCACACTCTGGACAAGTGTAGGAGGACTACCACACTCTGGACATGTGTAGGAGGACTACCACACTCTGGACATGTGTAGGAGGACTACCACACTCTGGACATGTGTAGGAGGACTACCACACTCTGGACATGTGTAGGAGGAATACCACACTCTGGACATGTGTAGGAGGAATACCACACTCTGGACATGTGTCTGGGGACTACCACACTCTGGACATGTGTCTGGGGACTACCACACTCTGGACATGTGTAGGAGGAATACCACACTCTGGACATGTGTAGGAGGAATACCACACTCTGGACATGTGTAGGAGGACTACCACACTCTGGACATGTGTAGGAGGAATACCACACTCTGGACATGTGTCTGGGGACTACCACACTCTGGACATGTGTCTGGGGACTACCACACTCTGGACATGTGTCTGGGGACTACCACACTCTGGACATGTGTCTGGGAACTACCACACTCTGGACATGTGTCTGGGAACTACCACACTCTGGACATGTGTCTGGGGACTACCACACTCTGGACATGTGTAGGAGGACTACCACACTCTGGACATGTGTAGGAGGACTACCACACTCTGGACATGTGTCTGGGGACTACCACACTCTGGACATGTGTAGGAGGACTACCACACTCTGGACATGTGTAGGAGGACTACCACACTCTGGACATGTGTAGGAGGACTACCACACTCTGGACATGTGTAGGAGGACTACCACACTCTGGACATGTGTAGGAGGAATACCACACTCTGGACATGTGTAGGAGGACTACCACACTCTGGACATGTGTAGGAGGACTACCACACTCTGGACATGTGTAGGAGGACTACCACACTCTGGACATGTGTAGGAGGACTACCACACTCTGGACATGTGTAGGAGGACTACCACACTCTGGACATGTGTAGGAGGACTACCACACTCTGGACATGTGTAGGAGGACTACCACACTCTGGACATGTTTCTGGGGACTACCACACTCTGGACATGTGTAGGAGGACTACCACACTCTGGACATGTGTAGGAGGACTACCACACTCTGGACATGTGTCTGGGAACTACCACACTCTGGACATGTGTCTGGGGACTACCACACTCTGGACATGTGTAGGAGGACTACCACACTCTGGACATGTGTAGGAGGACTACCACACTCTGGACATGTGTAGGAGGACTACCACACTCTGGACATGTGTAGGAGGACTACCACACTCTGGACATGTGTAGGAGGACTACCACACTCTGGACATGTGTAGGAGGACTACCACACTCTGGACATGTGTAGGAGGACTACCACACTCTGGACATGTTTCTGGGGACTACCACACTCTGGACATGTGTAGGAGGACTACCACACTCTGGACATGTGTAGGAGGACTACCACACTCTGGACATGTGTCTGGGAACTACCACACTCTGGACATGTGTCTGGGGACTACCACACTCTGGACATGTGTAGGAGGACTACCACACTCTGGACATGTGTAGGAGGACTACCACACTCTGGACATGTGTAGGAGGACTACCACACTCTGGACATGTGTAGGAGGACTACCACACTCTGGACATGTGTAGGAGGACTACCACACTCTGGACATGTGTAGGAGGACTACCACACTCTGGACATGTGTAGGAGGACTACCACACTCTGGACATGTGTAGGAGGAATACCACACTCTGGACATGTGTAGGAGGACTACCACACTCTGGACATGTGTAGGAGGACTACCACACTCTGGACATGTGTAGGAGGACTACCACACTCTGGACATGTGTAGGAGGACTACCACACTCTGGACATGTGTAGGAGGACTACCACACTCTGGACATGTGTAGGAGGACTACCACACTCTGGACATGTATCGGAGGAGCCTAGTCAGTCGTTCATTGAGCTGCTCTTCCCTTTCTTTATTATTGTGCACCATTTTGTCTGGGGCTCTCTGCAGCTGTTGCACTAATCTTGATTCTGTGATGCTAGCTGGATATCTCTTGTTCAAGATACTCCCATGAATTTCAATCTGTTTGGAAGTCAGTGATATCTTAAGTGTCTCTGTAAAACACATTTTCTGTCCTCCTGCCTTGCGGGACAAGACAGTCTGTAGTTGTTCATATAACAATCTGTTTGGGTAGGCGATGATCTTTCATGTAGTCTATGAGTTGAGAAGTCCCGCCCAGCGTATCCGAAACCTTCATCAACATTGTATGTATTATCACATTGTATCGCCAGTCAGTCAGAACTACGGAGAAGTCCTTCACCTTGTAAAGCTGTGCCAAAGTTCGACAACCTATAACATGAGAAAGGTCATGGACTTCAATATGCAACTGTGTAAAGAGCGTCATTAAATGCTCACCGTCCTCTGATGACCCTAGAAAATGGATTCTGTATACCGGTTTCTATGTCATTCGATGGATTCTGAATGTCTTGTGCAATTTTCATCCTCATCGTCAGTGCCGTCTCCGCAACGAAGGTTAGCTGTAATACCTCCAAGATCCCATGTCTCTTGTTTTGGTGGTGCACTCTGTAACCTGTTGATCGTGTAATGTTACTCTCCCACTTGTATCTCTACCTCTTGCTCGCCTCACTTCGACTTTACCCTCACGTCAGGTCTTCAACAAAAGGTGTCATTTAATTTTAAAAACACTTTGTTGATCTTTATTTCCTGTAATAGTTCTTTTCTTCATACAAAGTTTTGTTGTTAGAACCTCTTTGTTTATTTTCTTCTCTTGCCGTGACGTTCTCCCTATTCTTCTATATATCCACATCTCAAAGTCATTAATTCTGTTTTCGAATTGTTTTTCATTGTCCATGTTTCTGAGCCATACATTAATATAGAATAGATGTAATATTTAAATTCTCACTTTTAGTTTGTAATTTGTTTAGATGTCAATATCTGTCTCATGTCATTGAAAGTACTTTTAGCCATTCCAATTCTCCGTTTAACTTGTGTCACATTTGCCGTCATTTTGCGCCATTTTTAGATCTATCAAAACTAGTCACATGCGTAAGAATGACATCAAGAAGGTCAAAGTTCGCGTAAAAAATATACAAAAAGCTTATAGTGCTTTAATCTAACAATACTCAGGTTTACCAACTGGATAAAGGAAGTCAAACGCAGTAGATTGTATTGTAGGTCCCCCCCCCCCCAATGTATCCAAGTTACACTTCACTAGGCTTTGTCTTATCTCCACCCCATGGGGGGGGGGGGCTTTGACAAACGTCTTAACCAAATTGAGATATGTGGAAAATGTGCTTGTCAAGATGTTACAACGGCATGACCTGCGCGTTTTCTAATCTTTTGTCCCACTTATATTTGATTTCTTAATTATGGCACTGATTGTGCGTCGGCCATGAAGACAAGAACGTCATCTTACACTCCCGAAAGTTCCCATCCCGTTCTCTGTAAACTCCATCAGGGTGTACGCATTCATGGTGTAGTGTTCCGTATTGACATCTAACCTTTTTTATAATTGGTACAGTCTTCTTTCACACGTGCATCATATCTCCTCACCATCCTGGATATAGATGACATCTACTCAACATACTGGATATAGATGACATCTACTCACCATCCTGGATATAGATGACATCTACTCACCATCCTGGATATAGATGACATCTACTCACCATCCTGGATATAGATGACATCTACTCAACATCCTGGATATATATGACATCTACTCACCATCCTGGATATAGATGACATCTACTCAACATCCTGGATATAGATGACATCTACTCACCATCCTGGATATAGATGACATCTACTCAACATCCTGGATATAGATGACATCTACTCAACATCCTGGATATAGATGACATCTACTCAACATCCTGGATATAGATGACATCTACTCAACATCCTGGATATAGATGACATCTACTCAACATCCTGAATATAGATGACATCTACTCAACATCCTGAATATAGAAGATGTCATCTTTCCTCAACATCCTGAATATAGATGACACTTCATCATTCTGGATATAGAAGACATCTCAACATCCTGGATATAGATACCATCTCCTAATTATTCTGGATAGATGATATCACCTTCACCCAACACCCTGGATAGATGACGTCATCTATTATCAACATTCTAGATATAAATGACGTCACCTCTCCTCAACGCCCTGGATGGATGGCGCCATCTCGACACAACACCCTAGATGGATGTCATCTCGACACAACACCCTAGATGGATGTCATCTCGACACAACACCCTAGATGGATGTCATCTCGACACAACACCCTAGATGGATGTCATCTCGCTACAACACCCTAGATGGATGACACGTCATCTCGCCACAACTCCCTGGGTAGATGGTCCCTAAAACATGTCCAGTGCAGGCTCGGTCTTCCATTGTTATACAAACTACGGCCCATTCTTTTCTTTCTCTCACAAGCATGTACATACTATCATGTATAAATGTGTACTCCCGAATATCACCCCACCCCTCCAATTTTCACAACAATTGTCAAGAATTCAGAAACTTCATACTCCTGTATACTACTCCTCTCAGAATCTTGACGTCAAGAGTCACAAACTTCATACTCCTGTATACTACTCCTCACAGAATCTTGACGTCAAGAGTCACAAACTTCAAGATGCAATGCTCATGATTCATCAAAATGAAGATTTTAAATTCTTTCATTGATTGAATTTCCAAGATCTTGTACGCAAGCCTGGTACACTAGCATCTCTCCCCCAAGATCGTGTACACAAGTCTGGTACACTAGCATCTCTCCCCCAAGATCGTGTACGCAAGTCTGGTACACTAGCATCTCTCCCCCAAGATCTTGTACGCAAGTCTGTTTAAGTAGGAAGCCAGAGGACAATTTTTAAAAATTCTTGAGACTAACGGGAATTGAACCAGTCCGTTCTACGGCACCAAGTCGCCTAGCAACAATTGCACACGCGTTTTTCAGTACTTGACTAACCGCATCTCCAAAAAAAAAAGATACGATTTCATCAAGCCATTCAAATCGTGCACACAAAGTCACCCGAACGGACCAATCGAGACAATGACTATTACAACAACAACAAACATCCCGTACAGGTATTGAAATATCCTCTGTAACAACAAACACATAACATAATATCCGTATTAGTTATACAAGGGCCGATAGGTCTTCTTGTAAACATGGATAACATATATAGACAATACATTTTTGCTTCAAATAATTGTTTATACAAGTAAATTTAAGTAGGAAGCCAGAGGACAATTTTTAAAAATTCTTGAGACTAACGGGAATTGAACCAGTCCGTTCTATTGTATTGTCTATATATGTTATCCATGTTTACAAGAAGACCTATCGGCCCTTGTATAACTAATACGGATATTATGTTATGTGTTTGTTGTTACTGAGGATATTTCAATACCTGTACGGGACGTTTGTTGTTGTTGTAATAGTCCTTGTCTCGATTGGTCCGTTCGGGTGACTTTGTGTGCACGATTTGAATGGCTTGATGAAATCGCATCTTTTTTTTTGGAGATGCGGTTAGTCAAGTACTGAAAAACGCGTGTGCAATTGTTGCTAGACGACTTGGTGCCGTAGAACGGACTGGTTCAATTCCCGTTAGTCTCGAGAATTTTTTTTAATTGTCCTCTGGCTTCCTACTTAAATTTACTTGTATAAACAATTATTTGAAGCAAAAATGTATTGTCTATATATGTTATCCATGTTTACAAGAAGACCTATCGGCCCTTGTATAACTAATACGGATATTATGTTATATGTTTGTTGTTACTGAGGATATTTCAATACCTGTACGGGACGTTTGTTGTTGTTGTAATAGTCCTTGTCTCGATTGGTCCGTTCGGGTGACTTTATGTGCACGATTTGAATGGCTTGATGAAATCGCATCTTTTTTTGGAGATGCGGTTAGTCAAGTACTGAAAAACGCGTGTGCAATTGTTGCTAGGCGACTTGGTGCCGTAGAACGGACTGGTTCAATTCCCGTTAGTCTCAAGAATTTTTACGCAAGTCTGGTACACTAGCATCTCTCCCCAAGATCTTGTACACAAGTCTGGTACACTAGCATCACTCCCCCAAGATCTTGTACACAAGTCTGGTACACTAGCATCTCTCCCCCAAGATCTTGTACGCAAGTCTGGTACGCTAGCATCTCTCCATCAAGATCATGTACACAAGTCTGGTATACTAGCATACTTTGCCACATAATATCATTAAGTGTGGATATATCTCCCTCTGTTAGAAACACACAACTGATAGAAACACACAACTGATGACAGACACAAATCGTTCTGTTAACTAGCACTAATCACATCAACACTTGGGGCATAATTTTCCTGCAGGCTGCATTATCCTCTCAATAAATTTCTTCCATAGTCTGTCATCGTCCAGTGAACAGGCAAGCCGTTATGTCAATATAGTTATCTCTGACATGTCAGGCTCTCATCCTAGTTCAGAGATATATGTACTAGAAAACTAGGATTTGGAGAAGATGTGTTTTGTCAAACTTAGACAAAACCTGATGGAACTTGACTGTACACACACCTTGACTGTACATACACCTTGACTGTACATACACCTTGACTGTACACACACCTTGACTGTACATACACCTTGACTGTACACACACCTTGACTGTACACACACCTTGACTGTACATACAATTTGTCTGTACAGACAACTTGACTGTATATATAATTTCGCTGTACACATAAATTGACTGTACACACAGTGTGGCTGTACCGACAACTTGACTGTATATACAATTTGGCTGTACACACAACGTGGCTGCTCACAAAACGTGACTGCTCACACATCTTCACTGTATGCAGAACTTGAATGAACACACAATGTGAGTGCACACCAAACATGACTGCACACATAACTTGACTGCACACATAACTTGACTGCACACATAACCTGACTGCACACATAACCTGACTGCAAACATAACTTGACTGCAATCATAACTTGACTGCAAATATAACTTGACTGCAAACATAACTTGACTGCAATCATAACTTGACTGCAAATATAACTTGACTGCAAACATAACGTGACTGCACACATAACCTGACTGCAAACATAACTTGACTGCAAACATAACTTGTCTGCACCCATAACCTAACTACACACATAACCTGACTGCACACATAACTTGACTGCACACATAACTGGACTGCACACATAACTTGACTGCACACATAAAGTGGCTGCACACATAACTTGACTGTACACATAACCTGACTGCACACATAAAGTGGCTGCACACATAACCTGACTGCACATATAACTTGACTGCACACATAACCTGACTGAACACATAACTTGACTGCACACATAACTTGACTGCACACATAACCTGACTGAACACATAACTTGACTGCACACATAACTTGACTGCACACATAACCTGACTGAACACATAACTTGACTGCACACATAACTTGACTGCACACATAACTTGACTGAACACATAACTTGACTGCACACATAACTTGACTGCACACATAAATTGACTGAACACATAACTTGACTGCACACATAACTTGACTGCACACATAACTTGACTGCACACATAACTTGACTGCACACATAACCTGACTGAACACGTAACTTGACTGCACACATAACTTGACTGCACACATAACCTGACTGAACACATAACTTGACTGAACACATAACCTGACTGAACACATAACCTGACTGAACACATAACGTGACTGAACACATAACTTGACTGAACACATAACTTGAAGGCACAAACGAAAGTGGACACAGCTCAGAATCCCGTCAATCTAACTAGACTAATATCTGATACATTAACTGGCCTAGTTTCTCACGAACCTGCTTCAGTCGCATATACAAACTATTGATTTTCTCTGCTCTGTAATATTGATAGATTGCTGGTTATTCCAGGGGTTCAAAATTGCTAAGTCATTGACAGCGTGATGCAAACAGCTATTTTCAACTTCGGCTAAACCTACATACACAGCTATAACGCCAAGACAAATGACTTTCTTGTGCTGTAACTGTGAAGCTTTGAATATTCTGGAAGTGAGATCTTGTCTAGTGTCGACTCACTGCAAGGTACACATTATTTATTCGTCGCCAATGACTTGACAGATAAATTCATCGCCAATGACTTGACAGATAAACAATATTTATTCGTCGCCAATAACTTGACAGTCACTGAACTGCATCAGTCGCACATGATGTGTACATTTCGTGTTAGTTATGTCGCACTAAAGTTTTAGACCTTGCCTCGACTAGATCACATATAACTTGACTTATTAAACTTTGGCATCTTGGCATGAACTATGCCACGCGTAACTTGACTTTTTATACCTTGTTATGGCTAGATGTACATAATAAGACTTTCTTTAGTAGGTAATAACAGATGAAAAACTGTAATCGAGCAGGTGAAACTTGGAGCCGGACAACGAAGTTTTTCTAATCACTGGTAACAAATATAGCCACACAAATCTACGTTTCCACTAAAAGGCTTTTAGCAAGAACAAAGCTATTGTTGTCAAGTGGCGAGTAAAAAACGACGATATATACATACATGTAACAATTACTTGACATGATAAACCCGCAGTCAGAAAATGTGTCAATGATGACAAACTAGATGGATAGAAATGGGAAAAACCAAGAGGATTGACATAATATCACCAGATATCAACAGAACAAACTGAAAATGGACTACATAACAGGACATTATGACATATGCGAATGATGGGCGTTAATCCCCAAGGGTTTCAATGTGCCAAATTAGAGGATATATCGGTTCTCACGCGCATATTAACTCCAATCATCGAAGGTGCACGATCTAATGGCCAAAATTGGTCGGAAAAAACCCATTGGTCTGCGCCATTGAAATTGTCAGTAACAGGAGTCTCAGACCGATGTTTGATAGTGTGCAGATGTGGTCAGTAACAGGAGTCTCAGACCGATGTTTGATAGTGTGCAGATGTGGTCAGTAACTGGAGCCTATTTGTACACGGTGTCAACCTGTTACAGTCGATGTGATATTGGGCGACACACTGTAGCTATTATGGAAACTCACAGTGCTAAGAAATAAGCCAACCTAGCATTGTTAACAAAGGCTTTGTCTACCTAGGCTTAGAAAGTCTGTTTGCGACGAAATACTCGGAAGAAGTTGGCAGGTAACTCAACGGGTACATATGCGCTAACAGCAGAGCTGTGTGGACAGCATAGGGCACAGTTAGACACATAGTACGCTGGAAAGCATTCGATACCATTAACAGAGAAGGACTTTGGAAGGTGCTTACAAAATTCGGATGCCTCTCAAAACTTGTCACTGTGATACGACAATTTCATGGCGGTATGATGGCTAGTGTTATCTGCGACGGAGGAGTATCTCCTGCATTCCCTGTCACAAATGGTGTAAAGCAGGGATGTGTGCTGGCCCCCACTCTTTTCAGCCTGTTATTTACGGCCATGCTAACGGAAACGCACCATAGTAATGAAACAGCTGGCATAATGATCAATTACAGAACGGATGGTGGTCTTTTAAATTTACGTCGTCTAAAAGCAAACACGAAAACTAAATCTAGTACTGTTAGAGAATTACTTTATGCTGACGACTGTGCATTGTATGCTGACTCTGTCGTAAACATGCAGAGCACCATAGACCGCTTCTCAAAGGCCTGCAACAACTTTGGTCTCACTATTAACACACACAAAACAGAAGTCATGCACCAAGCAACATCAAATAGCCAACATACTGCTACTTCCATCATCGTCAATCAGGAAAAACTGCAGGTAGTCGACAATTTTACTTACCTTGGAAGCACTCTCTCTCGCGATGTCAACATTGATGTGGAAATTAACAATAGACTGGCAAAAGCTAGTGCTGTATTTGGCAGATTACGCAACAAAGTATGTAAGAGGTATAAGAACAACCACCAAACTACAAGTATATCATGCTGCTGTTATACCAACCTTACTATACGCCTGCGAAACGTGGACAGTGTATGCTAGACATGCAAGAAAGTTAAATCATTTCCATCTTACCTGCCTACGTAAATTACTAAACATCCATTGGTGGGACAAAGTACCAGACTACGAGGTCTTGGAAAAATCAACCTCAATAAGCATCCACACAATACTTATGAAGGCGCAAGCACGCTGGGCAGGCCACCTTGTGCGTATGGAGAACTCGCGTTTGCCAAAACAAATATATTATGGAGCACTCAAGGCAGGATTTCGAAAAGCGGGTGGACAGAAAAAGCGCTTCAAAGACACGCTCAAGTCATCCTTGAAACATCTTAACATTGACGTAGGCGCTTGGGAGAGCCTCGCTCAGGATAGAACAGCATGGCGTTACAGCATTAGAACGGGAGCACTAGCGGCGGAAGAATTCAGACAAGGAACTGCAAGACAGAAGCGGACACGTAGAAAAGAAAAAACATCTCAACCTCACACAGATACCTTCTATTGTTGTCAATTCTGTAAAAGAACATTAATTTTGTGCGCGCATTGGACTTGCTAGTCATTTAAAACGTACTTTTAACTTTTATTATTTTTATTATTAATTGTTATTATTATTATGGTTGAGTTTTTGGTCATCGTCGATCACGACGGACGAACATCATCATCATCATCAACAGGAGCCTCAGACCGATGTTTGATAGTGTGCAGATGTGGTCAGTAACAAGAGCCTCAGACCGATGTTTGATAGTGTGCAGATGCCAAAATTATCGTTCTGAGAATGGTATATATCAACTGTGCATATTGTTTATTTGATTAGACAATTTAATAGTCAATCTTGGCAGACTACACCTTTTAGAAAGTGTATGTGTTGATAGTCTGGGCAGACTGCACAATTTAGAACGTGCCTGTGTGGGTTAGTCTTGACAGACTGCACATTTTCGAACATGTCTATGGAGGATATTTGGAAACTGATAAAATAAAACAACGTGTGACTTTGATAGTTCAAAGGTTTAGTTACATTTTACCCTCCCCAGGTTGTGATGATAATGGTAGTAATGATGAGGATGATGTTGATAAACATATGTTTAACTTCTACTCTTCATCTTCTGAGCACACATTTCCTTTGCTGATATAACACTACTTACATGTGTGTCCACATAGTGTGTGCCCCTCTCCTTGTGTGTCCACATAGTGTGTGTGCCCCTCTCCGTGTGTGTCCACATAGTGTGTGTGCCCCTCTCCTTGTGTGTCCACATAGTGTGTGCCCCTCTCCTTGTGTGTCCACATAGTGTGTGTGCCCCTCTCCTTGTGTGTCCACATAGTGTGTGTGCCCCTCTCCTTGTGTGTCCACATAGTGTGTGTGCCCCTCTCCTTGTGTGTCCACATAGTGTGTGCCCCTCTCCTTGTGTGTCTACATAGTGTGTGTGCCCCTCTCCTTGTGTGTCCACATAGTGTGTGCCCCTCTCCTTGTGTGTCTACATAGTGTGTGCCCCTCTCCTTGTGTGTCTACATAGTGTGTGCCCCTCTCCTTGTGTGTCTACATAGTGTGTGCCCCTCTCCTTGTGTGTCTACATAGTGTGTGCCCCTCTCCTTGTGTGTCTACATAGTGTGTGCCCCTCTCCTTGTGTGTCCACATAGTGTGTGCTCTTCTCCTTGCATTCAATTTTATCAACCGACCTCCCCAGAGTTTTATATTTTAGTCCTTATTTTGCCCACTTAGAAAATTCTGGAATAAATGTGCGTATTCTAATAAATATCGACAACTTTAATTTCGCCTTTCCTCGCAAACACTCAAGTTTTCACATGTCAAGAGAAATCTATCCTGACCAGATGTGCTAATTTATGTAAGGTGTGAGAACAGCTTACTGCTGATAAGGACATTTGACGTTAGCGTGTAGCAGGTATCCTGTTTGGCCAGCCCAGTACTTTCTGGCTGCTGACAGAATAACTGCAGCTAGTATTGATGAACTATCAGATAAGGTGGAGATTGCTCTCTAGTATTTCAGTTATATAACAGTTTCTGCTCCGATATCGTAGTCTATAAAATGTATCGAATCTATGTTTATCAAATGTCTAGTATGTATGTTTATCAAATGTCTAGTATGTATGTTTATCAAATGTCTAGTATGTATGTTTATCAAATGTCTAGTATGTATGTTTATCAAATGTCTAGTATGTATGTTTATCAAATGTCTAGTATGTATGTTTATCAAATGTCTAGTATGTATGTTTATCAAATGTCTAGTATGTATGTTTATCAAATGTCTAGTATGTATGTTTATCAAATGTCTAGTATGTATGTTTATAAAATGTCTAGTATGTATGTTTATCAAATGTCTAGTATGTATGTTTATCAAATGTCTAGTGTGTATGTTTATCAAATGTCTAGTATGTATGTTTATCAAATGTCTAGTATGTATGTTTATCAAATGTCTAGTATGTATGTTTATCAAATGTCTAGTATGTATGTTTATCAAATGTCTAGTATGTATGTTTATCAAATGTCTAGTATGTATGTTTATCAAATGTCTAGTATGTATGTTTATCAAATGTCTAGTATGTATGTTTATCAAATGTCTAGTATGTATGTTTATCAAATGTCTAGTATGTATGTTTATCAAATGTCTAGTATGTATGTTTATCAAATGTCTAGTATGTATATTTATCAAATGTCTAGTATGTATATTTATCAAATGTCTAGTATGTATGTTTATAACAGGTATCGTATGCATGTTAATAAAATGTATTTTTGGTCCGATATCGTATGTTCAGTGACGTTTATAAAATGTATCCAGTTGTCCAAGCACTTCCTTGACCTAACTCTCGCATATTAGTTAGTCAGTCAGTCAGTCAGTTAGTTAGTCAGTCAGTCAGTTAGTCAGTTAGTTAGTTAGTTAGTTAGTTAGTTAGTTAGTTAGTTAGTTAGTCCTTCAGTCGGTCTTTCGGTTCGTTGGTTGGTTGGTTGGTTAGTTATTTAGCTAGTTAGTTTAGTTATTCCTCTAGGTCCAAAGACGGCACATAGGGTGAATGTCATAGATTTCCATGTCTCTCGTTTCATTGCAATTTGCTTTAGATCTTCATTGCTTCTGATACCGATGGTGAAACGTTCTCTTGTAATAGTTTTACGTAAAGTTTCTTATGGTCTTCCTCGTTTTCTCCACCCTTTGGTGACCACATCAAAGCTTAACAGGGAAGTCTTTCGATATCCATTCGTAGCGCGTGTCCGATGTAATTCCAGCGACGCTTTCTAATATACGTGGATACATATTCTTTGCGTACAGGATCCATGTTTCACAGGCATAACGACGTGTTTGGCATATACTGTCCATGTGTATACAGATGAATCTCAATTAAAGGCTATACAAATGGAGGTGGAGTGGTATACACAAAACTATACAAATGAAGGTGAAGTGGTATACACAAAACTAAACAAATGGAGGTGGAGTGGTATACACAAAACTGTACAAATGAAGGTGGAGTGGTATACACAAAACTAAACAAATGGAGGTGGAGTGGTATACACAATACTATACAAATGAAGGTGGAGTGGATACACAAATCTAACCAGTAACAAAGATACACACATAATTTTGATGATACACACCGTGTTGATGATACAAACAGCAAAATCTACAGGAACATTTCCAAACAACTTCAGAGCAGAGACAGAAGTACTAGAAACATCTGCAACAATCATCCTTGACAATAAAGATTATATACACAATAATACAGTGTTCATATCAGACTCTTTAGCACTCTGACAGCAAGCAGAGACACAGGTACAAGTCAGTAATAGTTTCTGTCGGAAATAAAAGTCAGTAATAGTTTCTGTCTGAGATGAAAGTCAGTAATAGTTTCTGTCTGAGATGAAAGTCAGTAATAGTTTCTGTCTGAGATGAAAGTCAGTAATAGTTTCTGTCTGAGATGAAAGTCAGTAATAGTTTCTGTCTGAGATGAAAGTCAGTAATAGTTTCTGTCTGAGATGAAAGTCAGTAATAGTTTCTGTCTGAGATGAAAGTCAGTAATAGTTATATGTGAACAGGTATAGTAGTCAGCAGTAGACATATGTGAACAGGTCTAGAAGTAAGAAGTAGACATATGTGAACAGGTGTTGTCAGCAGTAGACATATGTGAAAAGGTGTAGTCAGCAGTAGACATATGTGAACAGGTATAGGTAGTAAGCAGTAGACATATGTGAACAGGTGTAGTAGTAAGCTGTAGACATATGTGAACAGGTATAGTAGTAAGATGTAGACATATGTGAACAGATATAGTAGTAAGCTGTAGACATATGTGAACAGGTGTAGTCAGTTGTATGCTTATGTGAACAGGTACAGTAGTAAGCAGTAGACATATGTGAACAAGTGTAGTCAGTTGTATGCTTATGTGAACAGGTACAGTAGTAAGCTGTAGACATATGTGAACAAGTGTAGTCAGTTGTATGCTTATGTGAACAGGTACAGTAGTAAGCTGTAGACATATGTGAACAGGTATAGTAGTAAGCAGTAGAGATATGTGAACAGGTGTAATAAATAATAGACACGTGGTGAATACATGTATGCATATATAATACAATTCAGTTGTCACAGGTAAAAACTGCATACCTGAGATACAGGTGAACAGCTGTACGCAACAATCATAGGTAAGTTATTGCATCTTTAAAAAGTTAAAGTCGTGAAATGTGACAGGAAACGAATATTGATTTCACAAGAATCCCAGTCCTAGAGTTAAATGGGAACTATTGAAATGCCATGTGCTAGAGTTAAATGTGAACTATTGAAATGTCATGTGCTAGAGTTAAATGTGCACTATTGACATGTCATGTCCTAAAGTTAAATGTGCACTTTTGACATGGCATGTCCTATAGCTAAACCTACGCTATTATTTTATTGATGCTATAGTTATTTACGTACAGATGCAGCATAATTACAAATTCAGCTAGACTTCTACACGGATATGAGATTTGAAAGTTTTCAGCTAGACGTCTACACGGATATGAGGTTTTAAAGTTTGCAGCTAGACTTTTGTCATGTGACGTATTCTTTCCAGAACGTTGTCTTCCCAATGAACTCTCTGGACCCCTTCTGTCTTGGGCGATTCTGTTTGCTTTTTCCAACGATGTGTTCATGTTATCTTTATTGTCGTCAGTCCGTCGTCTTCTTGGTCTGCCCTTTCTCCTTTCCCAGGTAGGCTGCCCTCCATAATAGAAACGTCTAGGCAGACTTCTATACAGATACGATATTTAAAAACTTCCAGCTAAAATTTTATACTGATATGATATTTAGGAACTTGTAGATAGACTACTTCAACCCAGCATTTGTGATGATTTTTTAGGCAACATAAATACGTTCAGTAGTTATGCCATTTCTTTCTGAACGGTCGGATGCACAATTTTCTGTGGCGGGGATCTCCATTTGTGGAGGGGATCGAACTCGGTATCTTGGCCGTCACAGACGCGCTCTGTACCACTTCGCCACAGAGCCGGACTGTTATGATATTTAGAAACTTTTATCTAGACTTCTACACTGATATGATATTTTGAGACTTGTATACCGATACTCGGCAAAGAAATATCTAGACATACATCTATGCCGATTTTTGTGCAAAAAACGACTGAACTTCACAAAAACTCGAGTACTAATCTGTTCCTGAAGGGCTGAACTTCACAAAAATTCAAATACTAATGTCTTCCCGAGAGAACAAGTGCAAATAACCAATATTTGTTAGGCTATAAATAGTGGAACGAAGAATAAACAATATAAAAATACAAGATGGCAGTCGGTAATGACAGAGAAATTGCTTTCTGCTAAAAGTTTGAAGCGAAGATGGATTTATCGACAAAAAAATTCGTGAACAGACAAAACAAACCTTTGAGACAGTTGTTGGCACACGACCACAGTGTGATGAGTTGTAACAGGCAATTTATGTGAGATGGAGAGGGTAGGTGGAATATAGTTGTAGTCAATATCCGTTAGATATTAGGAAGACAACAGTAAGTCTGTGTTAGTGGCTTCCTAAATCTATTATATCGTGGGTCTATAAAAGTGGCGCCCTCTAAATCTGTTGGTATCTTTGGTCTATAAAAGTGGCGCCCTCTAAATCTGTTTGTATCTCAGGTCTATGATAGTGGACCTCTAAATCTGTTGGTATCTCAGGTCTATGATAGTGGACCTCTAAATCTGTTGGTATCTTGGGTCTATGATAGTGGTCTCCAAATTCTGTTGATATCCTGTAACTGTAACCCTATATACATATTGTCATTTCCACTTGTACCGTTAAGCGGTGTGATCGGAAGTTGTCACTGTCTGCCTTTTCCTATTTGGCTCGTATTCTCCATGGTTAACCTTTAAGATGTTTTTCATTGTCTCTATCCAAATAGTTCTTGGTCTTCCTCGTGCCTTGTAATCCGATCTTCTGCTGTTGTGCGCACGAAGGGCTGGTTGCGTTGGTTCCATTCTTATGATGTCATGAAACCACCTGGTTAAATGTCTTTTAATGTAGTCTTGACTTGAAGTGTCTTTCAATGTAGTCTTGACTTGAAATGTCATTCAATGTAGTTTTGACTTGAAATGTCATTCAATGTAGTTTTGACTTGAAATGTCATTCAATGTAGTTTTGACTTGAAATGTCATTCAATGCAGTCTTGACTTGAAATGTCTTTATTTATTTCTTGATATCTTCATTTCTCCGTCGATTTCTTCTGGACTGTTCAAAAGAAGAAACGCATTTTTTTTGTTTGAGTTAATTTTTATTATAAAGATATTCGCTGATTGAACATCATTCAACCTTTAGACTGCGCACAGGTCATTAACTTCTCATTGTTACTTGACCTGTACTCACCTTATGATTCGTGAGGTCATGAAAGAGGTCAAAGTCAAAACATTTTGACAATAAATTGTGACAGGTTCATCAAAATCACGTGAAACTTACTGAACACAAAACTCTCTGACCATATTATTGAATGCCTATAAAAGATTGACGGTCCTTGAATAAATTCAGTTGAAAATTCAATGCCTTGGAAAGTAATTTCCATATTAAAATATGGTTGTGAAAACTGGAAACCAATCTCCGTATTAACATATGGTTGTGAAAACTGGAAACCAATCTCCGTATTAACATATGGTTGTGAAAACTGGAAACCAATCTCCGTATTAACATATGGTTGTGAAAACTGGAAACCAATCTCCGTATTAACATATGGTTGTGAAAACTGGAAACCAATCTCCGTATTAACATATGGTTGAGAAAACTGGAAACCAATCTCCGTATTAACATATGGTTGTGAAAACTGGAAACCAATCTCCGTATTAACATATGGTTGAGAAAACTGGAAACCAATCTCCGTATTAACATATGGTTGAGAAAACTGGAAACCAATCTCCGTATTAACATATGGTTGAGAAAACTGGAAACCAATCTCCGTATTAACATATGGTTGAGAAAACTGGAAACCAATCTCCGTATTAACATATGGTTGAGAAAACTGGAAACCAATCTCCGTATTAACATATGGTTGAGAAAACTGGAAACCAATCTCCGTATTAACATATGGTTGAGAAAACTGGAAACCAATCTCCGTATTAACATATGGTTGTGAAAACTGGAAACCAATCTCCGTATTAACATATGGTTGAGAAAACTGGAAACCAATCTCCGTATTAACATATGGTTGCGAATGTTGGAAAATAAGACACGCATCGGAGAAGAAATTCAATTTATTTGAAAAGAAATTTTATAGAAGACTGAAATATTGGTTGAGAAGAATTCAAGTCAAACAAAGAGAAGACACTAAACAGCAATATGTTTCTACAACAATAAGAAGAAAACGATGGACTTATAACGGACAAGTACTTAGAATGAATGAATACAGACTGCCACTACAAGCAACAAAATGGATAACAGGTGGTAAAAGAAAAGTCGGAAGACTAAGAGATAGACTCTTCGCAGAACAACAATCAAAGAGGGAATGACTCTGTCTCCATAACACGCAAAAATTACACATCACATTGCTCGAAATGGAGAGCTCTGGTTCCTGCCTTATACAACATATTCGGGGCAAAAAGAGCATCGATAGAATTAAGTAAAGTCAAGTAACTTATCTATTTATTGGCTAAACCTGTTATTGACTTTCAGCGTTAGGGGTAGAAGAGTTCTCTGAAGATGGCACTCGTGTGTGCTGAGTATATTGTGGAATTTGCCGCCTCGTTTATTTCGGTGGTCTATCGTTTTCGTGGTCGACCTCTAGGTCTGCATTCACTGTATCTGTATAGCATAGCTTGCTGTGGTATGCTGTCTGATGGTAGTCTGCTGATGTGTGCAAACCATTTGATATGTTGTCTCTTAATATACTCCAAGATTAAAGCGGTGCCAGTTCTTTGTCAAATGTCCTCTTTTCTCACTCTGTCTCCTAGGATTCTGCGTAAGTATGCCATTTCAGCTGTCACAAGTTTACGTTTGTCTTGTGCTGTCGATGTCCATGTTTGGCGTTGGTAGCACAGCGTTGACATAATATGAACGAGAATAACAAGATCGATTGTATGTAGTTTTCTCGCCATCATCTGTCTAGCATGTGGTTACCAGAAACAGAATTACTATTGCGACTTTCCACATTTCTCATAACCATGGCAACATCCATCGACATTCACAGTTCGTGAACTATTGTACACCTGTACCGGTGACTTGGTGTACTCATGGAATTACCTTTTGGCAATCACGAGTGTCTAGTGATTGAATCTCGGAATCTGGGCAAGTACTTAAGACACTATCATATCGCTGTTTAGACACTTCCATATCGCTGTGTAAACACATCCATATCGCTGTTTAGACACTTCCATATCGCTGTGTAAACACTTCCATATCGCTGTGTAAACACTTCCATATCGCTGTTTAGACACTTCCATATCGCTGTGTAAACACTTCCATATCGCTGTGTAAACACTTCCATATCGCTGTTTAGACACTTCCATATCGCTGTTTAGACACTTCCATATCGCTGTTTAGACACTTCCATATCGCTGTTTAGACACTTCCATATCGCTGTGTAAACACTTCCATATCGCTGTGTAAACACTTCCATATCGCTGTGTAAACACTTCCATATCGCTGTTTAGACACTTCCATATCGCTGTGTAAACACTTCCATATCGCTGTTTAGACACTTCCATATCGCTGTTTAGACACTTCCATATCGCTGTGTAAACACTTCCATATCGCTGTGTAAACACTTCCATATCGCTGTGTAAACACTTCCATATCGCTGTGTAAACACTTCCATATCGCTGTGTAAACACTTCCATATCGCTGTGTAAACACTTCCATATCGCTGTTTAGACACTTCCATATCGCTGTTTAGACACTTCCATATCGTTGTGTAAACACTTCCATATCGCTGTTTAGACACTTCCATATCGCTGTGTAAACACTTCCATATCGCTGTTTAGACACTTCCATATCGCTGTTTAGACACTTCCATATCGCTGTTTAGACACTTCCATATCGCTGTTTAGACACTTCCATATCGCTGTTTAGACACTTCCATATCGCTGTTTAGACACTTCCATATCGTTGTGTAAACACTTCCATATCGCTGTTTAGACACTTCCATATCGCTGTGTAAACACTTCCATATCGCTGTTTAGACACTTCCATATCGCTGTTTAGACACTTCCATATCGCTGTTTAGACACTTCCATATCGCTGTTTAGACACTTCCATATCGCTGTTTAGACACTTCCATATCGCTGTGTAAACACTTCCATATCGCTGTTTAGACACTTCCATATCGCTGTTTAGACACTTCCATATCGCTGTTTAGACACTTCCATATCGCTGTTTAGACACTTCCAAATCGCTGTTTAGACACTTCCATATCGCTGTTTAGACACTTCCATATCGCTGTGTAAACACTTCCATATCGCTGTTTAGACACTTCCATATCGCTGTTTAGACACTTCCATATCGCTGTTTAGACACTTCCATATCGCTGTTTAGACACTTCCATATCGCTGTTTAGACACTTCCATATCGCTGTTTAGACACTTCCATATCGCTGTGTAAACACTTCCATATCGCTGTTTAGACACTTCCATATCGCTGTGTAAACACTTCCATATCGCTGTTTAGACACTTCCATATCGCTGTTTAGACACTTCCATATCGCTGTTTAGACACTTCCATATCGCTGTTTAGACACTTCCATATCGCTGTGTAAACACTTCCATATCGCTGTTTAGAAACTTCCATATCGCTGTTTAGACACTTCCATATCGCTGTTTAGACACTTCCATATCGCTGTTTAGACACTTCCATATCGCTGTGTAAACACTTCCATATCGCTGTGTAAACACTTCCATATCGCTGTGTAAACACTTCCATATCGCTGTGTAAACACTTCCATATCGCTGTTTAGACACTTCCATATCGCTGTGTAAACACTTCCATATCGCTGTTTAGACACTTCCATATCGCTGTTTAGACACTTCCATATCGCTGTGTAAACACTTCCATATCGCTGTGTAAACACTTCCATATCGCTGTTTAGACACTTCCATATCGCTGTGTAAACACTTCCATATCGCTGTTTAGACACTTTTCCATATCGCTGTTTAGACACTTCCATATCGCTGTGTAAACACTTCCATATCGCTGTTTAGACACTTCCATATCGCTGTTTAGACACTTCCATATCGCAGCTTTTCTACAAATTTCCACTTTTATCCTCCCCATACTTCTTCTTTTCAGAGCTCATTCTCAAACTCCCGCTGGATCTCTCTTGTAGCAGGACAACATTCTCAAACTCCCGCTGGATCTCTCTTGTAGTCGGACAACATTCTCAAACTCCCGCTGGATCTCTCTTGTAGCAGGACAACATTCTCAAACTCCCGCTGGATCTCTCTTGTAGTCGGACAACATTCTCAAACTCCCGCTGGATCTCTCTTGTAGCAGGACAACATTCTCAAACTCCCGCTGGATCTCTCTTGTAGTCGGACAACATTCTCAAACTCCCGCTGGATCTCTCTTGTAGTCGGACAACATTCTCAAACTCCCGCTGGATCTCTCTTGTAGTCGGACAACATTCTCAAACTCCCGCTGGATCTCTCTTGTAGTCGGACAACATTCTCAAACTCCCGCTGGATCTCTCTTGTAGTCGGACAACATTCTCAAACTCCCGCTGGATCTCTCTTGTAGTCGAACAACATTCTCAAACTCCCGCTGGATCTCTCTTGTAGTCGGACAACATTCTCAAACTCCCGCTGGATCTCTCTTGTAGTCGGACAACATTCTCAAACTCCCGCTGGATCTCTCTTGTAGTCGGACAACATTCTCAAACTCCCGCTGGATCTCTCTTGTAGTCGGACAATGCTCCTGCTAGATTTCTAGCGGGATGTGTTCTAGTAATGGAAATGCACTGTATCGCCGTTTTATTTGCGAAAATGACCCGACACCTCCGTCGTCGGTGGTATATTCTTCATAATATAGGCGTGTTCTCATTTAAGCTCGTAACTGTTTTTCCCCTTCTAATGAAGGTTTGTTTTATTCGAAACGTCGTCTGCCCTTATATTTCATTGCATGTTCAGTATTGGTAAGACTATAATTTATTTCCGCGTATATATGTGTCCACACAGCAGTATGCCTCTGACATCCTGTCATTATTATTGTAAAACACTATAATCAATGCCTCCTTCTGCCGACTCTGTCAAATCTATACAAGTCTGTCTTAGCCATATATTAGAAAACACGATGTGTCTTCTCCTAGAAACGCGAGAACTGTCCCCACAGTTGATCTAGGCTTGTATTTGCTGACAGCATCGATACAGTGGGCCAGGTCGACGCAGCACGTGTTCTTCCAGCGCATATCGATCTCTTTTTTCTATCGAACTTAATGGTTCGATGCAGCTACGGGTCATTATATCTCTGTTTTCTCTTTTTGAAGGTCAGACATTTCTTCCCAATGACGATCATATGTCACCACGTGACACTATCTGAATATATCTATTATCTGTTTTTTTCTGTCAATTGTATCTGTCTGTATCTCTGTAAATCGGCCTATCTGTCTAGATGTCTGTGTATCTATCTAGATGTATATGTATCTAGATACGTGGCGATGTACATAAATATCTGTCTTATACGTTTAGATATCTGCGTATTACCTATTATCAATATATGTCAATATACATCACGGTTGGGGAATGTCCGACACGCTGGTCGTATACGGCCCTCACAATTATTTGATAGGCCCGAGAAGTCATTTGGTCCAGTCGTGTTTGGTGTTAAGGCAGTATTGACATTCATTAGAGGAACTCCTTTCACTAGAAACTATGCACGACACTGCAATAGATGAGATGTCACTGAAATCGCAAACTTCTATGAAAGACTTATTTTATCAATGAAAGAGTTTTAGCAAATATTGGAAAAAACTTAGGGCCTTATCGAAGATTAAGTTCTAAATATGGATCGTTTACCCCAGTCTATTCGCTGAAGCCCTTTGTTGCCTTTCGGTGTCAGGGGTAGAAGAGTTTTATAGAGACGGCCCCTCGTGTGTGCTGAGTATATTGTGGAGTTTGTCGCCTCTTTTATTTCGGTGGTCCATCGTTTTCGTGGTCGGCCTCTAGGTCTGCTTTCGCTGTATCTGTGTAGCATAGCTTGCTGTGGTATGCTGTCTGATGGTAGTCTGCTGATGTGTGAAAACCATTCGATCTGTTGTCTCTTGATTTATTCTAAGATTGGTGCCGTGCCGGTTTTTTGCCGGAAGTCCTAATTTTTCAGTCTCTTAGCAATATTCCTAGGATTATGCGTAAGCATGCCATTTCAGCTGTCATAAGTTTACGTTTGTTTTGTGATGTCGTTGTCCATGTTTGGCATTGGCAGCACAGCTTTGACATAATAATCGTTTTGAATAATGTTATTTTGGTGTTTAAATCTACGTTTTTGTTTCTGAAGATTGGTGTCACTTGCCCTATGGCTTAGTATGCTTTACTGCATCTATTGTGTATTTCTTTGCTGCTCTTGCTGTATGTTGTTATATTGCTTCCTAGGTATGTGAGATATGTCACTTGTTTGGGTCTGTTGTTTCCAATATATATCTTGGTGTTTCTTTCTGTTCTTCTTATCTTCATTACTTCGTCTTTTCTATATTTATTTTCATTGTAAAGGTTTGGCATGTTTGGTATAATCTATCTGTTTGTTTTTGTAGTTCTTCTTCTGATGCTGCCACTAGTGCTTGATCGTCTGTAAACAGTAGTTCGTTTAAGTTATCCTTCAGATTTTTTTCTTCCGTTGCCTTCGCTACTTTGCAGATGTGATCTATGTATGTTATGAACAATAGGTGGGATAGTACACATCCCTGTCTCACACCCGAGTGAATTTGAAATTTATCGGATTTACCTGTGCTTGTTCTTACTGAGCACTGACTATTGGCGTATATGCTCTGACATAGGTTTATCAGATGTTGGGAGCTCCATATGTCTGTAGTGTTATCCATAGTTATGCTCTATCTACCCTGTCAAAAGCCTTCCCTTGGTCTACAGAAGCTAAATATAAGACTTGGCTATGTTCTATCGCTCTTTTTGAAAGTTGCTTGATGGCGAAGATTGCATCTGTACAGCTTTTATTTTTCCGAAAGCCCATTTGTGTGTTGTTGAGCTGTGGTTCTATATATGGGCGCATCCTACATTCCAGCATCTTGTTGAAGATTTTTCTTACGTGGCTTAAGAGTGAAATGTCTCTATACTTAGTGCAGTCCCTCTTACTGCCTTTTTTCTTCCAGTTGGGAATAATCACCGCTCCATTCCACTCTTGCGGTGTATTTTGTGTCTTCCATATCACATTGAACAGTCTGTGTAACCACTTTATACCTGTCACTTCTAGCATTTGTATTAGCTATATATGTATGCCGTCTATTCCTGGTGCTTTGTTGTTTGGTGCATGTTTAACTGCGTCTTCAATTTCAGAATGTATGGTTTTATGTCTTCTTCTATTGTATTTATTGATGTAGTCACTTCTCCTTACTTTAAGTTTAACCGTTGATTCAAGTAATGTTTCCATCTTTCCTTGATTTCTTGCGGTCTTTTTAGTATGTTACCGTGTTCATCGTTGATTATTTCTGTTGGTTCGTGTCTGTTTTACTTCTCATGTTTTGTACTTTCTTGTAGAACATCTTTGGTGCATTTTGTCTATATTTGTTTAGCATTTCTCCGTATTCTTGCCATGACTTTTCCAGCTTCGATGATTTTCTTGGGGTTAATCTTTGCTGTCTTGTATGCTAAGTAATCTTCATGTGTTTACCACAGTTGTAACTCTAAATATGGATCGCTTACCAAAGATAAAGCTCTAAATATGGATCGCTTACTACAGATGAAGCTCTAAATATGGATCGCTTAATTACTACAGATGAAAGTTCTAAATATGGATCGCTTACTACAGATGAAACTCTAAATATGGATCGCTTAATTACTACAGATGAAGCTCTAAATATGGATCGCTTAATTACTACAGATGAAGCTCTAAATATGGATTGCGTAATTACTACAGATGAAGCTCTAAATATGGATCGCTTAATTACTACAGATGAAGTTCTAAATATGGATCGCTTAATTACTACAGATGAAGCTCTAAATATGGATCGCTTAATTACTACAGATGAAGTTCTAAACATGGATCGCTTAATTACCACATATAAAGCTCTAAAGGTTTTAAACACAAACATTATTACACTTGGACTCGATACGTCAGGGCAAGGGTCGATTGTAAAAACAAACATTATTACACTTGGACTCGATGCGGGGCTTGTGAAGCCAGGACAAGGGTTGGTTGTAAACACTTTACTATACTTGGACATGTTACTAGACTTGTGCCGTCAGAACAAGGGTTTGTTGTACTCACAAACATTACTGGGAATATATTTATAATTAATAAACGACACATGGAACAGTGTCTACAATAAGGTCTTTATCGAGAACACTTAAGTCGATTAAGAACGGCACATTTTAACATTTATGTTCACACGCTAAATATAGAAAAGCACCCGTAAGAGTAAAACCTTAGGTCAGAAGTGAAACAACACGAACAGAAAATGGACAAAAAACACCAAATATCGATAAAACAAAGCAAAAGAAAAATGATGAAACAACAGGATATCATTTGTAGGATTGTCCGGCATTGATCCCAAATGTCTCAATCGTGCCAAATTGATATATGTAACGGTTTTTAAACGCGTGTCGAGGCCGACCATCTAGCAAGCACGACTTAATGGACATAATTTGGATATCATTGCCCCCCCCCCTCTCCGATGGCTCGTGCTATTCACGTGATAATTATAACAGCTGACTACCATCAATTAGGCACGATTTAGCGCTTTTGGGATCAATGCCCGTCAATTATACGGAAGATATCATGGTGTTCTGTAATTTGTTTGTTTGTAAAGCTGTATCGATATTTTGCTGTATTCCCTCTATATTGTACACACAACTGCTGGTGGAGAAGGCGAAAGATCGTATTAGCGAAAACGGCTTCGAATGCGGCAGTTTGATACGACCTAGTATTGGACTAAAGGCGCATCATGGACAGCAACTGATAAGCTACCAGATTACCGAATCAGAAAATAATGGCAAACTACTGGGGCGTATATAATGCCAAGAAAATCGTGATGTTCATGCACACAGACAAGAATAATGCATCCAGAAACGTACAATAGAGTCAATGACAAAGAACAACTAGAAAATGTCAGTAACTTTGAATATCTCGGGTCAAGCATCAACAACAACAGGAGATTGTGCAACTGAGATCTGAAATTAAATTTGTAATGGCTCTACCAAAAACATCACAAATGACAAATCTATGGCAAGAAACACAAAGAAAACAGAGTTACAACTATCAAGAAGCTATATTTTTCCAGTGGCAACATATGGTTATGAGATGTGGATAATGACATCTACAATGTTACAGAAAATATCGTCGTTTGAAATGTTGTAGAAAAGTCCTAAGAATATCATGGACAGAAAGACGAACCAGCGCAGACGGCCGCAAAGATCTGAACACAGAAGAAGACTGGATTCTCAAGACAATCAAACACCGCAAACTAACATATTTTGAACATATAAAGAGACACAATGGTTTAGAAAGATTAATTTTGAAGGACAAATTTCCAGGACAGAGAACAAGAGGCAGACGTAGACTATGATGGACACAGGACTTCGAAGACCTTCTAACTGTGCAGTGGAAGTGGCTAGGCAGCTTGCACAGAACCGAGAGGCTTACAGCTTACAGAGTGTCAGTGAGGACAACGTTCTGTAAAGACTGGATACAGATAGATGTCTATTTTATGTTTGTGTTGTTTCCTTTATCCTTCTAGTTTTTACTCTTTTGGGTTGTATCTATATTTAGCTGTGCCATGTGAACGTCAATAGTGCCGTTCTTACTCGCCGTATTATACTATGAATATGTTCTTGATTAAGACCTTTTGGTCGAAGCATGAATTAAGTTGTGTTAGCACGTGTGTTTTCAGTAACTAGCAAAACTTCATTACCTTGTTTCAAGCTTCGTCTGTTGACTTTCAGTTTGGCTGCGGTGAGTATATATTATCAATTTTCTTTATATTAATATCCGTTTACATACCAACTGTTGTCGTGATGTTGCACATTCTTCAAACTCTAAACATATCCCTCTACGTAGAGATCCGTGCTTTTTTTCAGTTGTGGCCATAGATTGACATGATTTAAAATTCATTAGCTTTCCCTTGTCAGCCATAAATCAAAAATTTCTGACCTCATTCCAGAAGATATCTTTGTTTCCTTTTACAAATATCTAAACGCAGCTGTTACCTGGAACCACAGTCATCGAACTTCAATCAATCAACATCTGTCCACTTTCTGACTATAAAGGTTAGGAAACTTCATTGATCGAACGTGGAACTATTTATTTTTGTTCCGTCTTTCACTTACTCTATCGTCCTTCTATCTATCATCCTCGTATCATACGTTTCGTTTCTCGCCATACTATACGTGTCATCCCATGTAGGTTTATCATTCTTCATTATTTGTCGTGCAGATGAAGGCTTTTTAGTCGAAACATTATGTCAGTGTGTACCGTTATTAATATGTCGTGATTGTTAGTGGTAGCGCTGTATTTACTTATTTACGACTACACTGGCATCAGTCCTATGTTATCGTCGCCCCCTAACTTTTTTATACCTATTTTTTGTTGCTGTCTCTACTTTTGTCATCCTTCTCTCTATTTAGTCGTTTGAGCATAGCATGTTCTCACCACTACCAAATATAAACGCAACACTGCACACATTTTACACGCGTGCAACTTGTTCTGGTAGAACGAACATCGGTATAGCAAAAAACAGGAGTACAACAAAGAACATCACTACAGCAAGGAACATCAGTACTACAAATATTGTTCTCGTAGAACCTAAATCAGTACAGCAGTACAGCAAAGAACATCATTACAGCAAAGAACATCAGTAAATCAAAGATTGTTCTGGTAGAACGAACCTCAGTACAGCGAAGAACATCAGTACAGCAAAGTACATCACTACAGCAAGGAACATCAGTACAGCAAAGAACTTCAGTACAGTACAAAACATCTGTACAGCAAAGTACATCACTACAGCAAGGGACATCAGCCCAGCAAAGAACATCAGTACAGCAAAGAACATCAACCAGCTAAGATCGTTCAGGTAGAACGAACATCAGTACAGAAAAGTACATCACTACAGCAAGGAACATCAGTACAGCAAAGAACATCAGCACAGCAAAGAACATCAGTACAGCAAAGTACATCACTACAGTAAATAACATCAGTACACAAGAACATCAGTACAACAAAGAACATCAGTACAACAAAGAACATCGATTTATTGTATTTCAAGTGTTGTATAGCTTCTTCCACCTCTGCAGTTATATTAATGCATGAGCCTTCGATGTTGTGTGTTGGTTTTATTTCTATCTTTGTACAGTTCTGTAATGTATTCTTCCCATCTGAGAATGATTTCATTTTCTCCTATTAACATATGCCCTTGCTTTGACTTCATTCCTGTGAGCTCGCCTTCTACCTGTTAATTTATTTATTTGTTTATGTGTATCCCTTGTATTTCCATGACGATTTTTTTTCTAGTTACAGCATTTTGCATTTAACCATTCCTCTTTGACTGTATTGAATTTATGTTTAATTTCTATGTTTATCTTGTTATATTCTGAAATGTTAGCCTTCAACTTTCTTCTTTGTTCCATCAACTTTAAGATATCTTCTATCATCTTATCTTTCTTTGTTAGATGTTTCATAGATGGTAGCATCTCTGCAGATGTTTGCTTCATATATTCTTTTAACATCATCCACTGTTCGTCGGTGGTTTGTATTTTTTCCTATGTCGTTGTGCCTGTTTTGTATTGCTAAATTGTACTGTGTGCTAGTAAATCTTTGTTTTGTATTAATAGATTTCCATCTGGGGTGTTTTATTTTCTGGTAGTTCTCAATCTTTTCAATCCTATACTTAACTTTAATCCTATACTTAACTTTAATTCTATACTTAACTTTAATCCTATACTTAACTTTAATCCTATACTTAACTTTAATCCTATACTTAACTTTAATCCTATACTTAACTTTAATCCTATACTTAACTTTAATCCTATACTTAACTTTAATCCTATACTTAACTTTAATTCTATACTTAACTTTAATCCTATACTTAACTTTAATCCTATACTTAACTTTAATCCTATACTTAACTTTCCCACAAACAGTAACATGGTTGCTATTGCAGTCTTCACTTGGGCGTATATTAACAGACCGTAGTGAGTTTTGTAATCTTTTATTGACCAAATATAATCCATCTGGTTGTCAGTCTTGTTATCTGGGCTTCTTAATGTCCGTAATCTGAAATCTGTGCAGACCCTATGTATGTCTTCACCTGAACTTTCTGATGTTGATGCGTATACTTGAATAATATTGATGTTAATGGACTGCCCCTCTAATTTAACCAGTAGAACTCTGTCTGATATACTTCAGAAGCCCTGTACAGATCTTGTTTGCTTCTTGTCTTAAAGTTACACACCCTCTAGTCTATTTTTTTATTTTGTTCTCCTCCCGTGTAGATCTATATTATTTCCAAGTTTTTCAAAACTAACCATCTCACAACCATCTCACAACCATCTCACAACCTTCTCACAACCATCTCACAACCATCTCACAACCTTCTCACAACCTTCTCATTTCACATCATCCAAGTATGTTGACATCCATTCTCCTCATTTCCTGTTCGATGTTTTCTAATTTCCCTAAATCTTTCAGAGTTCTCACATTCAACGTTGCTATGTTGATGGTATTTTTGCCAACTACGATCTGAATGCGGTCTATGTCATCTTTAAGCATGATTCTAGACACAAAACTCGTGTAGTTTGCCGTTGTTTTCAGAAAGAACTCCATTTAACAAATAGCACACAAAGAAAACACATTCAAAGGTAGACAACCCAGATAATATTTGTTAGGATTAACTATGAGAAGAAGAAAACCAGAAGAGTTATCCAGCTTATTAGAAGTCACTCGTTACTCCATGATTTTTGCAGTTTCATTGCAATTTCTAGTTCTACATCGACATTTTCGTCGATGTCCTCCGCTGAACTGTTTGATGTGAGTTCGTGTACTTATACAATGTTAATATACAATGGTTTTCCTGTTAGTTTTTACTAACATTAGTTTGTTAGTTGGTTCCTTGTATGCCACATAGGGCAGAGGTTTTGATTCTACATGCGTTGCGGTTCGCTCCCTGTGCTTTTAGCTCTTGCATGGCCTTGCAATCTATTATTTCTCCTTCTTTAAGTATGGTGCTTTTATGGTAATTTTTGGTCTTCCTCTTTTTGCTTTTCCCCTCAGGTGTCCACATAAGGGCTTGCTCGTTCAGCTTGTTTTCATCTAGTCTAATAACGTGTCCCATGTACTTCCATCTGCGTTTTCGTAAACATTTGAAACATATTCTTGGTGTGTTTTATTTCCTAAGTCACTATTTGTCACGAAATCGCTCCATTTTATGTTCAACAATTTTCGTAGACATTTTCTTTCAAAGCTATTTAACTTTTGGACCGTTGCCTGTGTTGATTTCCAGCTTTCACTTCCATAATACGATGGAATAACACAGGATGTGAATAGTTCTAACTTTGTGTTTCTTCTTATGTCTTTGGATTTCCAGATGCTCGTTAGTTTTAGTGCGTGTATTTGTTGCGAATGCTATGCGTGTTTTTATTTCTTTGATTGAGTCACCATGCAGACATTCTATTATCCGAGTAAGTCACCGTCTGCAGACATTCTGCTACCCGAGTAAGTCACCGTCTACAGACATTCTACTATCCAAGTAAGTCACCGTCTACAGACATTCTGCTACCCAAGTAAGTCACCGTCGGCAGACATTCTACTATCCAAGTAACTAAAGGTGGATACTTTTTCCAATATTTAGCTATTTGCTGAGATGTTCTTATTTGACGAGTTGGTGAGTTCCATGATTTTTTATTTTGATGTGTGGATCTGGAGCCCAATCTCATCTTCGAGTGTGCATAACTTCTTGGTTGTATCTTGTGTTTGTTGATGAGTAGAGTTTAAGATTGCGATGTCGTCTGCAAAAAGAAGGTCAGTTAAGTTGTTGTTTCCGAGTCATCTGATTCCCGCTTATCCATCTTGAACGGTTTTACGCATGATCCAATCAATCACGACCCCAAACAGCATTGGCAATAATGCACATCCTTGTTTTACTCCTGTGTCGACATTGAACCATTCTGTCTTCCTGATTCTATCTTCCTGATTCTATCTTCTTCATTCTGTTCTTTCACAACAGGCTGCTACTTCCTGGTAGATGGCTTTTATGATATTTCTATACAATTTACTTTACGAATGGGGGGGGGGGGGTCTTCCTCACTAAGTTGTGATGTAGACACCGCCCCCCCCCCATATTCGTATAGTAGATTGTATAGAATAACTACCTCATTCCGTAGATATGTTTTCTGAAAGGAAATCTAAAAATTGTAATTTCTTCGCAATCTCCCCGGGGATAAAGAGGGATATGAGGTATTAATTAACCACTCCCCTCCCCTGGAATTATGAACATGAAATTGAGTACTAGAAATCTAGTCGAAAATCGGGAAACAAAACCCTCTTAATGGTTCTTCCCTCCTCCACGAGATTTGAACTAAATACGTTCAGCTGACACCTATTCCCCTCGCTATTAGAATATACCTCTGTTGAAGACGGGCCACTTGCGCAAATAAAACGGCGGCACTACGCATTATCTGGACTACATCCTGCTGAAAATCTAATAGGACCACGGTCCTGCTACAAGAGAGATCCAGTGAGAGTTTGAGAATGAACGCTGAAGAAGAAGAATATGTCAAGTAGAATATTATGGTTGTGAATGTATTAGATATGTTCACACTCCCAGCCTTTTCCAGAACATGTATAGTTCGCACAAGTATCCAAGATTTTCTGTACAAGTTCAATAAGTGTGCTCCATTTTCACACATCAAGTAAATGTGTAGTCGGTTTATGCAGTGAGAAACAATAAATCCGTTTTAAAATTCTTCAAAATTGTGCTTACGAAACTTCATTTTTGGGCTGTTCCTGCTGTCATGGTTGACGATAGACATTGTACAATCTTATGAAATAGCCAAATGATACAGCTATAACCTGCCTCACCTTTCTTTTTGTCAGACATCCTCCGATATTTGGGTTATTATATTTGACTTATACTTTCTAATGACTATCACAACTTCTATTTTCTGATGACTATCACAACTTCTATTTTCTAATGACTATCACAACTTCTATTTTCTAATGACTATCCCTTCTACTATCTACCTTCTACTGAGAGCAATTGTGTAACGATGCACTGCCATCTGTGTCCATTGTACCAGTCAATTCTCTACAAACTTCTCCCAGTTTTATTACTAACATTTGTCAGAGACCTCCTCTCTTTGTCCACCTCTACCCATTGACTGCATTTTATTTCTTTCAATTCAAATACTCTGAATAATGTGTCCTCTGCCTACTCCATCAATGATTTTCCAAGTGGAATTCATTTCCCCTTTGTCTCATTGGGTGTAATAAGGAGTGGTACTCATTGTTGGTTACATTGAATATGCCCTTACCTGATCCACTCCATGTCGTACTGGACAACCACTCACTGAGAACAATCTCCAACAACAATCTCATAGCAATGATGTACTTATCTTTAGTACATCCTAGCTCTACCATCATAGCCTTATTGCCCAGTCTATCCACTTATGTATGTGCCAGTGTGTGAGCAGGTCAATCTATCCACTTATGTATGTGCCAGTGTGTGAGCAGGTCATAATTGATGATAAATAACTACTAGCATTTGCAGCAGTAGAAAAAAAAATGACCATGTCCTCAGACGCCATGATGTATGGTAGCGCTGATCCCTCTCTATGCTTTCTTAAACATGTCTCAATGTGTCTGCCGAATGAGACTTTAGATGAAAGTCATCCATAGATATCCCATGCCATGTTCTCTAGCAATAATTGAGCCCATACAACTGACTTGTTGGCAGTGTGCTGTGACTAGCTTGTTATTCTGGGACAACCATATGACCTTTGCCGTTGAGGGATTAACAGCAGCATTGTGGATAGTGTATCATGACCTATGTCAGTCGACATGGTACTTGATTAATGTCAGTCGACATGGTACTTGATTGATGTCAGTCGACGTAGTACTTGATTGATGTCAGTCGACGTGGTACTTGATTAATGTCAGTCGACATGGTACTTGATTGATGTCAGTCGACGTGGTACTTGATTGATGTCAGTCGACGTGGTACTTGATTAATGTCAGTCGACGTGGTACTTGATTGATGTCAGTCGACGTGGTACTTGATTGATGTCAGTCGACGTGGTACTTGATTAATGTCAGTCGACGTGGTACTTGATCACTTGATTGATAAACAAAAAGAAACCAAAAAAATGACAAACAATATTTTTATGAAAAAGTCGCATAAAAACTGTTTATTCCAGTCTGGACACATGAAAAATGTACAAGAAACACAAATTTTCAAACATCAAAATGTGTAGAAAAAACTGGTATGCACATAAACATTGAGAAAAATCAATCCAGCCAGGCACACAGCATGTTGTAGACAGTCTAACTACCACCAGACATCAGAGTCAATATGAAACATGACTTCTCTACCAACAACAAAACAAACAACAACTCACACAATCAAACATGACTTCTCTACCAGCAACAAAACACCAACTCACACAATCAAACATGACTTCTCTACCAACAACAAAACAAACACCAACTCACATAATCAAACATGACTTCTCTACCAACAACAAAACAAACACCAACTCACACAATCAAACATGACTTCTCTACCAACAACAAAACAAACACCAAACCAACTCACACAATCAAACATGACTTCTCTACCAGCAACAAAACAACCAACAACTCACACAATCAAACATGACTTCTCTACCAACAACAAAACAAACACCAACTCACACAATCAAACATGTTTATTATGTTCACTGACTTCAGCAGCACAAAACTATACTGACAATATGTTGAATATAAACCAACCACACACATTTGTGTACGACGCATACACAGACACAACTATTTGATTACATAACAAGTACCTCTCATGCTCATTTCAACCGCGAACGTTAATTCAATTTGGTTATATTAGCTCTTTCAACCATCGAAACAATAGTGAAGATCTCAGGTCAGGTAATCCAGTTGCCACAACCTGGGAGTCATATTATAATGTCTTCAGCAGACATGAACAGCTGTGTGAACACACGTTGTATTACTGATATTCTGCAGAGTTCTTGACGAGAATATACTCAACAAATGTGCAAACCCATATACACAAATCATCAAGTACCCCACCTCAGCATTGAAGGGCTTCCAACATCCTGTATTTTATCTTGGTGATGCACTCTGATAGATTGTATCCTGTCCATCTAATGATATGTTTCTCCTGTATAGGGTTGAAATGGCATTAGAGGACTGACTTAATTGTACTCAGGTTACCCCAATACGTACTATGTTTTTCTCCTTAACGAAGTGACATACCGCCTGCCAAGAGTACCTCTCACAGCACGTAATTCCGTAGCTTCAAACGACAATCCCCAGGAATCTACGGGGGAAAAAAATGCTTTTCAAATGTGACATCACAAGCAGGATTCAAACCCACTACCTCTTAAACAAAAAGTAAAATAGCTTTAGCACTACACCAGAGAGATCTCCTTCCCTCCTGTACTTGCCTCATATCAAATCTACCTCCAAGTAAGGTCTTCAACAATGTTTAATATCTTTTCATATTTCCAAATATTATATTTTATGTTGAATGTCACACACACATACATGACAACTAACTACAGACCTAAAGAAGATGAATGTCAAGTCATCATGCACTCACACATGTCATCAAAATACAGACATGTTGACTACATACATACTCGTAAAGTCCCACATATAGATGTCAACTAAATGTATGTCAAGAAACTACACACATATAAATGTCTATCTATTAGATGTCAGTTAATTGCATGATCCAGACAGCAACACAAAATTCAAGCAATGACAAAAACATCATCATTCTGACGGGTAACAAAAGAAGTCAGTGTGCTGTATGAGCAATGCTTATATGGAGCATGTAGCACACAGGCAGGCCTACTAGCAATATGATTATAGATATTCATCGTTTGAATGAAATTGGTAAAATACTGAATGTATACATACCGCTGTGGAGATTGGGTGTGTCTGACCACTGACAGAAAAAATTATCACAACATACTTCTTTTCTCTAAACTACATCCTGCTGGAAACCCAGTAGTACCACTGCCCTGCCTCAAGGAAACCCAGTAGTACCACTATCCTACCTCAAGGAAACCCAGTAGTACCACTGCCCTACCTCAAGGAAACTCAGTAGTACCACTATCCTACCTCAAGGAAACCCAGTAGTACCACTGCCCTACCTCAAGGAAACTCAGTAGTACCACTGCCCTACCTCAAGGAAGATGCAATGGAAGTTTCCAAAGAAAAATGATTTAATAACACACACAGATATTTCTATCTCAACAACACAACAGTCTGGTATATCAGCACAAAATTTGATTGTTTGCCGTTAAGAGGCATTTTTCCGACTTCATAGATCAGGAGAGTGATTTTAATTTGTGACTTTGATTTGTGAATGATATTTCTCATACCAGTTTCTACATGTTACATTAACTACTTGCCTCTCTCTTAATATCTCAGCTTATATTTATGTTGTACTCTACTCCATCTTCCATCTATTTCTCCAATGGTAAAATAGATGCCTACATACTTTCCTGGTAACATTGTTTTTTTGTTTATTCGAATTCCAGTTTTTGTGTGTGTCTTCTTATCCTGACAATGGCCAAGTGGTCGAAACGTTGAATCTAAGTATTCGTCCTATTCGTAAAACAGAATCTTAAGTATTTATTTCAATTTTTACATATATTTTTTCATTTACCTCATGGCACACAGTTTTACTTTTATTTTCACTTTGTATCTCAACAACACAACAGTATGAATCTATCTCAACACAACAGTATGAAAACTTTCGTTCAAAACCTATATCATCAAGTACAGATGCCAGAGATCACACATTCATCCCAACAGCAGTTAACCTTGTATACTCATTCCTTGTCTGGACACGTCAGTAGAAACCAGACACCACAAAATGAGGAAGCACATTGATTTCAGTTTCACATGTGGAAGACACAATAAATACATCAATTCATTCCTGACACGATTCGTTCTACATGCCATACATCTCAAAATTAACTGAGTTTTAACGCATCTATGTCTCAGAATTCACTGACATAACTGTTTCAACACGACATCCATCTCTCGTAATTCACTGTCTGTTTTACACAACATCCACTTCTCATAATTCACTGTTTCAACACATCCATTTCTCATAATTCACTGATAGTTTCTATATAACATATATTTCTCATAATTCACTGACATGACATTTGTTACATGACATGCACTTCTCATTATTTAATATCAAATAGACACAACATGTCATATCATTCACACTGACGCCAAACATATCAGTCTTGGCTGATATCGCTGTCAAACGAATCCTCATCCAGATCATCCTCATCTTCATCATCATCCATTTCATCATAATCATCATCGCCATCCCCACGAAACCTTAGCACAGGGTAGCCAATATATGATGTTCTGTTTGCCACATATTTGTTTGCTGAAATTGTCACCTGTTTGAGAAAAAAAAAGAGACAATATTTGGCAACAAATTTCCTGAAATAATGCACAGAAACAAGTCTATCCGTCTTATCCATCGGATTATCCTCCAAGATATGAGTCTAATGATGAGTCTCAACTATGAGTTGAATATAATCTAGGGGGAAGAAATGTGTACGTTCTGGATGTATTAAAACAAACTTGTTTTCAAGTAGGTGGCTGATTTCACGTGAGTAGAACACTGTTTATCCTGACAAGTAGGTGGCTGATTTCAAGAGAGTAGAACACTGTTTGTCCTGACAAGTAGGTGGCTGATTTCACATGAGTAGAACACTGTTTATCCATACAAGTAGGTGGCTGATTTCACGTGAGTAGAACACTGTCCTGACAAGTAGGTGGCTGATTTCACATGAGTAGAACACTGTCCTGACAAGTAGGTGGCTGATTTCACATGAGTAGAACACTGTTTGTCTTGACCACATAGTTACATGATGAAGCGATGGTTTTAAACAAGGACTTGCTAGAATATGATTGTGAAAATATCAATCAACATCCATGAAAGTCTGTTGGACTTTATGTTCGGCAACAAAGGGTCCCAGACAAGAACAGTCACACAAATGACCATGCATACAATTAAATGATTTTGTAATCTGTGAATAGAGATTTGGATGAACAGATGGGCCATGGAAAATACTGGGAGAGATCTTCAAAAATATGACCAGCCCAGATCCCAAAAACATCAACCTCCTGGGAAGGAAAGATCAGAGTATCATCTTCCGGCATTACACACAACATGTACAGCTTAACAATCACCTGAAAAGAATACAATCACAACACACTCCAGTGTGCATGCAGTGCACTCATCTCTATGAAACTGTTGACCGCCACCTTTTTGGATGTCCTGCGCTGGATGACGACAGGAAAATGCTTCTCCTTCCAAAACCAGATAAATGGAATATCGAACCTTTTATGGAACAAAACAACAGCTGACAAACACATGCATATATCACACAATGGTATTGGGTCAAAGGGCATGAGCACATGGACTGCTCAATCAGTAATCCACCAGCTTTGCCTCAAGCCACATTGTGAGGGTATCACAACTGTTACCATTGTATCAGGTATTACAAATGAATCTGGAGATGTTATTAGTTCCGAACCAATGGCATTGCCCATCTAGTAAATTATAGACCAGGGGTGACAAACCCATGATGCTTGTGCCAATGGTGGGACATTGTACCTTCCATTCTCTCAACTTCTTCATCTCCGGTGCTTGTGTAGTGGTGAGGAGGACTTTCTCGAGAAATCTCACAAGATGATGCATTTCTTCAGCTGTAGCATAAACCCTGAGAGGGTCCTCTGGTCTGCCCTTCTTCAAGTGTGAAGCATTTGAGAACCCTACATGTAACAATTTGGAACTCTTATAACCCATCGGGATCAATGAGCACCTGTCTCATGTATGATATCTAGTTGTTTCATCATCTCTCTCTTTGTTTCGTGTCACATGTATGATATCTAGTTGTTTCATCATCTCTCTCTTTGTTTCGTGTCACATGTATATAGCTACATTTTACATTTCTGTATATTCCTTGTCCAGTGTCATCTCACCTCTGACCTTGTTACAACTCTTCCGGTTCAATCTCCACAACATGACCATGTGATTGTCTATAGTTCTTACTTGCCGTTTTCTGTTGTGTATTTATCATTTTTGTCTTGATAAAGGTCTTTTGGTTGAAACATCGATTTGTGTGCGTTATGTGTCTTGAGTAATTAGTACAATTTTCCTACCCTGTTCTTGAATTTCAATTTTGCTGCAGTAAGTACATATTATTGTATATGCGTAGAATTACATTTAAATATAACATTATTTTATAAAACTGACTCAAGCACATACATATCCTGATCTCAATCTGCTGATGTGGATACGGAGACCATATGTCCCAGTAAAACTGGAAGAAGACTTGTTTTGAAATCCTCCAAGCATTACTCCAAACATGAATGTAAAAAATCTCACCTTTTGTTCAGCAGGTATTTCCATTTTATGCTGGCAGACCAGAGGGTAAATATGTTCAATAGCCAGCTGGACATTCAGGACACACGGAGCTGAAAGAAATGATCATAGACAGACTCATATAAGACTTTAATCTGATGAATGATGAACCATTTCTAGTGTCTGTTTTATTATGTTTTATCCATTGTTCAATCTGTCATCTATAAAATCATACATCAACTACAAACATTGCTAATCTGTGTAATGTAAAAAAGGTTATGTCCCACGATAGCAACCAGTCATCAGGGATGAAGATAACTCTTCATGTACTAAGCCGCACCAACAAAAAGTGAGGTGGCCAGTTCCCTTCATTGCTGTCATTACCTTCCCTAACTCATGCGCCAGGTTCTCATTTACAGCTGAGTCGAATGGAGGAGTGGTCGTGTCAAGCGAGAAATCACTACCCGGATTTATTTTGTCCGGGCGTGGTTTCAAACCTGGTGGGCTGTTAACTCGGTGATAGCAAGCAAGCTCACAATCAATTAGTCTACCATGCTTCTCTTGTGCAATGTAAGTTACATCAAACACCAACTACCAACATTGCTAAATTGTGCAATGCTCGCGCAAGAGTTTTCAATAGGGAATGATGATGAAATAATCCCTTTAGCTGTGAGCAGGTCTTGACAGTCCATAGCCTTTCTGACAAAATAAAACAGGGGGTTCTACTCAGTTGTTATGTAACCTGGACTGATGTATGGTTGTCTCAAACATGGTTGTGTACGAGAGATCTATGGAAGAATGTTTAGTTTAGAAACACATTAACTCCATGAAGATGTATAACACATTAACTCCATGAAGATCTATAACACACTAACTGAATGAAGATCTATAACACACTAACTGAATGAAGATCTATAACACACTAACTGAACAGAGAGCAGGCTGGCATTTGTAATAGCAGAGGATATTATTTCTGGTCAAATCTAGATAAAACTGGACACAAAAAAACATCCATATTTTCAACCCTGCTATCATAGCCCTATCGATTCACACAGCTGATTCAGACAGGGTAACATCAAGAAACATTGACACAAACATGCCTGTATACAATTACCTGTGACAGTGATACTGCCAGTGGAGAAAATTTTCAATGTTGCCTTGGGGTCCTTGATCCTGTAGGTAACCCCTGGATGAAGCTCAGGTTCATAACTGATAACAAAGGTCAAAGGTTAATGGTCAAACAGATTTCTCTAGAGTACAGAAACTAGGATTAGACAATCATAAATACAACTCATGATAGTAACATTTGCTAAATATATTCTCTACGTCCATCTCTGTTCTGGCAGATGGTAAAGGGACAGACCAAATTGGAGATATGAGGACAGCGGTCTCTGTTCTGGAAGATGGTAAAGGGACAGAACAAATTGGAGATATGAGGACAGCGGTAAGACAGTCATGAACGATGTCATCTATCTATGTTCCTTTATGTATGGAACAATGTGCATAGGCCAGAAGCCAGAGCTCTCTAGTTTTAGCAATTTGATGCTGCTCTGTGTACTTTTTGCATGTTGTTGACACCCATAGTCATACCCACTTTGATGGTTGTTCTGTGAAGAGTCTCTCTTCGTCTTCCTCTCTTTTGCCATCTGGTATCAATTTTACTACTTGTAGTGGCATGTCAAGGAGCCCCACAGGTTTAGAACAGATGATTATTTCAGTCAAACATCATAGCGAGGCATAAAATCCTTTCCTCAATGCAACAAAAAAAAATGCATGTAAGCAGAGATGAAATTATACCTCAAATATTCATTGACAAAGAGCAACTAGAAAACGTAAACAACTTTGAATATCTAGGGTCAAGCATCAACACCACAGGAGATTGCTCGGTAGAGATAAGAAGGAGATTAGCAATGGCACTACAAAAACAAAACACATATGAAAAATTCTATGGCAAGGAGCAAACAGAAAAACAAAGTTACAACTGCTAAGAAGCTACATCTTTCCAGTTACAACATACGGTTGTGAGACATGGACAATGATATAGACAATAGAAAATAAATGTTGATCTGCATTCGAAATGAAATGTTATAGAAAGGTCCTAAGAATATTCTGAACATAGAAGAACTAACGCAGATGTCTGCACAGATCTGAACATAGAAGAACTAACGCAGATGTCTGCACAGATCTGAACATAGAAGAACTAACGCAGATGTCTGCACAGATCTGAACATAGAAGAACTAACGCAGATGTCTGCACAGATCTGAACATAGAAGAACTAACGCAGATGTCTGCACAGATCTGAACATAGAAGAACTAACGCAGATGTCTGCACAGATCTGAACATAGAAGAACTAACGCAGATGTCTGCACAGATCTGAACATAGAAGAACTAACGCAGATGTCTGCACAGATCTGAACATAGAAGAACTAACGCAGATGTCTGCACAGATCTGAACATAGAAGAACTAACGCAGATGTCTGCACAGATCTGAACATAGAAGAACTAACGCAGATGTCTGCACAGATCTGAACATAGAAGAACTAACGCAGATGTCTGCACAGATCTGAACATAGAAGAACTAACGCAGATGTCTGCACAGATCTGAACATAGAAGAACTAACGCAGATGTCTGCACAGATCTGAACATAGAAGAACTAACGCAGATGTCTGCACAGATCTGAACATAGAAGAACTAACGCAGATGTCTGCACAGATCTGAACATAGAAGAACTAACGCAGATGTCTGCACAGATCTGAACATAGAAGAACTAACGCAGATGTCTGCACAGATCTGAACATAGAAGAACTAACGCAGATGTCTGCACAGATCTGAACATAGAAGAACTAACGCAGATGTCTGCACAGATCTGAACATAGAAGAAGAAGACGGGCTTCTCAAAAACTATCACAAAACACAAACTGACATATTTCTGACACGTAAACAGACCACACCTGAAACTGGACGGACTTTAAGATTTTAAGGAGATATCAATAAACCAGAGGTGGGCGTGTTCACTGTTCACGCCCACTGTCAATTCAATTGCAATTAGAAAATTCAAGGGAAATAAGAGAAACCCTTCAATTGTCCCCTGGTGAAATCAGGGGAGGCAAGCCAGAAACTTGGCAGGTAGACATCATCTAGTACCATTTCTGCAACAAAGGTTGGCTGCAACAGATCTCAACATCCCCTGCCTCTTGTTTTGGTGATGCACTCTGCTAGACTGTACCCTGTCCATCTTGTGATGTTATTCTCCCACATGTATCGCGTATCTCATGCAATATGTTTCCGTACACTGCATAGCAAATTAGTTCTTCTTCTTTTTGTTGGTGTGCCAATTAGATTTGTTTGTTTTCGTGGAACTATTATTCTTTGAAACACTAAAGGTTGTCCTCCTGTTTTGCACCGTAAAAGTTTATTAGGGTTGTTGTAAAGCTTCCTTCTAATTAGATGTGTGAGTAATAATTCCTCCTTATTTGTCAATGGTTCTGTTCTGATATAGGTTTGCTGATAGAATTTTTAAAACTAAAGTCATGTTTCATCATGGGAGAAGTGGCGCTGTCTGATGTTAACTTTCTGAATTCAGAAACTGTACATGTTGTAACTGCAGGTTATATGCTAGATATAGCAGAATCGTGTATGTTATTGGGCGCTGAAAGTCTAAAATATGTGGAGGGTGTGCTGGTATAACTACATTGTGGATATGCAGGTGTTGTAAATGTGGAAGGTGTGCTGTTATAGTGAAGATGTGCAAATGCAGGTGTAAATATGGAAGGTGTGCTGCTATAGCTACATTGTGGATATGCAGTTGTTGCAAATGTGGAAAATATTCCATTATTATATTGAAGACAACGGCGAGAGTGGGTACTGTTAAATTTGTTGGATTGTTATTACTATTGGTGAGTTGTGGAGACAATCTTGCTGTCACTGGCATTAGAATATCTTCCTCTGTTTCTGTAGCAGGAAATAACACAGACACAGATACATCATGATCATTATCAGAATTATCAAAATCGCTCTTTCTTTTTATGCTGCCACAGTTCATACTTTGATGATGACTACACACGGAACATTCTAAAACAGTTAGGTTAGGATTAAAATCCATCCAGATGTGGGCACTGTTAGTAGCTATCAATTTGGCTCGAGCTAGAGATTTACTATCCTTGTTGATTTTGAGTTTATGATTTCGCATTACACACTTGACACACAATGTGGTTGAATGTTTTGTTTCACTATCGTCCATGATATGTATCCCATAAATACTAGCCAGGTCACTTTGATATAAGCTACAGGACCGTGGTTTCTTCTGCATCCTTTTATCTTTCTTAGATAATGTTCTTCCTTCTAATAATGTTCTAATATTTGCACAAGTAAAATGAGATCTAACTAGATATACATGCTAAATTAGTGTTTGATGGTGGCATAATAGGTTTATTTTGGACTTATATTTGCCGACCACGAATAGAAAAATTATCATGCAGACAAGTTCGTAACGTTAATGCTACACAAAGAATGAATCTTTTACATGATCTAATTGCGCAATGTAACTAATTTCGATCATATTTGCACAAGTAAAATGAGATCTAACTAGATATACAAGCTAAACTAGTATTTGATGGTGGCATAATAGGTTTATTTTGGACTTATATTTGCCGACCACGAATAGAAAAATTATCATGCAGACAAGTTCGTAACGTTAATGCTACACAAAGAATGAATCTTTTACATGATCTAAATGCGCAATGTAACTAATTTCGATCATATTTGCACAAGTAAAATGAGATCTAACTAGATATACAAGCTAAACTAGTATTTGATGGTGGCATAATAGGTTTATTTTGGACTTATATTTGCCGACCACGAATAGAAAAATTATCATGCAGACAAGTTCGTAACGTTAATGCTACACAAAGAATGAATCTTTTACATGATCTAAATGCGCAATGTAACTAATTTCGATCATATTTGCACAAGTAAAATGAGATCTAACTAGATATACAAGCTAAACTAGTATTTGATGGTGGCATAATAGGTTTATTTTGGACTTATATTTGCCGACCACGAATAGAAAAATTATCATGAAGACAAGTTCGTAGCGTTAATGCTACACAAAGAATGAATCTTTTACATGATCTAATTGCGCAATGTAACTAATTTCGATCATATTTGCACAAGTAAAATGAGATCTAACTAGATATACATGCTAAACTAGTGTTTGATCGTGGCATAATAGGTTTATTTTGTACATTCTTATGGTAAACGATGATCTAACAAATTTGACACTGTATGTAAAGTAATGATATTAGACCTACTAAATTAACATGAAGAACAACGAAATTGTCTTACCTGTATAAATATTGAATGTGCACTGGTCAAAAACAATGACAACCTAATAGGACTTGTACAAAAATATGAGGATGGAAAATGTTGAGTTGTGCTTGCAAATGCACACACTCTGGCTGCTGTATAAAATTCGCAAAATTGAGAAACGGTATCTTTGAACCAGAAGCGAAATCCAAGCCTCCACGCGAATTATTTCATTCAGCGCTGGGTAATAAATATGTCAGGTCTGTTACACCCCTTCAGGACTACAATAGCTGAAATACGTCGTGTGTGGCCGAACTAAAAGTTCACATTTTTAGAATAAAATAACAGGTGTGAGACACACAATGGTTATGGAAAGATTAATCATGGATGGGAAAGTTCAAGAGGCAGACCAAGACTACAATGGACATGTGTCATCGAAGACCTTCTGAACATGGCACTGGAAGAAGCTGGGCAGCTCACACAGTTCTGTGAGGCTTACAGAATGGCAGGAGAGAGAGAGAGAGAGAGAGAGAGAGAGAGAGTGAGAGAGAGAGAGAGAGAGAGTGAGAGAGAGAGTGAGAGCGTGGCATTTCATGATCAACCCAAATTGTGAGAACTTGCAGATACTGGAGTACTGTGCTGCATCAAGGCATCCAATCAACTGAGGGAGAAGATAGAAGGCAAGTTGTGCAGACGAACGGCACATACAACCTCAAACACAGATTTGTTATGTATATTCTGTTCTCACCCATACGGATCGAAAATCGGCACAATCAGCCATGAGAGAGGCTGCAATTTGAGGAATTTGCAGTGTCCATTTGTAATTTTTACACTGACCTATTCCCTGAACATCTGTAACCACATACAAGGAAATCATATGTTGTAACAATAGTGAACAGAACTTTCACCCATATGGCCATCATAAGTAGTAACAGTAAAAATATGGGGTTTTTTTTAGGGGGGATCATGAAGGATAATGGCTATCTGCTAACCATCTGGGAGTTGCAGGGAACCGTTGAAAAATAACAGTGAACCAAGATCATCACACAACAATCAAGCATACAACAAACACTCTGTTACATTCACAGAAGAAGAAACATTTAAGCAACAAATAACTACCTAGCACTCTGTTTATGCCCCTCTGAGAACTGATTGAGTTTAATGCCAAATGGTAAGCTGGATGTGCCCAGTACATTAACAACCCGATAATTTGAAAAACGAATGTTGAATCCCAGCCTCTGAAGTCTTCTGGCAATTCTTCGAGCAGCCAGCTTCGCATCATCTTCGCTGAAATCAAAATGTGAGATATGATTGTTTTTATCGGCAAGTGTTCATACATTCAGAAGATTAGATCTGGCTGATAAACTAGTGTTTGCAGAAATACAACTTTAAGATAATTATGAAAGAGCCTTTTTACTTTGTTTAAAGTTAAAATCTTAGTACCTACAGTGAACATTTCATTGTAAGTCTTGAAGCACTCAGCTATAAGAATCTTTATCAATTTATAAGAATCTTGATGAAGTTATACAAATCTTGACTACTAAGAATTTTGACAAAGTTATAAGAACCTTGACTACTAAGAATTTTGACAAAGTTATAAGAACCTTGACTAAGTTATAAGAATACTATGCTATAAACATTTTTGACTAAGTTATAGAAATCTCAACTAAGTTATATGAATCTTGAATGAATAAGTTATGAAAATCTTGAGTAAATTATAAAAATATTGAGTATATTAAAAGAATCTTATTATCATCATCATCATGTGACATATTCTTTCCAGAACATAGTCTTCCCTATGGATCTCTTGAATTCTCCGCTGTCTTGAGCAAGTTGTCCAGCCTCTTTCAGTGACATGCGCAGACATTCTTGAATGTATTTTCTCCAACGGCGTCTTAGGCGGCCTTAGCCCCTGTTGCCTTCTATCATACCCTCTAGTAACACTCTCTCCATGCCATCGTGTCTCTTAATGTGACTGAAAAAAACTAGCTTTTTCTTTAATACAGTGTTCAGATGCCAGCTGTCCCGGAAGTTAATTGTTCTTAACACCTACTGGTTTGTTTTCCTTGCTGTCCATGGTATTCTCAGAACTCTTCTATAGCACTTTAATTCAAATGATTTTACTATCTTAGCCAGTGTTTTATTTAGTGTCCATGATTTACATCCATATGTCACCACAAGAAACAGATGTTCGTAGTAAACACAACTTGGTTCTTATGTTAGTACCCTGCTATAGTTTCTTTAGCTGTTTTAATTTTGACGACATTGCTGTTCTCTTAATCTCAACTGCGCAGTCACCAGCATTGTTTATATTAGTTCCTAAATTTTGCTGGTCACTGAACTTTTGGGTTGACTTAATTATGTTCAGTAGGTCGTGTTTGTTTGTTGTTAATACCACTGTTGTCTGCATATCTAATTTCTGGTATCTGCAGCCCTCCTATATTTATGGGTCTGAAATCAGGTTTCATTGTTTCTTATCTCACATTTCTCATTATATTTTCGGCATATATGTTGAACAAGTATGGAGGCAAGGTACAGCCTTGTCTTACTCCTTTCTGTACATTGAACCACTTTGATCTTGCACCCTCCACTTTTACTGCTGCTTCTTGGTTTTTATACAGCTCTGCTATTAGTCGTGTAATGTGTTTTGGGAAACCCATATCGTTCATTATTTCCCATAATTGATGGTGATTGACACAGTCGAATGCTTTGGTGTAGTCTATGAAGCATGCATGCAGTTCGATGTTATACTCTCTACATTTCTCTATGATCATCCTCATGTTAAATATATGATCTCTCGTGCCTCTGCCAGTTCTGAATCCTGCTTGCGCTTCGTGGATCTCATCCTCCATCTTGTTATGTATTCTTTTCATTATAATGTGCAGTAGTATTTTACTGGCTTGGCTGATCAAGGCGATTGTTCTATAATAATCTCGACTAAGTTATATGAATCTTGAATGAATAAGTTATGAAAACAAGTAAATTTAAAAATCTTGACTAAGTTATGTGAAATATGACTAAGCAATATGAAACTTGACTAATGTCTAAGAATCTTTCATCAAGTGATTACATAATTTGTGAACATATGAATTTGTTATTTTTTTAGTAAACAATATTCTTAGTGACAGAGCTATCTTGACATGTTTGTCCTACCTGGTGGCGCCTGTGCAGGTAATTTTTCCTGATGACCAGATCGTTGCAGTTGTATTTGGTCGTCTGAGTTTCATGTTACACATCTGAATGTAAAATATGACAATAAATGATCAATATAAACATATGATTTTTGTAAACTAAGTAATGCCATCATGGAAGCAATAATACATACAATCTCATCTTGCAATAATACATACAATCTCATCTTGCAATAATACATACAATCTTATCTTGCAATAATACATACAATCTTATCTTGCAATAATACATACAATCTTATCTTGCAATAATACATACAATCGTATCTTGCAATAATACATACAACCTCATCTTGCAATAATACATACAATCTTATCTTGCAATAATACATACAATCTTATCTTGCAATAATACAGTCTCATTTTGCAATACTCTTAAAGAAATTGCGAAATTGCAGGGTTAGCTCAAGAATGTACAAATGGGTAAAAGCATACCTGCATAATAGAAGAGCCAGGGTACAATTAGATGGTCGCAAGAGCAAGAAAGTTCTGCATCATGGAGTCCCCCAAGGAGGAGTCCTGTCACCCACACTTTTCATGGTTTAGATCAATGACCTAGTTGCTGAACTACCACACGGGATCAAAGTGGCAATGTATGCTGACGACCTGGTGCACGGAAGAACATGCGACAGTCGCCACTAAACAAATACAAAGAGCTATTGATGCCTTAATCTTATGGGCAAATAGATGGTGTGTCAGCATTAACACAGATAAGTGCAGCCCTACACTATTTACCCTCTCACAAAACAAAAAGCCGGTCATATCAAGATAGATGGAGAGCTTTTGAAAGAAGACAAACAACCCACATACCTTGGAGATACTTTTGATGATAAACTGATATGGAAGCAGCACATAAACAAAGCAACAACAAAAGCCAGGAGGAAGTTAGCTATCCTGAGAAAACTAAGTGGAACCACATAGGGAGCCAGTGGGAATATACTCAGTAAAATTGTACCAGCAAGGCATAAGACCACACCTGGAATATGGTTCAGCTGCGTGGTGTCCTGCATCAAACACCACATTACAAGAACTAGATAAAGTGCAAAACCAGGCACTTAGGATAATGTTGGGAGCAATGAAATCAACACCCATAGTAGAGATGCAGAAAATGGGTAGAATGCAAACACTTGGCGAACTCAGAGACACAAAGGTGCTAATACAAGCAGAAAAGTTTAAGTGTATGCCAAGTCATCCAATGAAGGAAAATTCCAAAATCTAGCAATTGGGCGACTAAATAGAAGCAGCTTTATCCACCAAGCTAAATGAATCCGTAGACATCTTACAGACCTACCTGAAGTTGACAGCCCCTTAAGGTCTGTACCAGAACAAACCCCTTTGAGTGTAAGGCATTTTACATTCAGACCCATGTGAAAGGAATACTAAGCGAGGACAAACAGAACAGTGTGTAGCAAAGGACAGTCACCATAAGTTTCCTGGACGAGGAATATTCACAAGGCATATGGGTCAGAGTATATACAGATGGGTCAGCACAGAATGCAGGTGCAGGTGTATATATAGAATATCCACACAATTCTAGAGATACGATAAGAACACCAACAGGGAAATTCTGCAATAATTATGATACAGAAATTGAAGCAATTAGGGTGGCAACTAAAAAACTGCTGAACTCCAATGCTAGCCTACAACCCGTGGTATTCCTGACAGATGCAAGGTCAGTGCTTCAAGCTCTCCAGTCTGGAAAACTAACAGGCTTGCAAAAACTACTTAATGAACTGTCTTACCAGTATAGAGTAACCATGCAGTGGATACCCTCTCACTGTGTAATACCAGGAAATCAAAAAGCAGACCAACTGGCTAAGGAAGGTGCTGCCGAAGACCAACCAGATGTACACTAATCATCTACCATCAGAAAAAACAGATGATCAAGTCAATAAGAAAGCCACAAACAGAAACTGACTATCATGTGATATCATCTGTTAGAGGAAACTAACCAGCAATCGGTGTGCCTGTAGTGTGATATCACCATTAATATATTCTACACATACAAGTCTTCTGTTGCTAACATCAACTATATTCTTGCTACTATTGGATACAATAAACACAGATACAACACTTGTGAGCTCACCCCATTTTCTCGTCTGTACTCCACATGTGCCCCTTCCATTGCAATCTTCTTGAGATTAAGATAGCAGCGTGTACTGAACGTACATACAACATTGCTGATGATGATATCGATGACGGGTGATTCATCATCTTCTGCATCATCTCCGCTGTGATTAATGTCTGCAGGAACATGGTAATTGTTGTTCACAAATGGATCAATGTCTGTGCCACTGCTGCATATAGATGTGTGTGTGTTGTGAGTGTCCTGATCTAAGCAGTGGTTGTCTCCAGCATCACCAGCCGACAGTGAAGGTCCCAGTTGCTGACTACGTAAGCTACTGCTTGTGACTGATGAATTTGATACAAGTGACATGATGAACACCTAGCAAACTTGTTTATTTTGGCGCTGGTCTATTTTTTTCTTGGACAATTCTGAAAGAAACTAAACACAAATTTCTTCAGACACATTTTCTTAGGTAAACAGTATACACCAGGTAAGTAAACAGTATGCACCAGGTAAGTAAACAGTATGCACCAGGTAAGTAAACAGTTTGCACCAGGAGAGTAATCTTTAGGACATTAATTATTAGCTTACTGACACTACCAACCATTCTTCTTTTCATTCACAAGGTGAGTTGAATGATACCATGGTTGATAGTGCGCCTCTGCCTGGTATTTCAGACTCCAGAACTTATGCTTGCTTGGACTGGACTGTGAGCGTGCTTGTTTTATGGGATGACCAGATCAGTCTTAGTTTTCACCCTCTGCTGCCTGGACTAATCCCCATTTTCACTCCAAGGAGCTGGAGTGAATGGGGACTAGCAAACATTAAAAACATATCACTTTATATTATTGGTATGTAACATATCACTTTATTTTATTGGTATGTAACATATCACTTTATTTTATTGGTATGTAACAAATGTAATCCAAGTCATGATTTTTCCAATACAATCAGAATATGTGCTTTGAAGAAAAGGTGCAAAGATCTAGCAGTTAGGCAGATCTAGCAGTTAGGCAGAGTGTTTACAAGGCTTCAATTGACTAAAGAAATGACTTGGAAATGAAGCTCATAATCACAAAATCTTACTTAGGCCCCCTACAAGTTACTCATTTTTGTCACTAAGAGTAAAGTAATAGGGCCTACTCAACTATTAATCTTAGATCATGACTGCACAATAATGCTACCATTAATGTAATGGGATTTAGGGATGGGGAAGTGTAATAAAGCAAAAATAAAATCTTTACTTACCAGTTGATGCACATGAATAATATTCTTCCACACAATCACTATGCACATAACCTAATTTCACATGAACATTGGCACTATGTAATCAATGGTCTTTCCATTGTGAACACAAAAATAGGCATTTTCTGTGGTATTTTATTAGGTATTTAGTAGTTATATAATATATTTTAATTATGCTAATTAGCTGCCATTTTGAATATTAATTAGTTATGTGTGCTTCTAAAAATTGCAGAAATGGAATCAACAGATGCATTTTGTCTTTGCGAACAAGAAAATGCTTGTGTGTTGTATTATTGAAAATAACAAAGATAATTCAGAAATTATCAGCTCAGCTACATTTTGTCTTTGTGATCACAAGTTCAATATATATTCCTATATTTTATTTAAATTATTTAGATGTCTAATGGAAGAATTAATACAAAAAAAGTTCATAACTTTTTTTCAGGATTGCCGTACAGACTTGACTGAGGTATCATTAAATTGTAATTTTTAAGGGCCATCTAAATGCATTTTGTAATTATGTAGCACTATTTTGTCCAAGTACCTAGAAATCATGCAATGAAAATGAATGAAACAACAGACAACAACCAATTGGCACTTTTTGCAAGGTTTGATTTTGAAACGTTTCTGTTTGTATCCATTCTATGAAATTAATTTTCATTGGGCAAATTCACCAAAAACATTTTCATACATAGGATTAACTATTTATTAATTCAACATCATCCGTTGTATATGATTATTTTAGTTATCCCTAGAGGCTATGGGGCTAGAGCAAATCAGTTGAGGCTACACGGTGAGTGAAAACGACAAGAATTCCAAAGAAAGAAAGCCGCGGAAAGAATAAAGTGATTATAATTAACACATCTACAAATAACTCCCAATTCATTCCTAAAAGTCGTATGAGTTCCCCTGCTATAATAAGACATACAATAAGCTCATTCTTACCACAACAAACTTATCACAACATTGTTTCATAATCTTGCTTTGGGACATCCAACAATAGAAGTCGCCATGTTGTATCCAGAATAATACAGAAGCAGGGGAGGTAATTTCCTGCCAATCGTGTACTCAATATTTGATGACGTAATTTGCAAATATGCCTCCATCGTTTTTCTTAATTCTTGCATATACTTAACATTCTCAATGGTTGTCATCAATGGTTCTTACTTTACATTTGTCTCATTTACTTTTCTCTCTGGCTCATTATATCTCGCTATTTTATTCAAGTTATTATATCAAGTGACATATTCTGCCCAGAACGTTGTCTTCGTCGTAGATACTCTGAACGCCTTTCTGTTCCGGGCAAGCAGACCTGCATTGGCCAAAGACATGTTTCTTAATTTACAACATTCTTAATTTATTACCGATTGTATTAAAAAGCTTGGTATGTCTAAATTCAAACTCAACGTTTTTATTTAGTTAGTTGTCAGATCATTGACAGGGAATTCCAGAAAAGTCTATAGTGCTGTCAATAAATTAGTTCAAAACTTTTTGCAAATGTTACACCCCACCCTCCCACACTCCCCTTGTCAACAACTGTCAAGATTTCATGAATATTCCCTGTATTCCCTATTAAGATATGGTCAAATAAAAATATGTTTTTAATGCAGAAAAATTAAGGAAATTTCATTCAGATTTTTTGAATAAATTGTCCTCCTCAAACAATTTTACTGGTGTATATTTTTTTAACCGTATTGTTGATGTCAATTTGTTGTGTTAAAACTCACCCCTTCTCCCTTGTCAGACAGTAACTTTTTCATACGCCTTTATCTCCATCCTCATACTACCAGTTGTAGTTGTAGTTTAAACTATCACTGACAGAGAGCAAATTCTCAAAAGTTGGGCTGAACATTTTGAAAATGTACTAAACTGTCCCTCCAACATCAAAGATACTACAGTGCAACAGCACGCAAATACCAATCATTCATTATTGGAGCCCCGTGCTTTGAGGAGGTTGAAAAGGCAATATGAAATTTGTCCGTACGAAAATCGCCAGGTTCAGACTCCATTCCAGCCGAAGTTTACGCCCTTAGTAGTCCTGTTATGACTGCTTAACTCCAGACAATGTGGAACCTGGAATCGATACCACAAGACTTTAATGATGCTTCCATCATGTATCTATACAAGAGAACAGTAAATCGCATAACTTGCAAAAACCACCGAGGCATATCGCTGCTCTTTATAACAGGCAAGATCCTGGCTAGGGTCCTGTTAAATAGACTACAAGCCCATCTTAAGACAGGTCTCCTACCAGTGAGCCAATGTGACTTCTGACACGGTAGAGGCACGGCTGAAATGATATTCACTGCCAGACAACTGCAGGAAACGTGCCGCGAACAGAACATTGGTCTCTACACCACATTTTTCGACCTAACTAAGGCATTCGACACTATAAATCGCGAAGGACTATGGAAGATCATGGCCAAATTTGGATGTCCCGAAAAATTTACCAACATGGTTCGCCAGTTCCATGATAGTATGACAGCCTGTGTACAAGATGACGGCGCACACTCACCCTGTTTCCAGTAACTAACGGTGTCAAACAAGGTTGCGTTCTGGCTCCGACGTTCTTCAGCATGGTGTTCTCTACCATGTTAAATGATGCCTTCCCGAATAACAGTGCAGTAATTTGCTTTTTCGCTATCGAGCAGACGGGGGGCTATTCAATCTTATTAGATTGAAGGTCAAGACAAAAACTAAGATGGACATTTTTCGCGACCTCTTGTTCGCCGACCATTTTGCACTAAACGCTACCAGTCTGAAAGACATGCAGGACAGCATGGACCTCTTTTTTTTTTTTTTTTTTCCTGTGATGCATTCGGTCTCACAATCAGCACCGTGAAGGCATTCATAATGTATCAACCAGCTTCAGGTGTCCCCTACATAGAACCAATACTACAAGTATATTTCGGCAGCACCATATAGCAAACAGCGACAATTGACGAGGATGTTGTCCTGTGTATTGCTAGCGCCAATGCGGCATTCGGGGGCCTTCGTGTCATCTTCTGGATCATGCGTTCTCTCAGTTTAACAACTAACCTGGACGTCTACCACGTGATGGTTCTACCAACACTGCTCTATGCTGTGCCATCCTGGACTGTCTATGCGAGACACGCTCGGCAGCTTAACGCTTTCCACCTTCAGTGCCTACGAAACCTCATGGGAGTACGTTGTCAGGATAGAGTACCATAAACGGAAATCCTTCAAAAGTCCCGTATGCAAAGCATCCATGCCCTACTGACTAGGTCCCAACTACGCTGGACTGGCCACATCATCCGAAGCCAGATAAGCGTTTTTCAAAGAGAGTATTCTATGGGGAACCATCCAAGATTGAAATGTGAAACGGACCTTAATCAATAATATAAGAAAAATACAGTCTTCATTTTTTGCCCACTTCATGAGACAGGGAGGTTTGGAAAACATAGTTATAACAGGCAAGATTGAAGGCTACATAGACAGACGGTGATAACATGAGAAAATATTTGATAGTTTAACAACCTGGCATGGCAGAGAAACAACAACGATCTTGATACATAATACTGGAGATAGAGAGCTGTGGAGATCCATGATCGCCTACGCCATTCTTCATGGTACCTGATGGGGATGATCTAGTCCATATTCTTTACTTAATTTATCGACTTTATATATTATTATTTTTAGTCGCAGGTTGTTTCTTATTTTCCCACTGATCTTGAGTCCTGGCAGGTTCCTTCTATATGTTTAAAGATATTTGTGTAGATATTAAGTAGGCGGGGGTGCTAAAATACATCCTTGCCGTACTCCTTTCATTTCTTTGTATGGTGGTTAGCTGTTTTCACACCTTATTGGTGTAATTTGCTTCAATATATATATATATATATATTTATAATTAGTCTGCTGTCTTCCTATCTATGCAGGCTCGTAGATAAGGGGGATATGATTTGGGTGTTTAGAGCCCCCCCCCCCTCACCCAGCTATTCCGAATATGATTTTTATCAATAGGAACTTTGTCAACAGACGGGGGGGGGGGGAAATAAGGGGAAAAAAGTCATCCTTGGCGATTTTCCACAAAGATTTCATCAAATTTTAAATACGACCTGAAGCATGAAAACACGCGAATGCCCTTTTTAATATTTTTGTAAATGTTTGCTTTAAATTCCCCCCCCCCCCATAAAAGATCACATCTGCGATCGAATCACAATTATTTGACTGTATCAATTCTCTAGGTAATTTAAACACATTCAGTAGTTTGCTATTGCAGTCAGAGTCTGTATGCACAATTGCCTGTGACCGGGTTCGATACCTTGGCCGTCACACAGGTGCAAAGGGTCTTATTAATGCGATGGTCAAGGTTAAGTCCATAGGCTACAAATGATTCTTTTTAAAGTGCAAATTGCGAGTAGCACCACCTCGGTTTTACACCTGAGAATTCTGTTCAGTTATTTCCGTGTTTTATCTAATAAAATAGACGCCACAGACAACAAATGTCAGGGCCACAGTCACATATATGGACAGTAATATGCCACAGTCACATATATGGACAGTAATATGCCACAGTCACATATATGGACAGTAATATGCCACAGTCACATATATGGACAGTAATATGCCACAGTCACATTTATGGACAGTAATATACCACAGTCACATATATGGACAGTAATATGCCACAGTCACATATGTGGACAGTAATATGCCACAGTCACATATATGGACAGTAATATGCCACAGTCACATATATGGACAGTAATATGCCACAGTCACATATATGGACAGTAATATGCCACAGTCACATTTATGGACAGTAATATACCTCAGTCACATATGTGGACAGTAATATGCCACAGTCACATATATGGACAGTAATATGCCACAGTCACATATATGGACAGTAATATGCCACAGTCACATATATGGACAGTAATATGCTACAGATAAGTAGCGATATGTTACGAGAACATACATCGAATTTAATAAAACATAGGCTTAAGTATACCTGCTGTTCGAAAAGAAAGAAAAAAAGAAACGGAACATTATTGCAGTGCCAATGGGAACCAAATCTAAAATGTGTACCAAGATTTTATTTTACAGAATTAATATTTCAACCTTGGAATGAAGAACCTTTCAGATATTAACTATGAAATGATGTTCATTAAGTTTGGTTTGAAAGATTATTCTTTGCTACTGAAGTCTCCGTCGGTAAGGTGTACGGTCTCCTCTGGCCTTTATCAGACAACAACATCTCTGTGCTATGGATCCGATTAAACGTTGGATCTATTGTTGTGGGATGGCTGCCCACTCTTCCTGCGGTGCAAGAGACCACTGTCGGAGACTGGCTGGAGCCACGTCTCGCTTGTGCAGTCGTCTGTCAAGTTTATCCATTCCGCAAGTGTTCTATGGGGTTCATATCTGATACATGGCCGGCCACGGAATGGTCTGGACGCTGTTGCTAGCGATTAACTGGGTGGTGAGTTGTGCCACATGAGGTCGAGCGTTATCCTGCTGAAAAATCGAACCTCGTGCAGCCAAATTTGGAAGGACGCGAGAACAAACAATTTCAGCAACGTATCACTCGGCACTCAGGCGTCCTTCAATTATCCCCAGGTCACTTCTTCCTATGGGGTTGATCGCCCCCACATAAATACACCCCTACCACCATTTGGAGGAGTCTTATCAACGCTGTTCTGTGTGTAGTGTTCACGGGCTCTGTTGTAAACTCTTACCAGTCTATCGTGTCGATGGATCAAAAATAAATGATTATTCAAATAAACCAATCCCGTCATTCCCAACGGTTCATTGACGATGCTGGTTCGCCCACTGCAGTCGATTCTGGCGATGCCGGACCGTAAGAACAGGACATCTGTTGATTCTAGTCCAAAGACCAGCGTCGTGCAGCCGGTTCCTGGCCGTTTGATCTGAAATTCGACGAGCTGCTGACATCGAGTGAACGCAGCCGTACGAAGCAGTCTTCGGCAGGAGTTGTGACCTGGGTCTTCTACTGCGCGGCTGTCGCATCTAACGGCGACTGATGGTGCTTCTGTCTGGCCACTATACTTTGTGACTGTCCAGTCTGTAAGCGTTCAATGATGATGTATCGTCGTTTTGTAGTGAGATGAGCATACTTCTGTATTGCATTTTCCACTGAATTTGAGGACGGTCAATCTTTTATAGGCATTCAATAATATGGTCTGAGAGTTTTGTGTTCATTAGTTGTCACGGGAGTATCATGAACCTGTCACGAGTTATTGCCAAAAATATTGTTTTGACCTTGACCTCTTTCATGACCTCATGAGGTGAGTACAATTCAGGTAACCACGATAAGTTAATAATCAAGCGGACAGTCGATAGGTTGAATGATGTATAATCAGCGAATTTATTTTATAAAAGCAACTCCAAAAAAATTGTTTATTGTTTTTTAAAAACAGTATAGAGCCTACATATAGACATAGGCCTATACTTAGCATGTAACACAAACTGGGTCAACTTCTACGCTATGGACAAATAGCTTTTATCAAGATACATAAACAACACGGATGTAAATATTAAATAAACATAATAAACAAACTAAAGAGCCATTACAAATTGTATATCGGTCTTGAAATGAGATAGGGGTTATAACAATCTGGGCCGACCAATTAGCGTGGCTCGCCACAATAGCAGATGGTCAGCCTATGGGCCGAGCAGACATATGTCTACTCGGCGCTCTTTGTGAGCCCGCACGATCAGAGGATTTTGAGATCAATATGAGTCAATAACGAGGATGCGCGATTTTGAATGAGAATAGGCGTGGGAACACTTAACCAAAATTTTCAAAAGAGCAGTGAACCAACACAGAACAGGAACCATCAGCCGCTATATCCTGAGACATTTACTGAAGCGGAGATCTGAGCACATATGGACATGTCTGGTGTGCGAAGAGGACACCTAACCTTTCTATTTTTGGCATGATCTAGCTATCAGGACTGATGCAAATGAAGAGAGCAGCAGGCGCAGGTAAAGAACCATTAGATGCAGAAGGGACATTTTGTTATGTTATGTTATGTTATGTTCCTCCAGGGCCATAGGCGGCGCATAGGGCAGAAACCATAGCTTTCCATTTCTGTCTTTGTGTTGCCAGGTCTTTCAATTGTTGCGTGTTGTTTAGGTTCATTGACATGCCTTCTCTATTAATGGTTCTTCGTAGAGTTTCTCTAGGTCTCCCTCTTCTTCTTACTCCAGGTGGCACCCAATATAGTGATTGCTGGGGAATTCTTAGGCTGTTCATTCTGAGAACATGGCCGATGTAAGTCCAACGCCTTTGTCTAATGAAGGAAGATATATAGGTTTGTTTGCTTTCCTCTCTTATAGTAGTGTTAGATTTAAAGTCACTCCACTTAACGTTCAGAATGGTACGTAGGCATTTGTTTTCAAAGGAGTCGAGTCTTTTATCTGTGGTTTTTGTGGCTTTCCAACTTTCGCACCCATATAGACATTTTGCTAGAGATAAACTATCTACAGCAGTGTTTCTCAACGTGAGGCCCATGCCCCACGGGGGGGGGGGGGATTCGAACAAGGTGTAATTAGGCGTTATTTATGGAATAATTCAATTTGTGTATATTAAAAAATATGTATAGCTTACAAGTGGGGACATCAGAATTTTAGAAAGACTTAGGTGGGACATGGTAAAAAAAGGTTGGGAAACACTGGTCTACCTTGTATTTGTGATGTTTACAATAATCTGTAGTAATAAGTGTCTATAACCATGGCAGAGGGAAGCCAGCACTTATCTATCAGTCTGTCTTATCAGTCTGTCTTATCTTTCTATCTATTATCATTTCCACTTGTTCCATTCAGCGTTGTTGATTGAGAGGGGGTTTGAGTTGTCCGTCTTTGGCCATTGGGGTTGCATTGACCATGGTCAGCCGGAGTCTGTCTCCACCCATCTAGTTCTTGGCTGTCCTCATCTCCTGTAGCCAGATGTTCTACTACTGTATGCACGAAGTTAAAGCTTGAAGCAGAGTAATGAAGTTTTGCTAATCACTGGTAATATATACAACGCACACACAAATCGACGTTTCGAAAAAAAAGACTTTTACCAAGATTACATACACATATTAAAACGACGAGCAGGACGACACAACTGACGTTCATATGGCCTAGCAAAATGTGATGACCGGAAGGATTGAAAATAGGTCGGATGTGAAACTGCACAAACAGGAAATATAAAAAAACGCATACAAATACATGGGAAAACTAGACAGAGAAATGACAGAACATCCATACGAGTCAGTCAGTCGTATGGATGCTATTCTGTCATTTCTCTGACACAATAATGACCGTCACTTGAATATCTTGGGTGCCCCGATGGCCTGTGGTGCCATTGAAGTGGACGTCAACAGGATAACCCAAATTATGTTTTATACTTCACAGCTGTTCGCAGAATCGGTCAGTAAGCCTCATTCCAGTCTCGCCTATATGTCACGGTGTAGCGCCTGCAGACGATAGCATAGATGACGTCACGGTACACACATGTGAAACTCTTCAATGGTGAAGGTGGCTTTGGGGAATGTGACAGAGAGGGTCTGGGTGACATAGGGACATGTGTAGCATCTAGTGCGTTTGCAGCTGGTGGTGCCAAAATTATTAGGGATTTCAGGCTTGAAATGACTCCAGACCAGTAAATCCCTGAGGTTCTTGTCACGTCTGTAAGTAACTACAAGGGGTTGCAGAACACTTCACACGTCTTAGGATCTGACTGGAGAAGAGGAAGGCGTCGGAGTAGGACATGACAAACAGCAGCACTACGGGGGTGGAAAGGGTGAACAAGTTTGACCCTGTCCAAAGGGGAAGATGTCCAAGAGGGTATCGTGGCAGAAGAGGCTACACATGTATGCAATACGAAGGGCTGGCTGCATTGGTTCAATTATCATATGGTCAAAGCCTTTGGTTTGCTGTCTCTCGATGTGATCTTGAGATGGTTTTAAATGATTTTACTTGACAAATGTTGTGCACAATTAAGCAGGGAAGTGCCAGGATTCTTGAATTTGATGACAAAGTTGGGGAATGTAAATTATACAGTATCATTGGTGTCAATTTTTCTCCTATCAACAATTGTCAAACTCTCCCCCTCCCCAATTGTAAAAATATTCTGGACAGCCTCTATTGAACAAACATTGACTGCAAACAAGATAGAAATAAAACTGGTAAGAACATATTGAGAGAATTTTTAATGCTAATATGGTTTGATAAACATGAATATTGACAAGATCTAGTAGACATATATTCACAGCTCAGTATTGCTTCTTGTATGCATTTCACTCAATCCAGCTGACAAACACTAGTGTTGCAATCTTTACAAGCAATCCAGCTGACAAACACGAGTGCTGCAATCTTTACAAGCAATCCAGCTGACAAACACTAGTGTTGCAATCTTTACAAGCAATCCAGCTGACACACACTAGTGTTGCAATCTTTACAAGCAATCCAGCTGACACACACTAGTGTTGCAATCTTTACAAGCAATCCAGCTGACAAACACGAGTGTTGCAATCTTTACAAGCAATCCAGCTGACACACACTAGTGTTGCAATCTTTACAAGCAATCCAGCTGACAAACACGAGTGTTGCAATCTTTACAAGCAATCCAGCTGACACACACTAGTGTTGCAATCTTTACAAGCAATCCAGCTGACACACACTAGTGTTGCAATCTTTACAAGCAATCCAGCTGACAAACACGAGTGTTGCAATCTTTACAAGCAATCCAGCTGACAAACACTAGTGTTGCAATCTTTACAAGCAATCCAGCTGACACACACTAGTGTTGCAATCTTTACAAGCAATAAAGTTGTCTCCACTGGAGCTGATACTCAAGTATTCCCAATTATAGCTGATACACTCAAGCTGTTCCCACTCCATCTGATACACTCAAGCTGTTCCCACTCCAGCTGATACACTCAAGCTGTTCCCACTCCAGCTGATACACTCAAGCTGTTCCCACTCCAGCTGATACACTCAAGCATTCCCCACTCCATCTGATACACTCAAGCTGTTCCCACTCCAGCTGATACACTCAAGCATTCCCCACTCCATCTGATACACTCAAGCTGTTCCCACTCCAGCTGATACACTCAAGCATTCCCCACTCCATCTGATACACTCAAGCTGTTCCCACTCCAGCTGATACACTCAAGCTGTTCCCACTCCATCTGATACACTCAAGCTGTTCCCACTCCATCTGATACACTCAAGCTGTTCCCACTCCAGCTGATACACTCAAGCTGTTCCCACTCCAGCTGATACAACTCACATTGCCATTTTCTATGCACTCATCTTTGTCTACTCAAGTTGTCTGTGCTCGTGCTCTATGTTTGTCCCCACTCCAGTTACTCTGTCTACAGCAGTAGTCTATGGCAACATTCTAATTGTCTTTTTATATTTACAACAAACATCTCTAACACACTACACGTAGCTGACACACACCATACCAGCACACACACTCTACATGTAGCTGACACACACCATACCAGAACACACATCATACCAGCACACACACACCCTACATGTAGATGACACACACCATGCCAGCACACACACACTACATGTAGCTGACACACATCATACCAGCACACACACACCCTACATGTAGCTGACACACACCATACCAGCACACACACACACACCCTACATGTAGCTGACACACACACACTACATATAGCTGACACACACCATACCAGCACACACACACACCCTACATGTAGCGGACACACACCATACCAGCACACACACACCATACCAGCACACACACACCCTACATGTAGCTGACACACATCATACCAGCGCACACACACACTCTACATGTAGCTGACACACATCATACCAGCGCACACACACACACACTCTACATGTAGCTGACACACATCATACCAGCACACACACACACACACCCTACATGTAGCTGACACACACCATACCAGCACACACTACATGTAGCTGACACACACCATACCAGCACACACACACCCTACATGTAGCTGACACACACCATACCAGCACACACACACCCTACATGTAGCTGACACACATCATACCAGCACACACACACTCTACATGTAGCTGACACACATCATACCAGCACACACACACTCTACATGTAGCTGACACACATCATACCAGCGCACACACACACTCTACATGTAGCTGACACACATCATACCAGCACACACACACACACACTCTACATGTAGCTGACACACACACACTCTACATGTAGCTGACACACATCATACCAGCACACACACACACCCTACATGTAGATGACACACATCATACCAGCACACACACACACACACTCTACATGTAGCTGACACACATCATACCAGCACACACACACACTCTACATGTAGCTGACACACATCATACCAGCACACACACACACACACACCCTACATGTAGCTGACACACATCATACCAGCACACACACACACCATACATGTAGCAGACACACACTCTACATGTAGCTGACACACATCATACCAGCACACACACACACACACACACTCTACATGTAGCTGACACACATCATACCAGCACACACACACACTCTACATGTAGCTGACACACATCATACCAGCACACACACACACTCTACATGTAGCTGACACACATCATACCAGCACACACACACACACACACACTCTACATGTAGCTAACACACATCATACCAGCACACACACACACTCTACATGTAGCTGACACACACCATACCAGCACACACACACACACTCTACATGTAGCTGACACACATCATACCAGCACACACACTCTACATGTAGCTGACACACATCATACCAGCACACACACACTCTACATGTAGCTGACACACATCATACCAGCACACACACACACTCTACATGTAGCTGACACACATCATACCAGCACACACACACACACACACCCTACATGTAGCTGACACACACCATACCAGCACACACACACTCTACATGTAGCTGACACACATCATACCTGCACACACACACACCCTACATGTAGCTGACACACACCATACCAGCACACACACACACCCTACATGTAGCTGACACACATCATACCAGTGCACACACACACACACCCTACATGTAGCTGACACACACCATACTAGCACACACACATCCTACATGTAGCTGACACACATCATACCAGTGCACACACACACACACCCTACATGTAGCTGACACACACCATACCAGTGCACACACACACACACCCTACATGTAGCTGACACACATCATACCAGCACACACACACACCCTACATGTAGCTGACACACATCATACCAGTGAACACACACACACACTCTACATGTAGCTGACACACATCATACCAGCACACACACACACTCTACATGTAGCTGACACACATCATACCAGTGCACACACACACACACCCTACATGTAGCTGACACACATCATACCAGTGCACACACACACACCATACCAGCACACACACACCCTACATGTAGCTGACACACACCATACCAGCACACACACACACCCTACATGTAGCTGACACACATCATACCTGCACACATACACCCTACATGTAGCTGACACACATCATACCTGCACACACACACACCATACCAGCACACACACTCTACATGTAGCTGGCACACATCATACCTGCACACACACACCCTACATGTAGCTGACACACATCATACCTGCACACACACACCCTACATGTAGCTGACACACATCATACCTGCACACACACACACCCTACATGTAGCTGGCACACATCATACCTGTACACACACACCCTACATGTAGCTGACACACATCATACCTGCACACACACACACACCATACCAGCACACACACTCTACATGTAGCTGACACACATCATACCTGCACACACACACCCTACATGTAGCTGACACACATCATACCTGCACACACACACACACCATACCAGCACACACACTCTACATGTAGCTGGCACACACACCATACCAGCACACACACACACACACTCTACATGTAGCTGACACACACCATACCAGCACACACACACACCCTACATGTAGCTGACACACATCATACCAGCACACACACACACACACTCTACATGTAGCTGACACACATCATACCAGCACACACACACACACACTCTACATGTAGCTGACACACATCATACCAGCACACACACACACACACACACTCTACATGTAGCTGACACACACCATACCAGCACACACACACACCCTACATGTAGCTGACACACATCATACCTGCACACACACACCCTACATGTAGCTGGCACACATCATACCTGCACACACACACCATACCAGCACACACACTCTACATGTAGCTGACACACATCATACCAGCACACACACACACCATACCAGCACACACACACACTCTACATGTAGCTGACACACATCATACCTGCACACACACTCTACATGTAGCTGACACACACCATACCAGCACACACACACACACCCTACATGTAGCTGACACACACCATACCAGCACACACACACACTCTACATGTAGCTGACACACATCATACCAGTGCACACACACACACACCCTACATGTAGCTGACACACATCATACCAGTGCACACACACACACCATACCAGCACACACACCCCCTACATGTAGCTGACACACACCATACCAGCACACACACACACCCTACATGTAGCTGACACACATCATACCTGCACACATACACCCTACATGTAGCTGACACACATCATACCTGCACACACACACACCATACCAGCACACACACTCTACATGTAGCTGGCACACATCATACCTGCACACACACACCCTACATGTAGCTGACACACATCATACCTGCACACACACACCCTACATGTAGCTGACACACATCATACCTGCACACACACACACCCTACATGTAGCTGGCACACATCATACCTGTACACACACACCCTACATGTAGCTGACACACATCATACCTGCACACACACACACACCATACCAGCACACACACTCTACATGTAGCTGACACACATCATACCTGCACACACACACCCTACATGTAGCTGACACACATCATACCTGCACACACACACACACCATACCAGCACACACACTCTACATGTAGCTGGCACACATCATACCTGCACACACACACCCTACATGTAGCTGACACACATCATACCTGCACACACACACCCTACATGTAGCTGACACACATCATACCTGCACACACACACACCCTACATGTAGCTGGCACACATCATACCTGTACACACACACCCTACATGTAGCTGACACACATCATACCTGCACACACACACACACCATACCAGCACACACACACACACACTCTACATGTAGCTGACACACATCATACCAGCACACACACACACACTCTACATGTAGCTGACACACACCATACCAGCACACACACACACCCTACATGTAGCTGACACACATCATACCTGCACACACACACACACCATACCAGCACACACACACACACACTCTACATGTAGCTGACACACATCATACCAGCACACACACACACACACTCTACATGTAGCTGACACACACCATACCAGCACACACACACACCCTACATGTAGCTGACACACATCATACCTGCACACACACACCCTACATGTAGCTGGCACACATCATACCTGCACACACACACCATACCAGCACACACACTCTACATGTAGCTGACACACATCATACCAGCACACACACACACACACACCATACCAGCACACACACACACTCTACATGTAGCTGACACACATCATACCTGCACACACACTCTACATGTAGCTGACACACACCATACCAGCACACACACACACACCCTACATGTAGCTGACACACACCATACCAGCACACACACACACCCTACATGTAGCTGACACACATCATACCTGCACACACACACACACACCCTACATGTAGCTGACACACATCATACCAGCACACACACACACCCTACATGTAGCTGACACACATCATACCTGCACACACACACCCTACATGTAGCTGACACACATCATACCTGCACACACACACACACCATACCAGCACACACACTCTACATGTAGCTGGCACACACACCATACCAGCACACACACACACACACTCTACATGTAGCTGACACACATCATACCAGCACACACACACACACACTCTACATGTAGCTGACACACACCATACCAGCACACACACACACCCTACATGTAGCTGACACACATCATACCTGCACACACACACCCTACATGTAGCTGACACACATCATACCAGCACACACACTCTACATGTAGCTGACACACATCATACCAGCACACACACACACACACACCATACCAGCACACACACACACTCTACATGTAGCTGACACACATCATACCTGCACACACACTCTACATGTAGCTGACACACACCATACCAGCACACACACACACACCCTACATGTAGCTGACACACACCATACCAGCACACACACACACCCTACATGTAGCTGACACACATCATACCTGCACACACACACACACACCCTACATGTAGCTGACACACATCATACCAGCACACACACACACCCTACATGTAGCTGACACACATCATACCTGCACACACACACACACACCCTACATGTAGCTGACACACATCATACCAGCACACACACAGACACACTCTACGAGTGCATGCTTTTGTTTGTCCATCAGAAGTGATGATGACCATTTGTTACATCAGAAGTGATGATGACCATTTGTTACATCAGAAGTGATGATGACCATTGGTTACATCAGAAGTGATGATGACCATTTGTTACATCAGAAGTGATGATGACCATTTGTTACATCAGAAGTGATGATGACCATTTGTTACATCCACTTGTTGAATTGAGTTACATATATACTCATAGATTGTTAAACCCTATGGTGGCTCAACCTTTGAGCAGACTGGGCATGACCGTCTACAATATAAGACCTACTGACAAACAGGAAATCCAGCCTTATTAAATGCCTCATTTAATTATTCCCTTGGTTTTCATTGGCTATCACACACAGTATATAATCATAGTGACCAATAAAAACCATGGGAATAGTCCAATAAGTTATTTTAAGAAAGATTGATTTGATATTAGCCAGTAGCTATTTTAGAAGTACATGGAATTGTCACAGAGTGATAGTGAACACTTTACCTGGTACTTGATCCACACGTGTCTTTTATGTCTCCACTACTTGATCCACACGTGTCTTTTATGTCTCCACTACTTGATCCACATGTGTCTTTCTGGTCTCCACTACTTGATCCACACGTGTCTTTATGTTCTCCACTACTTGATCCACACGTGTCTTTCTGGTCTCCACTACTTGATCCACACGTGTCTTTCTGTCTCCACTACTTGATCCACACGTATCTTTCTGGTCTCCACTATTGGGCTGTCACATTTCTACTTTTTTCCCCATAAGATGATGTGTCTTATTTATTGCACAATGTCACACACAAAAGCACAAACAACATGTAAATGTGTACAACATACTCTAGCTGGTCATTTTCTTTCATCTCAGATGTCCAAACAATAACTAGCACACAATATATTCTCACACAATTCATCGGAGAATCTGTCCTCATAATGCACAAGTCAAATGTCAGGAAACTACAACATGTACAAATCTTGTGCGGTTGAACAAATGTATGCTAGAATCATCATCAAGTGTCATGCTGGTAATTCGACACAATAGACCATAATCTTGATTCGAAACTAGCATCAAAGCACGCAGAACACTCCCATAAATGGTCTGCTCTCCGTTCCAGCAGCCATCTCAGTGTATATAGACTCAGAGTCTGTGTCAGGTGTTGATTACATAATCTTGGGATTTTTCCAAAAAGGCTACTGTTGCTTCCCTCACCTCTAGATACTCCCATTTCTGACATTCTCTGTATGTGTATGTTCTCAGCCTCATTGACATCATCTGCATCTTGAAATGAATTTATTACTGCCTTGATCAAGTCTGCTTTATCTCGTCTCAGTACTGTGCAGTCTATCGCGGCATGGCCTGCCAATAAGTCAGCTCTCTCATTTCCTCTCACCCCAGCATGACCAGGGCAGTATATCCATGTAATGCTCTGGACAATTGAGTTATTCAATAAATCATGCCATTCCTTTCACAGCATGAACTTTTCTATCTTGTGCAGCATACTGTGAGAGTCTGTGAGTATTACCGAGTGTGTTGATGTATCAGTTATCAAGTAATTAAGAGCTGCTGTAACTCCCTCTACATCCTCATACTCAACGTGATAGTGGAATATGTTGATGGTTTCTCAACCAATTTCATGCTGTTTCGGTAGGCAACAAAACCCAACCGCTTGTATTTGTGTTTCCGTTAATGGAGCTATCTGTGTATATAATTATGTCTTGTGGTTTCGAGTGTAGCTTGGCGAGTTCATGCACTGTATCATGAGCCATGACACTCATCCATTTTTGACACCTAGTTGTATTATTAATTTAGTCAGTGATTTCTTCTCAGTGTCTACCTTCGCCCATTCACTGCCCTTTCCACAGGCCTGTCCTAACTTCGCTGTTCATAGAACAAGTCTGACCCACATGAGCATCACTGAAAACATCCATGAGGGATGTTGCTAGAATCATCATCAAGTGTCATGTCGGTCCAGGCAATCATGAAGCTTCCCAAATCTCTGGTTTCTTCATCTTTGTCATGACTTGATTGTCAAACTAATACCTTCCCATACTGTAACCCTCACTCTCTCTCTCTTGCCTGTTGTCAAACTAATACCTTCCCATACTGTAACCCTCACTCTCTCTCTCTCTCTTGCCAAACTAATACCTTCCCATACTGTAACCCTCACTCTCTCTCTTGCCTGTTGTCAAACTAATACCTTCCCATACTGTAACCCTCACTCTCTCTCTTGCCTGTTGTCAAACTAATACCTTCCCATACTGTAACCCTCACTCTCTCTCTCTTGCCTGTTGTCAAACTAATACCTTCCCATACTGTAACCCTCACTCTCTCTCTCTTGCCTGTTGTCAAACTAATACCTTCCCATACTGTAACCCTCACTCTCTCTCTCTTGCCTGTTGTCAAACTAATACCTTCCCATACTGTAACCCTCACTCTCTCTCTCTTGCCTGTTGTCAAACTAATACCTTCCCATACTGTAACCCTCACTCTCTCTCTCTCTCTTGCCAAACTAATACCTTCCCATACTGTAACCCTCACTCTCTCTCTTGCCTGTTGTCAAACTAATACCTTCCCATACTGTAACCCTCATTCTCTCTCTCTTGCCTGTTGTCAAACTAATACCATCCCATACTGTAACCCTCACTCTCTCTCTCTCTCTTGCCAAACTAATACCTTCCCATACTGTAACCCTCACTCTCTCTCTTGCCTGTTGTCAAACTAATACCTTCCCATACTGTAACCCTCACTCTCTCTCTCTCTCTTGCCAAACTAATACCTTCCCATACTGTAACCCTCACTCTCTCTCTCTTGCCTGTTGTCAAACTAATACCTTCCCATACTGTAACCCTCACTCTCTCTCTTGACTGTTGTCAAACTAATACCTTCCCATACTGTAACCCTCACTCTCTCTCTTGCCTGTTGTCAAACTAATACCTTCCCATACTGTAACCCTCACTCTCTCTCTCTTGCCTGTTGTCAAACTAATACCTTCCCATACTGTAACCCTCACTCTCTCTCTCTTGCCTGTTGTCAAACTAATACCTTCCCATACTGTAACCCTCACTCTCTCTCTCTCTCTTGCCTGTTGCCAAACTAATACCTTCCCATACTGTAACCCTCACTCTCTCTCTCTCTCTTGCCAAACTAATACCTTCCCATACTGTAACCCTCACTCTCTCTCTTGCCTGTTGTCAAACTAATACCTTCCCATACTGTAACCCTCATTCTCTCTCTCTTGCCTGTTGTCAAACTAATACCTTCCCATACTGTAACCCTCACTCTCTCTCTCTTGCCTGTTGTCAAACTAATACCTTCCCATACTGTAACCCTCACTCTCTCTCTCTTGCCTGTTGTCAAACTAATACCTTCCCATACTGTAACCCTCACTCTCTCTCTCTTGCCTGTTGTCAAACTAATTCCTTCCCATACTGTAACCCTCACTCTCTCTCTTGCCTGTTGTAACAATGTTATCCAGACTTCCCTTGCTTATTGAAAACATACAGAATCTGTGTCTGATATTACTCAGCAAATCCCAATGTTTCTATATGAGTCTTTTGTCATGGTTTCATGAGTTTTATACTAGAATCATTTGTGCAGACACAATATAAATAAACAGATGTCAGCAGAACACTAAAGCAGAAAAATGTACACAGAAATTGGGTAATTATAAATAAGAAAAAAATGTGTGGAGAAATTGCATTGAATAAAATAGAAGGTAGCTTCAAAGAGTTCCAGGAATTAATGGATTTTATAGAAATGAGTAACAATAGAATTATCTGCACTACATTTTCTCTTGAAAGTAGTTACTTACAGCAACTACATACTTTTTACAACATGCATACAGCTGCTAGAAACATTCACGAACACATCAAGTTGCCACATCACTTAGTTTTCTTGTCACATTGGTGATAACGGCATCTGCATCCTTGCAACGCTGTCCTTTCAGTGCTGATTTTAGTAGAGGGAACAAGAAATAAATCTGCCGGTGCAAGGTCGTGAGAATATTGAGGCTATTCCAAGGTAATCACATTGTGCTTTTCAGAGCGCTGCTTTACAAATAGGGATCAATGTGGCAGCGCACGGTCATGTAGCATAATCCAACTGTTTGTTCTCCACTATTTCGATGGTTTTCTTCTGATTGAATCTCTTAGATAATGGAGGACACTTTCCATTTCTTCATTGCGGTATCACCATATAAATACTTAAGCAATGTTTGTGAATCTGAGTGTGACTTCTCAAGCAAAACACAGATTTTGCATGTGTAAGGTGTTCAATTGAGGACATTTTCAAAATCAACGATGCAACTAGTACAACATACATACAAATATCTGTATCTTCTCTTCGAAAGTATATGCAAAGGTCACATTTGCCATGTCCTTTCGTCAACGTCATTACCAACTTCTAAACATATAATTTCCATCATCTTTCATTCAAAAACTAATCGACTATTCCTGGAACTTTGTGAAGCGAACTCGTATAAGTAAATACTGCAGATTATGTCACAGATCTACATACACTGAACAAGAAGATTATCAGCTCAGGGTGTAAAACTAGGTGTGTCTGAAAACACCCTACAAGAGTAGAAAGACATAGCTGCCAGATTGGACAACATTAACAGTGCATATGTGTGTGTATACATGGACACCAAGTATATACTTATGAGGGCTATTCACAATTTACCAAATTAGTTTTCAAGAGAGTTGACAGAATGTGAACACATTTGAAGTGCACAGCTAATACGAGTGTTGGAACTTGTATAGAGAATCTAAAAACTGGTGATATATGAAGACAGATCAGACAAACCCTAAGAGATAGCCGTATCTAGAGTGTGATGACAATTCATCAACTGAAATAGCATCCTCAACATCATCTCACTTCTAGATTCTATCCAAGATATTCTATATTATATATGTTTTATCACATAAATATGCTCCTCTTAATCACACTGCTTTTTAGCCACATAGTCTTTTAGTCACACATTCTTTTAGTCACAGTCATTTAGTCAGTCTCTTAGTCAGTGTCTCTTAGCCACACCATCTTTTAGTCACACAGTCTCTTAATCAAAAAGTCTCTTAGTCACACTGTCTCTTAGTCAGTATTTTAATCACAGTCTCTTGTCACACTGTGTCTTAATCACATTGTCTTTTAGTCACAATGTCTCTTAGCCACAGCAAAGGATAACTCACCTACATATTTAAATATTGCAAGTATCGAGCACACATATCTCTCTCTTTCTCTCCCTCTCTCACACATATACTCTCTCAGATTGTTGGTAAACACAAAAGGGCTTGAAGTTCATTTACTGTGATGACGCACACATCAGGAGTTTTGTCAATCTAAGAGTCAATTTACATCATTCTGCTCCGCTCAAGAATCTTTCAACAAATCTTCTAGAAAGAGTTTGAGGTCACGCATTTCCTGAAATTAGGTTAGCAGACACTCATTAAATTATTCATACATACAACTCAAATGTCATCAGTACAACAAACTCTAATGTCATCAGTACAACAAACTATGTCATGAGTACAAAAAATATAGCTCTCTCATTTTGTTAAATATTCTCACATTGTATGTTGTGCCTTGTCCCTTGATTCTGTTAAAGATTCTCACACTGTATTTTGTGCACTGTCCCCTGATTCTATTACAGACTCTCACATGGTATGCGCTGTAGTGTTCATAAAGTGTCCTGTAACAATTCCAGCCCCCATGTATATTATTAGTCTCCACAAATATTTCCTCTAACGTCTGCTTGAACATGATAAGAACATGAACATGAGAGCACCTGATTCGAGGTTACAGCTGATAAAATGTACCACCCGTGCACATAATGTATGAGCGTATTTACCTTTTTCTGTTTTAGATAGTAGAAACTTTCACATGGAAATATTCATTGCTCATATATCTTCAGATTTTCTCACATGGGAAAACAATTTAGAGGGAACATAGGTTGCCACACTATACTGTTTCATGTCATATTTATATTATAATTGTTCAAACACAAGTGTCTACCATATAAGATATGTACCCAGTACCAGCCATTGTTCTAGAGAAGGGCTGTCCTGCTTGGAGAATTAGCTATGTGTAGTATTTTATATTCCTAGATCCAGCCGAAGACGGATGTGTCGAGCCATTGGCATAAATCAAACGGCGGCACAACGTATTTCCATTCTCTGGACTACATCTTGCTGGAAATATAGAATGGATACTATAGAATAGATATAGGACTAGTATGGTAGATATATGGCTAGTATCACATTGGTTTCATTGAATGACATTATTGAACAAGTATGGAACTAACGGGCAGATTTTACAGATTGAGACTAGGTCTATGTTTTTCGACTAGGTAGGGTTACTTTTCTTTATATTTTATTGCAGCGATATTTAGTTTCCCATTGATATTATATTATTTGTTTCACGAAACTACACAAATACAATAGAATTAGGTGTATTACAGTGTGTAAAACTGATGTTTTCAGGGTTGCCATGTCGGAAAATAAATATCATCGTGCAATTTTCTGAAAACATTTTTGTGATTTGATTTTGATGTTTCTCCGTTTTACAACCTTCTCTCATTTCTTGTATCATACATACACAAACAAAACGTAGACCAATATATGCAGAATTTCAATTCTTTATTTTGATGTGCAAAAATTATTTTAATAGCTCTAATAACAAAAAATTATTACATTTACCAAACACCCATGTGTGGTTGTTTTGTTTTTGCAAAGAAGCACCTACATCATGTGATCACACCTATGGTACGACACACACAGAAAAACAAATTACACACATATATGCAGTATGCTATTCTTTATTTAAATGGGCTAACATTTTTTTAAATCTCAAAAAACAAAAACTTTATTGTGTTTTCCAAACACTCAACCAAAAAAAACCCTAACATTTTCTAAAAGGAAACCGGTGACAGGAGTTAGATAGTGTAATTTTAATCCAACTTTCTAATGGTTAAACTGGTTGTAACACACAACTACACCACTAGGGAAAATGTCACATGTTCAATGGAATTGGTAAACACTGAACTATTAGATATCAGCACTGAAGTCAGATGTGTTAGACCACCAGCATAAAATAGTGACACAATGCATCTTTGACCTCTAGATAACATCCTGCTCTCTAGATCACAAATGACTGAAAAATTGACTTAACAAATGACTTATCTCAAGGATGCTATATATTTGGAAACCTGTCTACTAACCATGGTCTACAAATATAACAGTTGAGTGTGTTGCTATCATCAGTTCGATAGCCTTACTCTAAACTATATCAGAAGCAGGTTCTCTGATATTTTGACTGAGAACCGCAGTCTAAAAGCACATTTACACCGAGTCAGCATCAGAAACTCTGTGGAGCAATAGGACAGATATCAGAGCACATACTACAGGCCTGTCCTAACTCGTTGTTCACAGAACAAGTCTGACCCACATGAGCATCTCAGAAAACAAACTTTGACATAATGACCCACATGAGCATCTCAGAAAACAAACTTTGACATAATGACCCACATGAGCATCTCAGAAAACGAACTTTGACATAATGACACACATGAGCATCTCTGAAAACAAACTTTGACATAATGACCCATAATGAGCATCTCAGAAAACAAACTTTGACATAATGACCCATAATGAGCATCTCAGAAAACAAACTTTGACATAATGACCCATAATGAGCATCTCAGAAAACAAACTTTGACATAATGACCCACATGAGCATCTCAGAAAACAAACTTTGACATAATGACCCATAATGAGCATCTCAGAAAACAAACTTTGACATAATGACCCACATGAGCATCTCAGAAAACAAACTTTGACATAATGACCCATAATGAGCATCTCAGAAAACAAACTTTGACATAATGACCCATAATGAGCATCTCAGAAAACAAACTTTGACATAATGACCCATAATGAGCATCTCAGAAAACAAACTTTGACATAATGACCCATAATGAGCATCTCAGAAAACAAACTTTGACATAATGACCCACATGAGCATCTCAGAAAACAAACTTTGACATAATGACCCATAATGACATAAAACAGTTGTGTACATGAACAACACCAGACTGGATGTTTAACAATTGACCACAGAATAAGCTCGTTCTTCTTACCTCAGCACAAGAGCTATGTCCCATGCCACTGTATGACTTGAACTGAGTCTTAGAATTGAAACCCTTGATGATATCATTCGAGGCCTGCCCCAACCTGTGAGGCACAAGTGGATCAGCAAGCCCGTGACACTGTAAGACAGGCACGTCAGTGTTGTACTTGTAATTCTGTGACAAACAAGGGCCAATACATTTTTATTATCACTAAAACTTCTCATGAAATAACCACGTGTACTGTTATCAACTGATATCTAAAGCTAATCAATCAATCATATGATGTGTACTGTTATCAACTGATAAATAAAGGTGTACTGTTATCAACTGATATCTAAAGCTAATCAATCAATCATATGATGTGTACTGTTATCAACTGATATCTAAAGCTAATCAATCAATCAATCAAATGATGTGTACTGCTATCAACTGATATCTAAAGCTAATCAATCAATCAAATGTGTACTGTTATCAACTGATATCTAAAGCTAATCAATCAATCAAATGATGTGTACTGTTATCAACTGATATCTAAAGCTAATCAATCAATCAAATGTGTACTGTTATCAACTGATATCTAAAGCTAATCATTCAATCAAATGATGTGTACTGTTATCAACTGATATCTAAAGCTAATCAATCAATCATATGATGTGTACTGTTATCAACTGATATCTAAAGCTAATCAATCAATCAAATGTGTACTGTTATCAACTGATATCTAAAGCTAATCATTCAATCAAATGATGTGTACTGTTATCAACTGATATCTAAAGCTAATCAATCAATCATATGATGTGTACTGTTATCCACCTGATATCTAAAGCTAATCAATCAATCAATCAAATGATGTGTACTGCTATCAACTGATATCTAAAAATAATGAACCAGTTGGAAGACATGTACTGTTAATTCAGATCTTCCTTTATTAGCTGCATCATTTCCCTATTCTACAAACTGACCTCTTCACTAGCCCTGTTTTTTCTTTCTTCCCCACTTGTTGCTTTCTGCAGAGATAGAAACATACTGGATGTCCACTCATGTTTAACCTTCACCAAGCCTATATCAATCCCGGCCGCCGAGAAACAAAATGGCCGCGCGCGCTTTTGGCGGCCCGGCCCACCCAACGATAATATCGTGAGATTTACACGTACCACAGTCCGTGCACATAGCTGGGGACATGCGCAATCGAAGCCGGTACATCCCCCACTTCCGAAATGATCGTTTTTGAGAATGGCTAGCTATTCGTAAAAGTTTAAGAGCAATTAATCTGACCACATCTGTACACCGGTACGATGCCATGATGATGGATCGGTTTTATAGACCTTTATTTCATCGTATTTCAAATAAAATAACATTGAATCGTGGCTTGAATCATGGATTATTATGTTATTTAGTTTCACAGCAGTGAATATACAGAATGCCGTGTTGGTTTGGGGACTTGTACGTTTGATATCGAATATTTTGAAGTGGCAGAAAAAATTACTCTAGGCCTAAGCTCAAAGAACGATTTGACTGCAAATCTACATGTTTTATACAGTTCACCCGGCTATATTTTGATAATGTCGCAGTGAAAGAACATAAATACAACAGATTTGCGTGATTTAGTTTACAGTGTTGCCAAGGAATTCGATATGTAAGGTAAGTTATTTTTTTTTTATTTTTTTCCTCTTTATTTGTTATAAAATATATGTTTTTTGTGAAAAACTTTTTACCACTTTCTCATACGTCTGGTATCACACACACACGTACATAAATTACACCAATATATGCATAATTCAATGCTTTATTTATATGTGCAAATATTATTTAAATATCTCTAACAACCAAAAAATTATCACATTTTCAAAACAGTCACCATCAATAATGCAAATTTTCAAAAAAAGAATCCGGTGGCAGGGAGACGTTTCGTATTTTTTAATCTGGCTTGCTAAAGGTTAAGCTCTTTCAGAGTCATCCTGGTATGCTGCCTTGTTCTATGCAATATTTTACATGTTCTTTTGTGGTTTCTACTCCAACCATCCAGTTTCCTAGGTCAAACTTTGACAGTCAAGATTATTTTTCTTGTTTGCTAAGTAACTTTATTTAATGTATCATTTGCGAACGGTGTGATGAAAAATATGTTGGTGAAACTGGTAGGTGATTGGCTGACGGATTTACAGAACATTTGTGGAATATTTCTAACCACATCATTTCCACCTGTAGAAAATCACGTCAACAGTCACAGACATTGTGGCAGAATTGACATTTCAGTTACTGATCTGGTTCTTTACTCTTCTGGTGTTGCCAGCGTTAATCCCTTGAGGTTCGTATGATATGTCGTCTGGATGTGATCGACCTCATGGAGACATCCAACAGCATTTCTCTTAGTCTTGTGTCATAATTGCTCCACCTCATATTTCTATCACTATAGTCTTTCTGATTGGTGTTTTCCTTGTACTAGGAAAGTGACATATCAGGAATGCAGATAGTGAGACTGAAGTATTACTATTAAAATTGAGTCAAATCTCAGCCCAAAGAAATGGAACATGCTTAAAGATCAAATCATAACAAAACAATATCATAGAAGAAATGTACTCAGTCAGTCTATCGATATGCTGTATCCCTTGTTGGCCTTGTGGCGTCAGGGGTATAGAAGAGTTCTTTGGAGATGGCCTTCCTGTGTGCTGTTTGTAAGCTTGTTCCTGTGGCTTCTTTGATTTCTGTGATCCATCTTTTACATAGTCTGCCTCTGGCCTTATAGCCGTTATATCTATGTGTCATGGCCATCTGTGGCATGCTGTCTGTCGGTAGTCTGGAAGCTTATGAAAACCACTTGATCTGTTGTCTTTTGATGTTCCCAATACTGGTATTGTTTTGGTTATTCCGTAGACATATCCTTTCTGTTGTCACTATTTTTATTTTGTCTTGTGCTGTCACTATCCAGGTTTGGCACTGGTAGCACAGTGATGGAATAATAATAGTCTTGTATAATGCAACTTTAGTGTCTATGTTTACATATTTGTTCTTAAAAATATGTCATCTGTGCTAACATCTGGTATGTTTTTATCAGATTTTAATCAGTCAGTAACTGAGACAATCTTGTCTTCATTTAGAATCTCTTTTTTCTATTCAAATATTCTCATTTTCTGACTATTCCAGCACAAGTATTGACACACCAATTCCAGAGATCAGACTTGTGCAAAATGCAAGCATGAACCCCAAAGAACATGTATTTTCTCCTTACAATTTCAAGTGGTTTTACCACAAGATGTAAGTAAACCGTACAGGTTCTATAGGTGTCTATAGTAGCAGATGCCATTATGTAACTAGGGCCTGTACATGTCTCCAGTCAACCTTGTTACTATGCCCAGATTCATCACTACGGAATCACATGAAGTTAAGCTCATATGACGTAGAATTCCCACCACATGAAGCTAGGAATGCACCACAGCCTAGAAGTCAAATTCTTTTACACATTACGATTGTAAGAATGTAAGAAAGGAGAAAGCCGGCTGATTTTGTCCACAAATTTCTTGAACAACTTTGTCCATTTTTGACGTCATATTTTACTATCAAATGTAGTACAGCGTGGCATGGTAAGTGATCGTCATGGAAAGTAACATATACATGTTCCAATTGTTGTTTTTCTGTTTTAGTTGTTATATTATAAGACCATACATGAGGGTAAAGTCGAAGGGAAACGAGCAAGAGGTAGACAGAGATACAAGCGGGAGAGTAAAATCACAAGATGGACAGGCTACAGTCTAGCAGAGTGCACTACCAAAACAAGAGACAAGTTGAGGTATGTTGCAGCCAATATTTGTTGTGGTGACGGCACTTGATGAAGATACTATATGAATGTTCATTTATTCATTGAATAACACAAAAACAATATGTATCAGGGTTGCCACACATGTCAGCATGGAAAATAATTACATTGTATATCGGTCTAAGCCTAGTGTTGGACGGATGGACATTGTATGCAATTTCTTCAAGTTTTATTTGTTCAGTCCATATTATATTAGTTTGGATATGAAACAACAAATATGCAACAGGAATAGGTATTTAGGAGGATTTTATCAATGTTGCCCACATTAAGATTTAGGGTCATCAAGAAATATATATATTTATATATATATTAATACAAATATATTATATTTGTGATCTTTTAAATGGCGTTTTGAGATTACCCCCCCCCCCTCCAATTTTCAACTTTACAACTTCTTCACAACTGTCATATCACACATACAACAACAAAAACACACACAATTATATGCATTATTCACTCCTTTATTTACATGCGCAAAGAATCAAAAGTTTTATCAAATTATGTAATCAAATTAAAGTATTTATCACAAGATGTAAATCAAAATGTTTATTAAAAGTTATAAGCAAATCAATGTTTAATCAAATGTTGCAGATATTATCAATCCAGGATTTTCTCTGAACCCCCCCCCCTCTCTTTCTTCCACCCTTGCTTAAACATTTTTGACAGTATTTGTGTCCCATTACATGTCCAAACCAAACATGTTTACACATTTTTATCATTGCCAAAAGTTATTCTTGATAACTCGCAAGTTTATTTAGTTGCTGCCAGACGAATATATTGTTCTATATAGCTAATTCGTAACAAACATATGTAGGCCTTGTTAGGAATATTTTTATTTCCTGAGCATGTGAGCATGTTAACAATGTGCATATATCTGACTTAACCGCAGTTAAGTGCATGCTTGATTACTATTATAAGCTTCACCTGTAATAACATACCACAGTGTTTGTAATTATATTAACACAAATTGTTCAACTACAAGAAGAACATAGACCTAAATGACTGTAACAAGAATACAACAAATGTCTGTACAAATTGTAACCAAGACTCAACAAAAGTCTGTACAAATTGTGACCAAGACTGAACAAACGTTTGTACAAATTGTAACCAAGAATCAACAAAATTTTGTACAAATTGTAACCAAGAATCAACAAAAGTCTGTACAAATTGTGACCAAGACTCAACAAAAGTCTGTACAAATTGTAACCAAGACTGAACAAAAGTTTATACAAATTGTACCCAAGACTCAACAAAAAAGTCTGTACAAATTGTAACCAAGACTGAACAAAAGTTTATACAAATTGTACCCAAGACTCAACAAAAAAGTCTGTACAAATTGTGACCACGACTGAATAAAAGTTTGTACAAATTGTACCCAAGACTCAACAAAAAAGTCTATACAAATTGTAACCAAGACTCAACAAAAGTCTGTACAAATTGTAACCATGAGTGAACAAGAAAAGGTGCAGACAGTGAGATACCAACCTGCTTGGTTAGACTACAACAACCCATATTATAAGTCTCCTGGTAGAAATGTGAGCACATATTTTAGACAAATATATCAAGGACAACATATCTATAAATTTACTTTTACAGAAACAACAAGACAGCAAGCAACAGCTGACACATCTTCATACACTGATTATACAACAGATGACAATAAACTCAAAGGCTGAAAGGGTCTAGAGGAATGACCTCGCTGTTCTCAGGTTTCCCATTTGCGCTACAGTCCATTTATATACCACACTCCAAAATTGTTGAATCACTTGTTTTGTCTACAATCTAAGAAAGATGACCTATTTATTTTATTCACAATCTAATGTCCGGCTCTATGGCTGTGTGGAACAGAGCACATCCGTGATGGCCAAGGTACTAGGTTCGAATCGCACCACAGGAAATTATGCATCCAGATTGTTCAGAAAGCAATGGCAAGCTACTCAACATTTTATATTGCTTAGAAAATCACTATAGCCAAAAAATATTGTCTTGATGGCTTAGTCCTGAATAGGATACACTACCATTTTTTTTAAATCTAGGGAAGATGACACATTTATTTTGTTCACAATCTAAAAAAGATGATACATTTATTTTGTCCATAATCTAAGAAAAGATACATTTATTTTGTCCATAATCTAAGAAAGATACATTAATTTTGTCCACAATCTAAGAAAGATACATTTATTTTGTCCATAATCTAAGAAAGATACATTTATTTTGTCCATAATCTAAGAAAGATACATTTATTTTGTCCATAATCTAAGAAAGATACATTTATTTTGTCCACAATCTAAGAAAGATACATTAATTTTGTCCACAATCTAAGAAAGATACATTTATTTTGTCCATAATCTAAGAAAGATACATTTATTTTGTCCACAATCTAAGAAAGATACATTAATTTTGTCCACAATCTAAGAAAGATACATTTATTTTGTCCATAATCTAAGAAAGATACATTTATTTTGTCCACAATCTAAGAAAGATACATTTATTTTGTCCATAATCTAAGAAAGATACATTTATTTTGTCCATAATCTAAGAAAGATACATTTATTTTGTCCACAATCTAAGAAAGATACATTAATTTTGTCCACAATCTAAGAAAGATACATTTATTTTGTCCACAATCTAAGAAAGATACATTAATTTTGTCCACAATCTAAGAAAGATACATTTATTTTGTCCACAATCTAAGAAAGATACATTTATTTTGTTCACAATCTAAAAAAGATGAGACATTTATTTTGTCCATAATCTAAGAAAGATACATTTATTTTGTCCATAATCTAAGAAAAGATACATTAATTTTGTCCACAATCTAAGAAAGATACATTTATTTTGTCCATAATCTAAGAAAGATACATTTATTTTGTCTATAATCTAAGAAAGATACATTTATTTTGTTCACAATCTAAAAATGATGAGACATTTATTTTGTCCATAATCTAAGAAAGATACATTAATTTTGTCCACAATCTAAGAAAGATACATTTATTTTGTCCACAATCTAAGAAAGATACATTTATTTTGTCCATAATCTAAGAAAGATACATTTATTTTGTCCATAATCTAAGAAAGATACATTTATTTTGTCCATAATCTAAGAAAGATACATTAATTTTGTCCACAATCTAAGAAAGATACATTTATTTTGTCCATAATCTAAGAAAGATACATTTATTTTGTCCATAATCTAAGAAAGATACATTTATTTTGTCCATAATCTAAGAAAGATACATTTATTTTGTCCACAATCTAAGAAAGATACATTTATTTTGTCCATAATCTAAGAAAGATACATTTATTTTGTCCATAATCTAAGAAAGATACATTTATTTTGTCCATAATCTAAGAAAGATACATTAATTTTGTCCACAATCTAAGAAAGATACATTTATTTTGTCCATAATCTAAGAAAGATACATTTATTTTGTCCATAATCTAAGAAAGATACATTTATTTTGTCCATAATCTAAGAAAGATACATTTATTTTGTCCATAATCTAAGAAAGATACATTAATTTTGTCCATAATCTAAGAAAGATACATTTATTTTGTCCATAATCTAAGAAAGATACATTAATTTTGTCCATAATCTAAGAAAGATACATTAATTTTGTCCATAATCTAAGAAAGATACATTTATTTTGTCCATAATCTAAGAAAGATACATTTATTTTGTCCATAATCTAAGAAAGATACATTAATTTTGTCCATAATCTAAGAAAGATACATTAATTTTGTCCATAATCTAAGAAAGATACATTAATTTTGTCCATAATCTAAGAAAGATACATTTATTTTGTCCATAATCTAAGAAAGATACATTAATTTTGTCCATAATCTAAGAAAGATACATTAATTTTGTCCATAATCTAAGAAAGATACATTTATTTTGTCCATAATCTAAGAAAGATACATTAATTTTGTCCATAATCTAAGAAAGATACATTAATTTTGTCCATAATCTAAGAAAGATACATTTATTTTGTCCATAATCTAAGAAAGATACATTTATTTTGTCCATAATCTAAGAAAGATACATTTATTTTGTCCATAATCTAAGAAAGATACATTAATTTTGTCCATAATCTAAGAAAGATACATTTATTTTGTCCATAATCTAAGAAAGATACATTAATTTTGTCCATAATCTAAGAAAGATACATTAATTTTGTCCATAATCTAAGAAAGATACATTAATTTTGTCCATAATCTAAGAAAGATACATTTATTTTGTCCATATTCTAAGAAAGATACATTAATTTTGTCCATAATCTAAGAAAGATACATTAATTTTGTCCATAATCTAAGAAAGATACATTAATTTTGTCCATAATCTAAGAAAGATACATTTATTTTGTCCATATTCTAAGAAAGATACATTAATTTTGTCCATAATCTAAGAAAGATAACACATTTGTTCACAATCTAAGAGAGATGACACATTTCACTAGTTCTAAGAGTATTGTCTGGTGATTGATTATGCGGTAAAGTTAACTCATGCGCAACTGACCCTTGTTATAACTAGAGTGTGACCAGAAAACTATAAGACTGGTCATAATATCAATTTATGATTCCTGACTGCAACAATCTTGCTACAGGCACATGTTAGAAGAAAATAAGTTACTCACAGTTTCATTGGTGAAATATCTACTCAGCGGCAACCATGTGCTGAGAGCTACAACTCCTCCCACTTTGGTGTTGCTACCAAATGCAGTGTATAAAGCCACAGATCCTCCCTGAGAGAAGCCACCAATGACAATTCTCTCCGGTGCTATACCATCACTGACTTCTTTGGCTATCAAATGCTGCACTGAAAATACACACAAACATGTTGACACACTAGCTCTGTAACAATCTGACACACTACCTCTGTAAAAATCTGACACACTACCTGTGTAACTTGATGGATATTTTGCACCTGAACAAATCAGACTGTGTACATTGGGGCATCATCAGTACATCATCCTTCATGGTTTTCAGGTACATTCTACCTCACAGGGCAAAGTCTCAACTTTCGTTGAGTTTAGAAACACTGTGTTCTTCTCGCAATATTTCAGTAGGACATTTGTACAGCAGTATTGACTGGAGAATTGAACCAATAAGCATATTTCTTCTGTTGTGATAAGCAGTTATTTATTGATGTTATCCAGCCACTTCCAAATATCAATTTGCCTTGACTGTTTATTTCAAACTCAAGTCTGCTGTTACTTCCAACAATATATATCAATAATCTTTGTTTCTTCTTTTAGAGTTTTTACTTTCATTTCCAATGCACCCAGTACACTTTTGTCCTTTTTGTACCAATGAAATATGGTCCATTTTTGTTACACATAAATACTGTGTAATGCAGGGGGGGGCCCCCAAAAGAGGATTAAAGAATAGTAAACACTTCCACCTGACATGCACGTTATAAGGAGTGTCGAGCTGGTGTTGACTACGCCTATTCCCCCCTCCCCAAAATATTAAATAATAGTACACACTTCCACCTACCATGCACATTATAAGGAGGGGCGAGCTGGTGTTGACCCCGCCTATTCACCCCCATTTAGGTCACAGTGACCCAACAATGCAAAGTCAGACATGTCTGGCCAACAGATACAGATACCATAGAGCATGCCATAGAACACTGACCAGCAACTTAGAGACTACTTGTCTCTCTCATTACAAGATGCTGCTGACACATTGTCTAGACATTGACATCACCAACTTTACAAATCTGTATAAAACTGAACTCATGCTAGAGCTATGATGAAACTTTCAATGTGTCGTAATAAATGTGTGCATTTTCTGTATGAATTTCAAAGCCCCAGAGTTATATTTCAATGGTAAAATCCAACCTATTATAATACTAGGCCTAGATTTACATGACTTTATATATATATATCACAAAATCTCACCTTCCAGAATGTTGGCTTCTTCATGATTATTACTCATAAACGACGTCTAACGGCTGTATATCATGGGTGCCACCATTTTGGAATACCATACTATCCTTGGTGAGCTAATTTCTATAGATAACCAAACTGCTGGATGCACAGTAAGACCATTATCCTGCTATAAGCGAGGTGTTCAATGAGAGTTTGAGAAAGAAAGAAAAATTCTGCTAAGGAAAGACCAACGTACAATTTTCCAACTTCTAACAGGACATACCAGTACTAAACTACCAATGGAACATAATAAACCCAATCTGTACAGCAGCAAAAATTTTAATAAAAAAAGGTTAAAAAGACGTCGAAATATGACTTCACTGTACTCGGTTTCTAATATGTACTCCGCCACTCTCGGTGATGCGGCAATGCACTTGCTGAGAGAATCCACTCATAACACATAACTCCAGCGATAATACTGGACTTCAAGTAATAATCCACAGGTAGAAAAAATGTGCCATGTACACAAGACAACATGAGCCAGACTCAAACCCATGGTCTCTTAAATACAATTCAAACAGCTTGAGCACTCCACTAACGAGATCCCAGAAGAAAAAAACCCATTGTATCACAGTTATGAATCAGGGACATCTTGTTCTACTTTGAGTGTAGTGAACGTCACCAAGCTAGACAAGATTTCTCGCACCATGTCCATCTGTACAGATTACTTGTTATTTGTTTACTTGTTATTTGTTTACTTGTTATTTGTTTACTTGTTATTTGTTTACTTGTTATTTGTTTACTTGTTATTTGTTTACTTGTTATTTGTTTACTTGTTATTTGTTTACTTGTTATTTGTTTACTTGTTATTTGTTTACTTGTTATTTGTTTACTTGTTATTTGATTACTTGTTATTTGTTTACTTGTTATTTGTTTACTTGTTATTTGTTTACTTGTTATTTGCTTACTTGTTATTTGTTTACTTGTTATTTGTTTACTTGTTATTTGTTTACTTGTTATTTGTTTACTTGTTATTTGTTTACTTGTTATTTGTTTACTTGTTATTTGTTTACTTGTTATTTGTTTACTTGTTATTTGTTTACTTGTTATTTGTTTACTTGTTATTTGTTTACTTGTTATGGAAACTAAATCCTAGAAAGACTTCTGGACTAGACAAAATTAATAAACACACATGGATACATTAGGAAAAGAAGTAGTCCGTAAACTAATAAATATGACTTGGAAAACTGCCTAAAATCTGGAGAAATTCTCACAACTTTCCCATCCTGAAAAGTAACAAACGTCCAGATGAACCCACAAGCTACCGCCCCATATCACAAACATCATGTCTTGGAAAATTGGCAGAAAGAATGGTTAATGTGCCACTTTACTGGTTCCTTGAGAGCTCAAACATCCTCTGCCATGAACAGGATTGGATTCAGGAAAGGCAGTTGCACAGAAGACCAACTTTTTAGATTGACACAGAAAATCCATGATGTATTCCAGGGAAACTGACACACTGTAGCCATCTTCTTTGACTTATAACAGGCATATGGAGAACAGGTGTCTTGATGAAAATATTGAGGTGGGAATTAGTAGAAAGCTATATAACTGGATAAAATGCTTCTTCATTGACAGAACACTCCAGACAAAGATAAATGATGAAATCTCATCTAAAAAAGTTCTAGAGAAGGCTTACCACAGTGTTCTACTTCGAACTCTCCCTTCTTTCTCATGTACATTAATGACCTCGCCAAGCATATCAGAACTGAAAAAAGGACTCTATACTGATGACCTAACAATATGGTCGAGCCATGAGAATGTGCGGTCATGCACTCAGAATTAATGAAGACAGAATTCCACATCAAGTCTTTACATGGTCACTGAGTCGCAAGAGAAAAAGGGGAAGACCAAAATCAACACTGAAAAAACTATCGAAAAAGAAATCACAACAGCTGGTATGAAAATGAACAATCTGGAACAACTGATCAACAAGCACGGAGAGTTATGACATCTGCCCTATGTGCCAAGCTTGGCATAAGAGGAACATGATGATGATGATGATAATGTTGAAAGTGCAGCCACAAGACTAAATGGAGATTTAAGAAGACTGCTCGAGTACTGTCAAACACGGAAGCTGAAAATAAACTGTGAGAAAACTGTCTATACCATCTTTACCAAGAGTCATAAAGAAGCCAAAGAAAATATTAGTCTATGGTTAGATAACCAGAAATTACCAAGAGAAGGACTTCCAAAATATCTTGGAATCAGGCTTGATTGGCAGCTGACCCTCAATAAGCACATAGAAAATGTCAAAAATAAAGCACTTAAATGGTTACAGCTACTGAAAAGGCTCACTGGAACATTATGGGGGATCAGACAAGGATAACCTCAGAGAAACATATCGTGGTTACACACATTCTGCTTTAGAATACAACAGTGTACTCTTGACAAATTGTTCCATGACAAATGTAGAATCTCTAGACAGAGTGCAGAACAATGCCCTGCGCATTATTGGTGAGCAATGAGATCTACACCAACGACTGCATGTGAAATACATAAAAATCCTTGAGATACAGAGAGATATAGTTGCAATGAAGGCTTATGAGAGAAGCAAAAGAATGAACAAAGACCACCCAAATAAAAAACTTGTAGAAAACTAGCAACTAAACTACAGAATAAAACAAGTCAGTCCTCAGTCATGTCAATGTTATAAGACAGCTATCATCTCCCAGACAAGAACTGCAAAGAGTAGAAAAATGTTTACCACCACACGCAGGTTTAAATACCACCACACGCAGGTTTAAATTGCCAGAAATCAAAACACAGTTATGAGATAATGCAATGAAAAGTTCCGACCCAGTAAGTCTTATGAAAGCAACACAGAAAACAATAGACACTTACACAGAACAACGGATTAATGTCTATACTGATGGGTCTGCTTTTAAAGCCACCATCAAAGCAGGTTATGGTGTCTATATAGAATATCCAGACAAAACATCTGATGAGTTGTTTGATGCCTGTGGGGAGATATGTTCTAACTATGAAGCTGAAATAACAGCACAAGAAGTTGCCGTGTACCACCTGAAGACAATATTTGATGCCTTTCCATAAAAAGTCCAAAACATTGTGATTTTTACACTCTTATGTCCACTCTTCAAGCACTAGAATGTGATGGACATTGTAAGCCTGAGCTAGTTGAAATATATCACCATGCCAACCAGCTGCTTACATCGTATGAAGTCAGCATTGTTATGCAGTGGATTCCTGACCACTCAAACACACTTGGCAATGACAAGGCAGACAGACTAACAATGAATGGAGCACAACACGAACAGACATACACAAACGACCATGCACAAAGTTAAAATGATGTTGAAATCTGTGAACAAAGAAAAATATATGAATAGATAGGTCATAAAACACTGGGAGAGAAATCTATAAATATATGACCAGTCCAAATCCTAAAGACAACATCAACCGCCTGGGAAGGAAAGACCAGAGTATCGTATTCTGACTGCGCACACAACATCTACAGCTTAACAATCACCTGAACAGAATACAACCACAACACATTCCAGGGTGCAGGATGTGCCCTCATCCCTACAAAATTGTTGACCACCACCTTTTATAATGTCTAGCACTGGATGACATCAGGAAAATGTTTCTCCTTCCAGGGCCAGATAAATGGAACACCTTATAAGGAACAAAACAGCTCATAAACACATCCATATATCACACAATAGCAATGCGTCAATTGGATGAGCCATGAACTGATGAACCAACAGCTAAAGGGATTATTTCATCATTATACCTAACTACAGAAAACATGCAGGTTTTACAGACTGGCATATGCTGACAGTAAGTACAAACTGGCAGCACTGGATAGAAGAAGCAGATAAATGTTGTCCAAGAAGCACTTATCTGTGTATGTGCAGGCATGTGCTATTGACAAATGTTTATCTGTGTATGTACAGGCATGTGCTATCGACAAATGTTTATCTGTGTATGTGCAGGCATGTGCTATCGACAAATGTTTATCTGTGTATGTGCAGGCATGTGCTATTAACAAATGTTTATCTGTGTATGTGCAGGCATGTGCTATTGACAAATGTTTATCTGTGTATGTGCAGGCATGTGCTATTGACAAATGTTTATCTGTGTATGTGCAGGCATATGCTATTGACAAATTACTTACATCCTTTGGAAGCTTCTTTAATGCCTTGCTCATCTTGAGGACTGGTTGGAGTAAGACCTTTGATATCAAACCTGGATGTGAAAAAAATGATTGACACTAACAGCTGTTTGATTTTAGAAAACAAGATCAGCTCAAATTCTTGTGAGTCACATGTATATTTAGAATGCTGCTATTACTATATTAGTTGTACGTTCCCATATATATGGCACGGGGTACAGGTAATGGCATACCTTAATGTAGCCAACAATGTCTATCACCCCTTGTGCTAATGTCTACCACCCCCTTGTGCTAATGTCTACCACCCCCTTGTGCTAATGTCTACCATACCCTTGTGCTAATGTCTACCACCCCCTTGTGCTAATGTCTACCACCCCCTTGTGCTAATGTCTACCACCCCCTTGTGCTAATGTCTACCACCCCCTTGTGCTAATGTCTAGTTAACACAAAAAATAAAATAAATCAAGTGTGGAAGATCATGGACTACAGAAACAGAGTACACGTTGTTCCAAGTTAGTGAGCTGGAAGAAGTCAGTGAATGGATGCAGGTGGAATTAGAAAAGAAAGTTTCTAACAAATGTAGTAATACAACTGAGTAATACATGAAATGGTATCAGACCAGAGGGGACATTGCAAGAACTAAAAACTGTAATATACAATCAAATACACAGGATGGTTCAGTCAACAGAGAAATAAATCAACCAGATGATGGGGATTTTGTTGCCTACAAGAATGACAGGAAAGTGCTTGTGAAATCACCTGTCATCTCCAAAACCACATCAAGCAAGAGAATGGAGATACGAGGCAATGATAGCAGCATTCATTTGGCTAGTGACTGAAACACAAACACACACAGATATGCTCTCAGAATCCCAAAGAATGCTGCCTAAGATAAAAAAAAGTGCATTTTGAGAGGAATGAACAACTGGGCTGTCTAAAGCATTACATGGACACACTGTCCTGATCATTCAAGGGTCAGAAGTAACCAAAGAGAAGACACATTGGTGGGGAATGCTGTGTGGTTAATGATACATTATTGAGAACATGCCTCACACAAAGGATGACAGAAATGATAGTAATAAGAGAAGACAAGAAGGAGATAGCATGTCCATACAAAAAAATGACAGAATGGTTGTAGTAAGAGAAGAGGGGAGAAACAGTATCCTCAGGATATAGTAGAGGGGAGGGGGGTAATTAGGGGTAGTATGAGCAAGATATACAATCAATGGGCTATAGGAACTAATAGTTTACATACAGCTACCACCCGCTGAAAGATACGTAACTTCTATGGGGGATGCCCAGAGTGTACTCATGTCAGCTCTGAAAATTACTAATAACTTAAGTCTCTTATTTAACCTTTAGGACCCTGAATTAAAATTAAGAAATATCCCCCTGGGCCTGAATTCTTTTTTTTTGAAAATTTTCGTCATTGATGGTGGGTGTTTTGAAAACGTGATAACTATTTTGTTTTAAAAGATATCAAAATAATGTTTGCACATCTAAATAAAAGAGTGAATAGTGAATATAATCATGTTTTTGTTGTTGTTGTATGTGTGATATGACAGTTGTGAGCAAGTTGTGAAGTTGAAAATTTGGGGGGAAAAAAAATCGCAAAACGCCATTTTCAAAATCACCAATATATCTTCTTGACAACCCTAATAAATGAGCAATGTGTGGCAACATTGATAAAATACTCATAAATACCTATACTTATTGTATATATATTGTTTTATAATAATATAATATAATATAAAACTAATATAATATGAACTAAAATAACTAATAAAACGTGAAGAAATCGCATATAATGTCCGTCCGGTCAACACTAGGTCTATGCCGACACGCAATGTAATTATTATCCATGCACACATGTGGCACCTCTGATACATATTATTTTTGTGTTTTGAATAAATAAACACACATTCTTATTAAACAACAACATATTAAACACAAATAACAACAATTAGAACATGTAGTCACGATCATTTACCCATGCCACTCGGTACTCAATTTGATAGTAAAATACGCCCAAAAATGGCAAAAGTCGCTCCCGAAAAGCGTTGACAAAACCAGCCGGCTTTCTCTCTTCTTGCAATCGTAATGTGTAAAGGAATTTAACCTTTACACTGTGACGTATTCCTAGCTTCGTTTGGCGGGTTTTATACGTCACGGGATCATTATTTCATGAAGTTCCGAGCTCGGGAATCGGGCGATATCGTTTGGTGCGTGGCCTCACCCACCGACACACGGGAGCGTGTACTCCGGGTGCGTGACCTCACCCATAGGGACCTAAAGGTTAATATTGGTTTATATTGACTATGTATCCTTGCCACAGACAAGTGAGCTATCTATGCTTGGATTGACCATGTATCCTTGCCACAGACAAGTGAGCTGTCTATGCTTGGATTGACCATGTATCCTAGCTACAAACAAGTGAGCTGTCCAGGAATTGTTTAAAAACAATGACAAATTATTTAAACTATACAATACAAGACAATGACTTACCAAGATGGCATGGACATTCCTGCATTCAGTGTGACTGGTTGTATTGGTCTAAACATGTTCACAAGAGAAAGACAAGTAACATGAGCAATTAGAAGCATCAGGAATAGTGGACAAGGAACATGAGCAATAAGTAACATCAGGAAGAGTGTGAAAAATAATGAGAAGACAAATAGAATGGGACATATAAATTAATCAATAGAGGCACCTAGGACACACAGAAGTAGGACAAGAATACATAACATGAGATATACAATTCAATGAAGGAAAAAACAACAAACAACATGAGAGTACAGAGAAATTATATTAAACTTGTATAGTTTCTAACTGTTCATATCATGTCCCTCAATGTTGTTTAGTTAAATATACTCAGTGACTGAGTAAAGTGTAACATTCCACAAGCCAACTATAAATTGTGTCACAGCTGAAGACTTTCGACTGTGATTATCATACAATCACTGGCTCCCACTGGGGTCCGTAAGGAAACTATGTAACAGCAGCACTGCTACCAACCATACATGTGTGTAAGACGTGACATGGACCGCTGGATCAGCAACCAACCATCACATTTCTCATCAAAAACATGACACATTTCTCATCAAAAACAGGGAATTGCACATAAAAATTGCACCAAAGACCTTTCTTTTTTAGGACAACCTCCTCCTTACAGAAAGTGTATCTAAGGCTCTGTGTTTAGCTCAGACTTTCACCTGATAGTGGTAGAAGCAGAGCACCTACACTGTAGCAAAGGTGAAAATCCCAGATTTTCTCTTAACCCTGCAAGTATGATAAACAATTTTAAGCTGTGTAGACTCAAATCCAGGCAGCCTAGTTGATAGAGAGGTTGCTTAATATCACTGGGTTACAGCATGCAAGGTTCGAAACCACATCTGGACAACACCAATAAATCTGGGTTGTGATTTATTGCCTGACACAACCTCTTCTTCAGTTGACTGAGCTGTAAATGTGTACCTGATACAGACATTAAAGTAAATGCATCAAGGAAGAGAACTTGCCACCCACCGAATTAGTTGTTGCAGTCAAAGGAAGAGAACTTGCCACCCACCGAATTAGTTGTTGCAGTCAAAGGAAGAGAACTTGCCACCCACCGAATTAGTTGTTGCAGTTTAGTACATGAAGAGTTCATCCTCAACGGCAAGCTAACTGCCATGGGGACCTAACTCTCCATATAACATATGATTATGAAGATAAAATTGACTTACGCATGTGGACAAATGCATCGTATATGCTTGAATGAACATTCTCTGAATTGTTCAGCCCAGCCATGGCTGCAGAAGATAATAATGAGATGTTATGAGGCATACATCTTTCATGGCATTTCCTGACAGAGAAATAAATATATGCCGTTTGTAAATAAGGTAAACATTATTTTTACATGGCATTTCCTGACAGAGAAATAAACAAATATATACAGTTTGCAAATAAGGTAAACATTATTTTTACTATTTGTATTCTTTTTTTGTTCAATTGGAATGTCCTTATATCTGAATATTTGACTTTTCTACAAACTTGACTGTGTTTTGGTACTTGTATAGAGTTCCGTAGACTTTTTATTCCACTGTTTTTCTCTGAGACAGAGAGTTTCCTCAGCATTTCATATTTCTGACATCTCTGAAGAAATGCTCCATTATCTGTTGTGCCTGTTCACATGCATACACAGCTGTGTCGCCAAACTTGAACATTGTATACATCTGCCTCCAGAGTCTGTTGTGTTCTGTTCACATGCATACACAGCTGTGTCGCCAAACTTGAACATTGTATACATCTGGCTCCAGAGTCTGTTGTGTTCTGTTCAAAGCTGCAGAATGACAACTTTGTCTGGTCAGTTCATAATTTGATAGTCATCTTGAGTTAGTGTTTACTTTCTGATTGCCTTGCTCATCTGTTTCTTTTGCTGGACTACATGCTCTGGTCAGACTACATGCTCTGGTCAGACTACATGCTCTGGTCAGACTACATGCTCTGGTCATCTTGTGTACACAGTTTGAGATGACTAAGAAGATTAACTCAAGAAAATAATTAAACAACTACGTTAATGTGTACAAATAACAAGTCTGGGTGAACACCTTACTATAAGGGAAAGTCTGAGGGTGACTGATAAACACCTTACTGGTTGCTGATCCAGTGATCCATGGGCTCATGCCCTGTGACCAAATGCCATGAAAATGGCATTATATTGCTAAGAAATCTATGGATTTTCAGCCACCTCAGGCCAGAGAATAACTATCACACCACCCGGAAGGTAAGTTTCAACCTATGCACTGCTCTGAGGTACTCCAGCCAAGATATGGTTCAATGTGCCCATTCCCCACCATCAATTGGCAAACTTCTCTATTGCTCCAGACATGCAACCAAATGTTCAAGTCAAAAGGATTGTCATGTCCTGAGTCACCATGCCTCTATGATGGGACTCAGTCATAGGAAAAAACAGTCCTGTTAGTTTCCTCCTTCCCAGTGCTGCACAGTACATCTCTGGCTCCCAACCACAGAGGGTACATACATATATACAAATAACAAATTGTAGCAACAAAATAAAAGCACGAGAAGCACAATTGTATAGATGACGTGCCATGAAGCTTCTATAAGAAGATAACCTCAATATAACGGCATATCATCTACTAATGTTTTCTGTTGCATGGGTGGTTTGTCTAGTGAGCCAATGGTGAGACCCACAGACGCAACCGCATGCGTACAAACACCTTACTAGAAAGAATGTTGGGGAGTGACTGACAAACACCTTACTACAAGAATGTGATTGGTGAATAGCAGGATGAAATAACACTAAATATACAAATGTTACCTACCCTGTGTCACCCAATCCATGGAGAAAGATCAACTGAAACAAAGAGAAACATTACAATACATTATAATATCTTGTAGGTAGCTGCTGTATAATGTGCATGAAACACTCTGCGTGAGTAGTGTCTGCAGGTCTTACCAGTGAGACCTAGCATCGTGTAACAGTATACTTCCTGTAGATGATATGACTTCTTCATTTGTTTGTTCTCAAACTCCTGCAGATATGATCAGAATCTAGTCCAGAGAATGGAATGTGTCATGGTTTACAGTTTGATAATATGACTATATATAGTGAGAATTGTCTCCCAGTGAACACCCCCCCCCCCTCCCATATATTCATCTTTACAGTTGTTTGTTGTATGTTCTGTTGTCTCCCACTCATGGGTTAAATGTATGTTCTGTTGTCCCTCATTCATGGGTTAAATGTATGTTCTGTTGTCCCTCATTCATGGGTTAAATGTATGTTCTGTTGTCCCTCATTCATGGGTTAAATGTATGTCTTATCTCAATTTCTGACTTTTACCTTCTATAATATAATTCCCATGAATGAAGAAGACATACAAGCCAGCAGACATTTCATATATATCCTTCTGTGATACACTCCTAGGTGTACCAACACAGCAAATTACATATGTCCTTCTGTGACACACTCCTAGGTGTACCAACACAGCAAATTACATATGTCCTTATGTGACACACTCCTAGGTGGCAGGAAATGTCAGATGTACCAACACAGCAAATGAGTCAACAAAGTTGACATTAGAAATGAAATATCTACACTACACATCTGGCAGGATGTGACAATGCTGAAATAGTTGGCCCAGAAATCTACACTACACATCTGGCAGGATATGACAATGCGGAAATACTACTGAACCAAACATGCATACATAAAAGACTAACATAACCCCCACAAACATTGCCTGGAATCAAATAAATATACTTGTAGGTCATCATGAACCACTTTTAGCAGTGGTTACACATGCTATACACAAAGACCTTTGACCGTGTTTGGCAAGATGGTCTCTGACACTTACTGAAGCAATGTAATATTGACACAACAATCATAGGCATTGTTGAATGACTTTACCGAAACACAAGTAGTGCTGTCTTATCAAATAATACAATGGAACAGTTATTTTAAAACAAATGTGAGAGTTTGGCAAGGATGCATAATGTGTCCAGTACTTTACAACATATACCTAGAGCCCATCATACAGGAGACACTACATGATTACAGCACATCTATATCAATAGGAGGTCGTCCTATTTGCAACTTGAGTTTTGCTGATGATATTGATCTTATTTATAGCTGGGTCAGAACAAGAACTACAAGAGTCAACAGCAAATTTGAAAAACGTGACCAGTAAGTACGGAATGGAAATCAACACAGAATAGAGCCAGATCTTGGTTTAACAGCAGAGACACAGAAGTGCAGACCAACACCATGATGATAATGAATGAATAGTTGTCAGTAGATTTTCTTGATATATGGATTATTGGGCCCCAAAAATAATGTCTTATGTTGCTAAATATAGGCGTTTCAATTAAAATACAGTTATAAATTGTTATAAAAATATGGATTTATTTAACAATAAGTTGACAGCATATGTGAATGGGTATAAACTTAAAGAAGAAGTGAATACCTCGGATCTAGCACATGCAATGATGGAAAAATACTTGCATATACCTCGGATCTAGCACATGCAATGATGGAAAAATACTTGCATATACCTCGGATCTAGCACATGCATTGATGGAAAAATGTCACACAGAATTTAAAATAAGGCTGGAGAATGCTGGATTTAGCTTCTATGTCAAGGTTAAATTTAATTTGCAAAAGCAACATCAGCATTAGAGTGGAAATCACACTTCATAACCAATATTTATTTCTATTGTGTTGTATGGTTGTGAGAATTTCTGGGAAAAAAGTTACGTTTTACTGACAAATTCTACGATATTTCTATACAGAACATAAGACAAATGTGTACATAAGGAATAAAATAGAGATGTATACAAGTACACAAGAACCATGACTTTCAATAGTGCAACAACAAATACAAGCATAGCTTGGACATGACTGCTTGTCAAAAACAATACCACAGGGAATGGTTGAAGGTGGAAGAAGCAGAGAACAAAGAAAAGCATGAACAGACAACATCAAGATCTGAACAAGACAAAAGATTTTTTCCTCATTCGCCCGCATCCTTGCAGATAGAAATAGCTGGAGGAGTCTGTGTTGATGCATGGTAACCTACAATCAAGATGGGTTATGGGTTTATACATAGATCAATTAATCAATCAAGTGCCATGCCGAATGGCGTAGGCGATCATGTTTCTCCACGACTCTCTATCTCTTGTGATGTCAATAAGCTCAGTTGGTGAGCTTCTACCATGCCACAATACATGTCCATCTAGTAACTTTTCTCTTTGTCGTCCCCTATCTCTTCTCCCCTTGATCTTTCCAGTGGTTATTAAGTGTTCAAGCTGTGTTCTTCTCAACACATGCCCTAGAAACCTTGACTGTCTGCCCCTAATGTTTGATATGATTGATCTTTTTACACCAGCATCAATGAGAACCTCTGCATTAGCCTTCTTAGCTGTCCATGGTATTTTCATCATTCTTCTCAGAAACCAGATTTCTGTAGCATCTAATTCACTTTGAATTTTTTTGTTTACAGTCCATGTTTCACATCCATAAAAAAAAGAATTTGTTCGATATAACATCTCAGCACTCTAATTCAGGTCTGCATTGATAGTCTTCCGTTGCACAAAATGGTTCTCATTTTTTGGAATGCTGATTTAGCTTGTGCTGTTTGGCTCTTTATCTCACTTGAGCATCTACCTTCTGATGTTAACAGGGTGTGAAGATATTTCACTTTTTCAACTTGTGCCAATTTTGTGTCATTAATTATTATGTTGTATCTTGGTGGTGTATGTCTCTTTGATATAACCATTATTTCTGTTTTCTATGTGTTGAAACTGAGGCCGTTGTTTTTACTTTCTTTCACTACTTTATCTAATAGGATTTAATTTATCTAATAATACTTCATCTTTGTACATAGGTATACATATTAACCCCAGTTACTAGACTGAGGAGGACCTGAACGTTTGTTATACATGACCATGAACAAAGTAAACTAATTATAAGTCCCAACAAAAGGCAGATTCAGTCAACGTTTCTACCAAATGCTCTTCATCAGGTACATGGTAAAAGACATATTCGAGAACAAAATGTCAGAACCTATGTATGGAAAATGAACATCATCTTTCCTTTTGATAAGAATAAAGGAATATTTTATGGCCATCTGTGACTATGTCAACAGTGACACAGACAGCAGCAAAAAGGTCAATCAGCAAGTTTAATCATAGCTAGTTTTGAGATTTATGACCAGTGTGTAGTATGGGGAATCACATCCGTCCTCATTCAAGAATTTTCTTTCAGTAGTCTAGTGACAGTAACCATCAGGATGTCTGGTTTCTGACCGAAATTTACTTTTGTTGAGGAATCTGTACATTCATGCTTCCTGTTGGTGACTCCAGTGAAGTAAAATGATTAATATAATCCAAATGATGGTCAAGCTCTTGTTTGTTAGTTCCAAGTTCATACACTTGTAGTTGTTCATCTCGGTGGTTGGAAAGATTATTTGATGTCTGTTGTCCTCCAAGAAACTAGAACCTTCTTGTGGTGAGATCTAGTTTAGCTTCTGTTAGTTGATAGGAGGGATCGCTGTTCTTAGAGTGGTCCAAGTCTTTACTCTTCCCCAATACATGAGATAAAAATATATGTACAACCAGAACATGTGTATGATCTTTAAACTCATAGAATATTTCACATGACTCTTTTGGAACCTTAATATCATGGGTGACACTGGGTTGTGTTATCTTTCCAAGAATTTGGATAATTTCAAAATTCTTTCAATTGATTGACGTTCATTTTCAGTCTCACCATTGATTATCATTTTCATCTTCCCATCTTGATCGATTCTCAACATAATTTGATAGTTATCTCACCTTCTCAAAATGATTAGTTTATGTATTGTATTCTGACCTCTATGCCTTAAGAGCTTTCAGTGGATTCTATTCTCTTTCTGTAGTTTTTGACCTCTACCTTTCAGATTGATCTCAACTTTGGATTTCTGATTCTGACTTTTGTTATCATTTTATCCAATACTCAGTCCTTCTTCCTCTCAGATGTTTCTTTAAAACATAATTCCCCAGGTATTTTCAAGTCTGTACATATTATAGGTTGTACATATTATAGGTTGTACATATTATAGGTTGTACATATTATATTTTCTTGTGAAAATGGATGAGTTGAAGATTTTGTTATCCTAAAGTTTTCTGTTAACTGAATAGTGTAATTTGTTGTTTGCTTGTGTTTTTATGAGCTGTATTCTCAGATGCGTTCTCTTCACTATACCTAATATCTCTGAGAACAAGCATTCAATTTCCATTGATTTCAGTTGCTGTCCTCTAGTGTCTAACTCCGACTGAAAAACTGTTTTTCATCCTGTTGTTTTGGTACTCTCCAAGTGATGCTTTTTTATTATTTACATTTTGTTCCATCTGGTTGCTACATTTTGTGTTGGTGCATTCTTGTACAGATTTCTCCCAAAAGTCAACCTCCCTGATTATGATCTCTCATTTACAGCAGCAACTTGACTTAGAAGTATACAACAAGCAGCAACTAGCAACCTGAACTTGACTTAGAAGTATACAACAAGCAGCAACTAGCAACCTGAACTTGACTTAGAAGTATACAACAAGCAGCAAATAGCAACTTGACTTAGAAGTATACAACAAGCAGCAACTAGCAACTTGAACTTGACTTAGAAGTATACAACAAGCAGCAAATAGCAACCTGAACTTGACTTAGAAGTATACAACAAGCAGCAACTAGCAACTTGAACTTGACTTAGAAGTATACAACAAGCAGCAACTAGCAACTTGAACTTGACTTAGAAGTATACAACAAGCAGCAAATAGCAACCTAAACTTGACTTAGAAGTATACAACAAGCAGCAACAACCTGAACTTGACTTAGAAGTATACAACAATAAACTTGACTAAGTATACAACTGACAGCAACTTGACTAAGTATACAACAGCCAGCAAACAGCAGCTTACTTAGAATTATACAACAGACAGCAACTCGAGACTTGACTAAGTATACAATAGGCAGCAACCAGCTACTTGACTTAGAAGTATACAACAGACAGCAACTCGATTTAGTTAAAATATTTAGTGAAATACAGCTATAGAAGTAAATCAATGCAGCATTCATAGAGAGAAAAAACCCTAGAATTGCGTAACTGTGCTATATTCGAGAATTCAGCAGATGACAAACAGACAATATCAACTGCAAGGATTTTCTAGATGAACATCATAGCTTAGCAAAGAAATTAGCCAGACATGTTCAATTATGACAGTTAAGCTAGTCACAAGATCAATAGTGGCCACAAATATTGCCAGTTTAAAAAGTTGTAACCATTACCCGATTCCTGGATGATAATCAAATAGTGAGGAGAAAAATCAATAATAACAGCTTTAAAAATCAATACTCTAATTAGACTCATCAACAATGTCTGGAATCTAGGCTAGGACATTCTCACTAGAAGCATGAATGAAAACACTGAGTGATGTATTTTTTTCTTCACCACTGAATCAATAGTAGACTGTTTAGCAGATAGGATAGATTATTGGTTAGAAACTGGCTTCACAGCATTCCTATAAGTGCTCCACCCTCTGTTCCAGCAGCCATCCCAGTGTATGTAGACTCAGAGTCCCAGTCAGGTGTTGATTGTGAAATCCTCTGGACTTTCCAAAACATTTACTTTTCCTTCCTTCACCTCTAGATACTCCCATTTCTGACATTCTCTGTATGTGTACGTTCTCAGCCTCATTGACATCATCTGCATCTTGAAATGAATTTATTACTGCCTTGATCAAGTCTGCTTTATCTCGTCTCAGTACTGTGCCATCTATGGTCGCATTGCCTGCCAATAAGTCGGCTCTCTCATTTCCTCTGACGCCAGCATGACCAGGGCAGTATATCCATGTAATGCTCTGGACAACTGAGTTGTTCAATAAGTCCCACCATTCATTTCTAAGCATGAACTTGTCTATCTTGTGCAACATGCTTTGAGAGTCTGTGAGTATTACAACGTGTGTTGATGTATCAGTTATCAACCAATTAAGAGCTGCTGTAACTCCCTCTATCTCCATCCTCATGCTCGATGTGACAGTAGAATATGCTGAAAATTTCTCAACCAACCTCACGCTGTTTCTGTAGGCAACAAAATCCCAACTGCTTTATTTGTGTTTCTGTTAATGGAGCCATCTGTGTATATAATTATGTCTTGTGGTTTCGAGTGTAGCCGAGCGAGTTCATGCAATGTAACCTGGGCCCAGACACCCATTCATTTTCGACACGCTTTATCTAGTTGTATTATTACTTTAGTCAGTGATTTCTTCTCAGTGTCTACCTCCACCCATTCACTGCCCTTTCCTATTTCTACAAATTCATATAATGTTCACAGTGTGTCTTCCGCCTCTGACATCCATGATCTACCACGCTTGATTCGTTTTCCCTTTGACTCATCTAGACGTTGGTGTAATGGGTGATGGTTGTATTCTGTCACTTTAAGGTACGACTTAACTTGTGCTACCTGATGTCGCACTCTAATGCTGGGGAGATGAAGCAGAAATCTCATAGCAGAGGTGGGTTTATCTCTAGTACACGCAAAATTAAAAGTGTGAGGGATTCAAACTGTTGCTCATATGTCAAAGTTCATTCAACAGGTTTCGTCAATGAATCTTGGGACATTATCTTGGAGTGTTTGGTTTCTCAGTTGAGTTCTAGTCATTCTAACTATCATTTGTCTTTCAGTCTTTTGACCATGTACAAAATGTCATCAAATCTATACACACAAATATCACACTGTCAGTCTGATCTATACTAGAAGATGGCTCTCTGACATCACATGACAATAGGTAGTGTAAAATATCAGGAGTGACAGATAGAGATATCATGACAGTGATAAGTGACATGTAGTAAAATATCTGGAGTGACATCAGAAAATATGAGATGCAATGTGACAGAGAAATCATACAGAAGAACATAATAAAACATCCGCATGATAGAATAACATATAATAAACAGCTTTCATATAACAAAACAGCTTTTGCATAACAAAACAACTTTCATATAATAGAACAACAGCTATAAAATAGGATAATAAGAATATTAGCGACAGTTGGTAAGTCCCAGTATTGGGTTTCTGACATTGTTTCGATCTCAATCGTGTTTGCCATCCTCAATTATTATTATTTATTTTTTTTCATACAATTAAAATGTTTGAATTTGAATTCTTGTTTATGTGCAACAAATTGCGCTGTTTTGTCTTACATTTTGTGCTAAAAAGTATTTTAGTGATGAGTGGGATTTTTGAAGAACATGACCTAGGCCTAAATTAAGAAGAGGTTGTTCCTGAATTCTCGACAGTTGTTGATGAAGGGGAAATGGGGACAAAAAACACGGACATAATTTATTGCCATCTCCTTATCTGGCTTGTCCGATTATGTCTGTCTCCAGTGAATGATGGTTGATCTTATTCACACTTGCCGTTGAGCGTAGGAGTTGGAGCTTAAGCTGTTGTTCCAAGGCCAGGTGTGTCGCCATGTTTGCATTTAGTCCATGTTTGTTCAAGGCTATCTTGATGTTTTCTATCCGTTTTCTTGGTCTACTTTTGGCCTTATGACCGGATATTCTTTTATTATATGCTCTTATTGATATTTGGTTTGGCTTTATTCTCATACTGCATGATAAGGTGACAGAATCATTTTACTTAGTTTCTTTTAATGTGTTCAGTACATGATATTATACCAACTCATTTTCTAAACACTCTTCATTTATTTTATCTAGTTTAGTAACCATTGCAGCTCTTCTCAGACACTTCATTTCACATGCAACGATTTTCCTCTGCAATGCTGTTTTAAAGACCATGTTTGACATTGGTATCAGAGTGTTGGTATAAAAATTATGTGTGCCCAAAATATTTAGTCTAAAAATTGGACTCAATTAAAATTGAGTCTAAATTAAAATTACAGACCATTCTACATAAACCAAGTTAAGAATCTCCTGTCACTTCAGTTTAAAGTTGTCACCCATTCTAAACATTATGTGATCCAAAACTAGGGCAACATTATTAGAATGAGTCATTCTTCCGTAAAAGATAAATGAATAAATATATATGACTCACCGTAGCTGTGGCCTTTTCCTTGGGTTGCACTTTCACTGGTGGACTCATGTTGTGTGATGAAGAGGAGCCCATAAACTGCTTGGGTTTGTAGTACAAGTTGTACAGCACAGCTGAACCTGCAATTGATATAAACAGGATTACAAAATAATGAAGAAAACTAAAATATTTTGTGGAAGTTGGTTTGCTTCGAAAGGCACCATCCATTCATATGTAAGATACGTTGGAAGAGAAAATCTCTAGATATGGAAATGCCGTTCATGAATGAAGTAGATTCCCTCATCAACTTTGTCAACTCGCATCAACTATCACGTCTGTACCAAGTCCATCACGTTTACGTCCTACGTGCTTAGTCATTCATCCGGGCTGATTCGACAGCTTATTGGTCACTTTCCATATATTTTATCGACATAGCCAATGACAGAAATTAAAAAGTCAAATGCATAATTAATATGAGCTCATCCGAGATCAGAACTTAGAGAGGGACTTGTCTGTACTCACACTCGAATCTTCTCGCGAGATGTCAATATTGATCGGCAATCAATACAGGAAACAACTAACATTGCTATTGACGTGCATTCAAATCAGCATCAACCTACATTTCCTGCATATTATTATTATTTTATGATACAGTCAAGCTGTGGGTGTGTTGTTCTCGTGTTTAGTCTTCGCAGTAATAACATTAACATGCCCAAGAAATGAAGCTAGAACATACTGTTAAAGATGAAAGCATACCGTCAGAAAGATCGAACAGAGATCAGGTATGTTCATAAGTATTTTTGGGAGGTTTAATTCATAATAGTAGGCCTTGTTAGTTTTGAAAATGAGAATCTTTTCACTCTAGAGTGAAAAACACTTCTGAAGCCTTCTTTTGGCTACCATAGCAACAACTAGCACTCATTTAAGAAAATAATGACAACTTTAGTCACAGTGGCCTATTCTTTGTTGATTGTTTATTTTTATTTGTCAGGTTACTGTGGCACTTTCCATTTTGTCTGACATCCTCCGATATTTTTGTTATTTCATCATCATCAGGTGCCATTTGTCGCCCTCGGTCTCTGTTTTGCCTTCAATTTTGCCTGTTGTGACTATGTTCTCCAAACCTGCCTGTCTCATGAAGTGGCCAAAAAAAAGAAGATTGTCTTTTTCTTATATTATTTATTAAGGTCAGTTTCGTATTTGACTCTTTCAACACCTCTACATTAGTTTTTCTGGCAGTCCATGGTATTCTCAGCATTCTTCTGTAGAACCACATCTCTATTGCCTCTAATTTTCCAGTTTGTTTATTGTCCAAGACGCGCACCCATATGTTAGTATAGCACTGCCAAACTCTCTTTCGGCAAAACAACATATAAGAAAAAGGCAATCTTCTTTTTTTGGCTACTTCATGAGACAGGCAGGTTTAGAGAACATAGTCACAACAGGCAAAATTGAAGGCAACAGAGACAGAGGGTGACAACTTCAGTAAATGTACAATTGATGGACTAGAGTATAAAATAATCACTTATTGACATACAAAAACGAAAGAAGACATAAAGGAAATATATAGAAGTACGGCAAACTCAAAAATAATTACTCACGAAAGTGTACAAAGACAAATAATTATAAGAATCAGTGCAATACGGGAGTAGAGGGTATAAAGAAAAGGTGGGTAACTCAAACAAAACGGTGATTAATGTTCATTCCGTGCATTTTCTCTATTACTAGATGCGTTGCCATCCCAGCGTTATGGAGATGGGGCTTGATGAAATCTAGTCATCTATTTTGTTTTTTATTGTGTAGTTTTCTGTTGTTTGTCTCTTGAAAAAGGTTCAATTTGAGCCGATACGTGAAGAATATTCCTGTTTAGTTTTATTGTATGTTTTTTATATATACTTTTTTATATATTTTTATTAAAAGGCAAGGTAAGTGTTTTAGTAACCTGTTTAATTCATTTTGCTTGACTATTTGTTCATTAGGTTACTTTAATCTCTTCATTCTACCATCCTCATATGTGCATTCTCTCCTTTAATCTCTTCATTCTACCATCCTCATATGTGCATTCTCTCCTTTAATCTCTTCATTCTACCATCCTCATATGTGCATTCTCCCCTTTAGTATATTGTTTATTTTGTTAATTGTCTTTCTTGATGAAGCCTTTTAGCTGTAACTCACGTTGTTAGTTTTATTTATCAACTAATATTGGTAGCACTTGTACCTATTTCCGATCATTTTGCTATTTGTCATGTGTTACCCAGACCACCCATTTCCTTTTTCCAGTTGTTTCCCAACACTGGAGCTTTATCTCTTGATATTTCTATTGTCTATTGTCATTCCCCAGGTGGTTTGTTATCCACTCTTGCCGTTAAGCGTAGGGGTGATTGGAGCTCGAAATTGCATTCTAAAGCCAGATGTGTGGCCTCAGCTGTGCTATGACCGTGTTTGTTCAGGATGTCCCTGACGTTTTCTATCTATCTTTTATTGCACAATGAAAAGCCAACTTGATATTTCTACATGTGTGATGATAATATGATATTTCTACATGTGTAATAATATGATATTTCTACATGTGTAATAATATGATATTTGTACATGTGTAATAATATGATATTTCTACATGTGTAATAATATGATATTTGTACATGTGTAATAATATGAGAACAAACACAATTTGTCATGAAAGGATTTAAGAATGTGTTTTTCAACATGGTGTTTGTAAGATAGACTAACGAAGAATGTGTTTTTCAACATGGTGTTTGTAAGACTAACGAAGAATGTGTTTTTCAACATGGTGTTTGTAAGACTAACGAAGAATGTGTTTTTCACCATGGTGTTTGTAAGACTAATGAAGAATGTGTTTTTCAACATGGTGTTTGTAAGACTAACGAAGAATGTGTTTTTCAACATGGTGTTTGTAAGACTAACGAAGAATGTGTTTTTCAACATGGTGTTTGTAAGACTAATGAAGAATGTGTTTTTCAACATGGTATTTGTAAGACTAACGAAGAACTATGCCATGGTAAAGATATCCAGAATATTCATTACATTTTGTCCCCAAAAAAATTCACTAAAAGTAGGTCAGCGCCTTCCCGGCACAATTATTCAAAGAGTACCACCACACATACATTCTCTCAGGATTGAGATTGCAGCTTGATTTCTGATATCAGTGTGATTATCATATATGTGAATATGATATACTCTGAATGCATTGGACCATTTGTTGTTTGTCTGTACTAATTCTGTAAGTTATCAGCAAAAATTAAGGTCTGTCCCCCCTCTGTAAAGAAGGAATTTTTATTATCTTTGCTGTGTAGATATTGAATAACATTGGCAATGGAGAGAAGCCTTGAAGTAGCTCTAAACATAAGCTTATGTTTGAAAGGTCTCCATAGCATAGCCCCACAGTCCTCTCCATCAGGGAAGAAATAATCCAAGCCAGAATTTACTTAACATATGGTGAGGCGAGCAAGAAGTAGGCAGAGATACACGTGGGAGAAAAATATCACGAGATGGACAGGTTACGGTCTAGCAGAGTGTACCGTCAAAAAGACAGGGTATTGAAGGTCCGTCACAGCCAACCCTCATTGCGGAGATGTCACTTGATAAGGAGGAACATGTGATGACTACCTGTGCTTGTCCCACTTGGCCTATGGTGAACTGCACTTCATAAACAACAACTGCATGTTTTACCACCCGATACAGTGGTATCGCTTTCCAACCTATCTGCAGAATTGTGTGTAGAATGAGGAATTGTCTGTAGTCCTGAACATATCTGGGGATATTCTAATTGTGAAAATGAAGTATATTCATAAACTTCTGCCAAAAATTTCATCTGTGAGTGAACAAAAAGAAACAAAATAAAGAGAAATCAATTGTTATCATGAGCAGTTTCTCTCTTTCAGAATTTAGTCTTAGGAAGCTGTCTTGCAGTTTGTGGGAACATATTGATCAGTATATCACTAAATCTGCAGGTATGTTTGATTTTACACAATCACTAAATCTGCAGGTATGTTTGATTGTATGCAATCTTCTGTTTGTATGTTCTAGATCAGGGGTGGGCAAACTTTTTGTGCAGAGGGCCACATTGAAAGCTATTGGAGGGCCACATATAATATTATGTATATTTTTGTTTAAAATTATCGGTAAGTAATTAATTAAATATTTTTATTGTTAAGAAAGGTAGTTTTACATAATGTAGATAACTTGTGAAATAAATTACATTTCAAACAGACTTACACTATAACAGTATATTTTCTAATATGGATAAAAGGTTTTGCAAATATTTTAACAACATTTGAAAAATATTATGTTGCATAGTTACAATATGGGTTCATATCAATAGTTTTAATGAAGATTTAAAAAAAAACACCATACACATACAGTCACAACTTTATTGATATTATTAATTTCTAATGAGATGTTTGTAATTGTTTGAAAGATTTTATAATTCCTTTGAAATCTGGAACAAGTTTACTTGTAGAAATTTGCATGACTGCATTTAAGTTGCAATCAGATAATAAAGACCTATTGTTAGATTGTTGATTTTTAAGCAAGAAAATGCCTGTTCACAAATACATGTAGATCCAAATAATGATAAAAATTTAGCTGCAAAGTTTTTTAAGTTTGGAAGTGATTGTTCAGGCAAAGAACCATAGAAATCCAAAAAACATTCAGACTTAAACGTTTCCTTCAGGTAATGATTGGCTTGTAATTCAAGCAACTCAAACGGTATGTGCTCTGGGGCTTTATCAGCTTCTGCACTGAGAGGAGAACTGATAACATTGAAGTGCTGCTCAAAGTTCTTGAAATCTTGGAATCTTCTTCCAAATTCTTCAACCAATACATCTAACTGAGCTTTGAATTTTTACTCATTTCATCAGAAATAGTTTCTTGTTTCAGCAAAAGGAAGTGACAAAACATGTCTTCACTTGCTTGTCTGGAAAACAGTGAAATGATTTTACATGAACATACATTTCATGTGCAAACAAACCATTGCCCAGAAGTTTAACATTCAGTTCATTTAACTTTTCCATTATTTCAATGGCAAATATAAAGTCAAGCTTCCACTCTGCATCAACAATGTTAGCATTGAAGACACATTATATGCCCTTCATCTCTAGAAACATTACTATTTCTTCTTTAATATCCCATACTCTCCTTAAAACCTTTCCGAGACTCAACCATCGAACTGTACTGTGGTACAGGCCATCAGAATGTTCAGTTTCTAGATCGTCTAGTAATACTCTGAACTGCCTGTGATTGGGTCCTCTTGATCTGATGAGGTTTATGACACTGATAACTCCGTCAATAACATGCTTAATTTTTAAAACAGATTTACACAAACTTTCCTGATGAATCACACATTGAAGTGGTAATATTACGCGGTCAGGATATTCTGACCTAATCCTATCATTGATCAACTTTATCAGTCCTATATTTTTTCCAGTTAAAGCACGAGCACCATCAGTTGTAATACTGGCCATCTTGTTCCACATTAACCCAGCTCTTTCAATACAGCTACTAACAGCATTGAATATATCGAGACCAGTGGTAGTGTCTTTGATCGACTCAACACTCAGTAAATCTTCAAAGAGTTTAAAAGAATTTTTTATTCCACGTATAAAACTAATAATTTAGCAGTATCCTGTACATCAGTACTCTCGTCCAATGCAAGAGAGTACCACAAAAAAAATGCTTACTTGCATCTTAAAGTTGAAGGGTCAAATCTTCACTTATCTTTTCAACACGTCTGACCACAGTTCTTCTGGATAATGTAATACTGTCAAATTTGTTGTTTTGTTCTGGACACAGAATGTTGCATCTAGTAAACATTCCTTAATAAATTCAACATCAGAAAATGGCTCGTTGTATTTCACAATTTTGTGTGATAACACCAAACTGGCCTCTGTTGCGGAATCTTGAATTGAAGACTGTTTTGTAAACACAGTTTGTTGTTTCTCTAGACTTTTTACCAACTCCATGCATTTTCTTTTCCTTTCTTCAGATGTTAAATTGTGTCTGAAATTGGGATCTTTTGTCTGGTAATGTCTTTTTAAGTTATATTCTTTAAAAACAGCCACTGATTCGTGACACAGCAAGCAAACAGATTTGTTGTCAACTTGTATAAAACAATATTTGGTAATCCATTTGTCTTTGAAAACACGACACTCATCTTCAATCTTACGATTTTGGATGCACTCATAATAAAAATATCTTTAAATGTTGCAAAATTATCTAAAAACAAACGTGCTTCCGGCAGCGCGAATATAATTATTTCGATTTTGTAAACTCTGTTGCAATATAAATACATAAATTTGTGAATGGAAACTACAAACGTGATGGTTAGTAAAACACACCGGGAATTCCCCAGGCACTGTGCAGCTTAAATTATTGCAAATCGAGTATTTGAGCATTCCATTCGTAGCATATGGGGGGGGGGTATTTCTGACGATACATTATTGTTGTAACGATGTATTATTAATTAGCGCTTTTAGCGATATTCCATTTTATATGAAACATCTTTCTAATATAAAAGAAACATACATCCCGACATAATTTTTAGCAATTTTCAACCTTTATAAAATTATATCGTCTGAGTACTTATAATCATTGAGAAACATTCAGCCAATCAAATTACGTCAATTCTAGTATAGTAAATTACTCAATATTAAACACTCTTATATAAACGTAGTAAAATTTCATTGACTAAATATATATATATATATATATATATATATATATATATATATATATATATATATATATATATATATATATATATATATATATATATATATATATATATATATATATATATATATATATATCAATATTAATATTTAAATGATGTCAAATTGGAAAGAAAATATTGTATATTTAATATATAAGAAAGTCGAATTAAAATTCCAATGGATTTCTGCGTAATATTAATGGGGAAAAAATCTTTTGTGATGATCGTTTGTTTATTTAAAAATATGTTTGAGGGCTGCAAAATATCCAATGGCGGGCCGTAGTTTGCCCACCCCTGTTCTAGATTAAAATACATCTATCTATACATTGTAGTAATATTCAGAGATTGTTGAATTGTGCCATGGTTTAAATCTAGGTTGTCATATAATTTACATCGAGATTGTGATACATTTTATATCTAGTTTGCTATATTCATACATTTACCGGTAGGTTGTTATATGTTATACATTTAGGTTGTTATATGTTATACATTTAGGTTGTTATATGTTATACATTTAGGTTGTTATATGTTATACATTTAGTTTGTTATATTGTTATACATTTAGGTTGTGGTATAATTTATATCTAGCTTGTGATATAGTTTACATCTAGATTTTAATATAGTTTACATTCTAGAATCCTTCCTGTACATGTTTGTGTCCTACCTACCTGCCTGCTTGCCTGCCTGCCTGCATACATACATACATACATACATACATACATACATACATACATACATACATACATACATACATACATACATACATACATACATACATACATACATACATACATACATACATACATACATACATACATACATACATACATACATACATACATACATACATACATACATACATACATACATACATACATACATACATACATACATACATACATACATACATACATACATACATACATACATACATACATACATACATACATACATACATACATACATACATACATACATACATACATACATACATACATACATACATACATACATACATACATACATACATACATACATACATACATACATACATACATACATACATACATACATACATACATACATACATACATACATACATACATACATACATACATACATACATACATACATACATACATACATACATACATACATACATACATACATACATACATACATACATACATACATACATACATACATACATACATACATACATACATACATACATACATACATACATACATACATACATACATACATACATACATACATACATACATACATACATACATACATACATACATACATACATACATACATACATACATACATACATACATACATACATACATACATACATACATACATACATACATACATACATACATACATACATACATACATACATACATACATACATACATACATACATACATACATACATACATACATACATACATACATACATACATACATACATACATACATACATACATACATACATACATACATACATACATACATACATACATACATACATACATACATACATACATACATACATACATACATACATACATACATACATACATACATACATACATACATACATACATACATACATACATACATACATACATACATACATACATACATACATACATACATACATACATACATACATACATACATACATACATACATACATACATACATACATACATACATACATACATACATACATACATACATACATACATACATACATACATACATACATACATACATACATACATACATACATACATACATACATACAATACATACATACATACATACATACATACATACATACATACATACATACGTATATTTATATTTATAACAGCTGTGGCTGTAACAGCTGTGTCTGTAACAGCTGTGTCTGTAAAAACTGCAACAACTGTGGTAGACTGAGTTATTGATTCTGACCAATAAAAATGGAACTAGATGCCTATAATGCAATCCTACCTGATATTACATCACTTTTTAAAAATAAATATCTTATTAAATTTCATTATTAGTATTACATTTTTCCTTCTCAAAATTGTCTTTGTTAGAAATAATTTCTGTTGTACATGTTTGGTTTGTTTGTTTGTTTGAGAACCCCAGGAACTGCGAGCGATTAGCTCTTACTTCCAATGTGCAGTGGGGTAGTTTTTCTGAGCTTTCTTTCACACCCAGGAGACTTCAGCTTTCGACTTAGTGCAATGCTTATTGAAGGAGCCCTCAGAGGGGGTCTATAATTGTATAGATGACATGCTACTAAGCTTCCAAAAGAGAGCCTCAATATAACGGCATGTCATCTACTAAGGTTTTCTCTTGCATGGGTGATTTTTCTAGTAGGCCATTGGTGAGACCCACAGACGCAACCACATGCGTCTGTTATATTTGTGGCGTAGTGACTTTGTATCACAAAGATGGAATATGTCTAAAGTGATTAAGAAAGCGTACAACTTGTATTTTGGCTGCAGGATAGGAGATCAAGATAAGAGTTGGGCACTACACATATGCTGCAATGCATGTGTTGCACATCTTAAACTGTGATTGGTTGGCAAAAGGCAAGGCACAAATTTGTATTGTTGAAATTTAAATTCAACATTTTAAAAAAAACCAGAGCTAATTGGGGAATTTCATTATGATATTTGAAATTAGCGTTGCCAAAATCAATCAGAAATGACGTATTTAAAGTCTGGCACAAAAAATGTTTGATAATTTGTTGACTAGTGTTATCTGAGTGCTCCATACTCCATCAATTATCTGAGTGCTCCATACTCCATCAATTATCTGAGTGCTCCATACTCCATCAATTATCTGAGTGCTCCATACTCCATCAATTATCTTAGTGCTCCATACTCCATAAATTATCTGAGTGCTCCATACTCCATCAATTATCTGAGTGCTCCATACTCCATCAATTATCTGAGTGCTCCATACTCCATCAATTATCTGAGTGCTCCATACTCCATCAATTATCTGAGTGCTCCATACTCCATCAATTATCTGAGTGTTCCATACTCCATCAATTATCTGAGTGCTCCATACTCCATCAATTATCTGAGTGTTCCATACTCCATCAATTATCTGAGTGCTCCATACTCCATCAATTATCTGAGTGTTCCATACTCCATCAATTATCTGAGTGGTCCATACTCCATCAATTATCTGAGTGCTCCATACTCCATCAATTATCTGAGTGCTCCATACTCCATCAATTATCTGAATGTTCCATACTCCATCAATTATCTGAGTGCTCCATACTCCATCAATTATTCATCTTCAAACAGCTGCTGAAGTATTTCTTTAACATTTCTGTGCCTTTGCAACCGTTCAACATTTATACAAGGCTCATTACTAAATTTCATGTTTAAACCAAGTTTTACAAGATATCTGACAAGTTTTACAAGATATCTGACAAGATTTACAAGATATATGACAAGTTTTACAAGATATCTGACAAGTTTTACAAGATATCTGACAGGATACACGTGCTACAACCTATCTGATAAAATTAAAATTGTTCTATCCTTTACTTCCAGGGTGCAAATGATAGAGTTAAAAATAAATGTAGTTTTATTGCAGCAGGAAGAAATTCATATTTGTAGTCATTTCTATGATTGTGCTCCACAGAAGTATGTACATCTCAGGAACACAGGCAGACTGTTGCAAGCACAGAAACATTATACCAAAGAACATTTGTGGTGGCTGGGTCTAATACTGATGGGTATTGGAGAACTATTTAATTTCACTGCATATGGATTTGCTCCAGCATCAGTTGTGGCTCCTCTTGGAAGCACCACAGTTGTTGGTAAGGGTTATTGTCTCACCTATAGTTAAACAGCATGAAGAGATACAAAATAAAAACAGAAATGAAAAATAAAAAAACCTGTCAATACTGCATTTTACCAGTTCAGGCATTACAGGGAGGGAGTTGAATAGCTGTGTGATAAAGGCTGCATGCTCTTGCTGTCACCATGTCATGTACAGGGTGAGTTGATTTTAATTTACCCTCCGACAGAAAAAAACCCAGTCCTTACCGGGGATCGAACTCTAGACCTCACTCGTGTGAGACTAGTGTTTTAACCTCTCGGCCATGCGTCACACAATAAATAAAACAGAAATAAATTCAGAAAAGTGTGGTTTCATAGAAGGCAAAGGTACCAACAATGCTATATATATTTTTTAAACACTAATTGAGACGTCTATAGAGGTAAAAACAGATCTGTACCTTTGTTTTATAGACTACACAAAAACATTTGATAAAGTTAAACATAGTGAAGTTATATGCATGCTAGAGAATTTAAACATCGACAGTAAGAATTTAAGAATCATCAAGAACATGTACTGACAACCAACTGCAGCAATAAAAGTAGAAAATGAATTTGGCCCTTCTCAACAAATAAAACAAGGAGTTAGACAGGGATGTGTACTTTCACCAGACCTGTTCTCTTTATACAGTTAAAACATAATCTGTGTAATAATTGATATCCCAGGAATATCAATGGGAGAACATAACATAAATAATTTGAGATATGCGGATGACACTGTTCTGATTGCAAAAAGTGAGGAAGACCTTCAAGATTTAATTAATGTAGCAGTCACAAAAAGTAAAGAGAAGTGTCTCTTCCTAAATATAAAGAAAACAGAAGTAATGGTTATTTCAAAGAAACAAAATAACGCACCTTGCAAGACCAAAGTGAATGATATAGTATTAAAACAGATCCACCAATTCAAGTATTTACATGCATTGATTACAGCAGATGGAAGAAGTTTAACAGAAATAGGAAGTAGAATAAGGCAGGCAAAAATTACATTCAGAAAAATGAAAAATATGTGTAATATGACCTTGTCATTAGAGAATTAGAGGTGAGAAAGAGAGTTCTGCAGTGCTAAATAACTCTTATACTAACATAAGGATGCACGTCTTGGACAATAAACAAACAGGAAAGTGGGAAATAAGGGCCAATAGAGATGTGGAATACCATAGACTGCCAGAAAAACTAATGTGGAGGTATTGAAAGAGTCAAATGTGAAACAGACCTTAATCAACAATATAAGAAAAAGACAATCTTCATTTTATTTGCCACTTCATGAGACAGGGAGGTTTGAAGAACATAGTCACAACAGGCAAGATTGAAGGTGACAAGATGAGAAAATATGAGACAGTTTAACAACTTGGCTTAGTAGGGAAGCGACAACAATCCGGATACATAATACTGAAGATAGAGAGCTGTTGAGAGCCATAAAAAACATTATGGAAACAACGTACACGTAGCCCTCCTTCAGGAAACAATACCATCACAAACATAATTCAACATCACGGGCTACACACAACACAAACTTAAATGTCTGAAGTGTGAGGGCATTATGACACCAATTAGAAATGATCTCAAGGCCACCGTAGCCAATAGTCCTAATGAAGACATAGACCACCAGAGAATAAAAGTATGGGACAAAAACAGCACCTGGTACACACTACACAATATTTATTGTCACCAACATTATCTACAAGTCTGCCAAAATGTGAGCCTACATTATTGAGAACCATCATAGCTGGCGACTAATGCACATATTCCAACGTTTGGCTACAAGCGTCATAATAACAGAGGACTAGAGATTGACCACATGTGCAACAGTTTCAATCTTTCCTATTACAGATATTTCTGTTTTTCTTTTATATTGCTATTATTTTGGTCTTTTAAATAGAAATCTTTATGTTGAATTTCTGACATGTTGTGTGGAGTCTGTTCATATGTTCTTGCAATTGTAGGTTAACATTGGTGAACTGAAACATGCATCCATCAAATTTTATTGCTTGCATGCATCTATTGAACATATAATAATATTACCATAATGTTATTTTCTATCAATAGTTATTTCTCTTGCTACATTTGATAACATTACATATTAAATAAGCTGTTTTGTTTTGATTTCAGCAAATTTATTTTTATCAGCAATATTTTTGCAAGAGAAGATTCGGTCAGAAAATCTCTTTGGTAAGTTCAGTCCTTAGTTTTATCTCGTTGCATCTATCTATCTATCTATCTGTCTGTCTGTCTGTCTGTCCGTCCGTCCATCCATCCATCCATCCAACTCCATCCAACTTGTGAATAGGTAGAACTTGAGAGTACTTACCCTTTCTGACAATAAGGTTCGGTGCCTCAAAAACATGGTTGTGTTAAGGGATGTTTATCAAAGGCATATTTAGCCCCTGAAGGGAAACATTTAACTGAAGTAATATCGCAGGATTGTCACATCCTGCCAGGGTTGTCACATTCTATTAGGGTTGTCACATTCTGCCAGGAATGTCACATTCTGCCCGGAGTGTCACATTCTGCCAGGATTGTCACATTCTACCAGAGGTGTCACATTCTGTCAGGATTGTCACATTCTACCAGAGCTGTCACACTTGACAATCTTCTAGAATACAGATACATGGACAAGCTCTTCTAGCAGATTTCATTGCTGGACTGTGGATATCATTCATTTACAGATGCTAAATGAATTACATTTACAGAAATATTGTTTCTCCTACAGACTTCAAATGTGAGACCACATACAGAAATATTTGTTTCTCCTACAGACTTCAAATGATACCAAAATGTTATTGATCATTATTTAAGTCTGCACATTCTTTCACTTTTCAGGATGTGCTTTGGCCATCATTGGAGCTTTTCTGCTGGTAACATTCTCAACAAATGTGAGTGTCTTGTCCAACTTGTGTGTTTGTTTACCTCCCTGTTCAAGTAACCAATGATTCAGTACATTCACATACTGATGTGCTTATTTGTTTTCTGCTGGAATTTTTTCATTGTCATTTGATTTGATGCTCATGATTGCACTGAAATATTTGAATATAAGGCCAATATGTTTTGTTTGTATGTGGAAGTGTGTATTTGGAGCCAGTATGCTGAAATGAAATATGTCTAAGGAAGGTTATTAAGAGTCAACAAACTCAACAAAATACGCAGCGAGAACATCAGAAAGATAATAGGTATAACATCATGCATTGAATATATAGAGAAACAACAGAAAAATGTATTGGACGTCATATGAGGATGAACGATTAACTTACCATAAGAGCTTATAACAAGATGGAATCAGGATACAGAGCCAAGGGCAGACAGAGGAAAAGTTGGATAGACAACATCAAGACTATCCTGAATAAACATGACTACACCTCAACCAGAGCAACACATCTGACTCTGAAAGATAGAGTACATCTCTTACACAAACCGCTACGCTCAACAGCAGGTGTCGAAGCTACGACAACACCACCTTTGTATAGACAATATGTTTTGTTAGTTTCATTGATCTTTTAGTCAACCTTCATCTACCTAGCTAATAAATTAACTTCCAAGGAAACATCTGAAATGAATATTCAGAACAGATTGAACAAAATAAGAAATCCTTTATGACATTATAGAATGTCTGAAGACAACCCAATGCAGCCCACATATATTAGCTGTGTGCTATCAACTCTACCAAAAGAATGTGAATAATTAAGAACAACAGAGGAGGGCAGGATATGTTCAAACTATCTTTCCTACAAAGTACTTGTAGATCTATATCTATATATAAGATATCTCTAAACATATCTCCATTATAATCTCTAATCAGGGACTCCTTGCATAAAATAATCAGGAACTATAAATGGCATGTTGCAAAATTTGGACCAAACAAGATGGACCAAAGGTATACAGAGGAGAACAATGGAGCAGGAATAGAATGACGTGCAACACATCTGTGGCACATGTAGAAGATGGCTACAGCGAGGAGTGACATGTTTATGTTGATCCACTAAGCTATGAGGATGTAACAGACCACCATGAGGATGTAATAGACCACCATGAGGATGTAATATATCACCATGAGGATGTAATAGACCACCATGAGGATGTAATATATCACCATGAGGATGTAATATACCACCATGAGGATGTAATATATCACCATGATGATGTAATATATCACCATGAGGATGTAATAGACCACCATGATGATGTAATAGACCACCATGATGATGTAATATACCACCATGAGGATGTAACATATCACCATGATGGTCATGATTCTGTTAATCATTTTTCTGACTTGCTTTATTCATCATGCTGCACTTTGTAAATAAATACATGAGATGCACAATTCTGGTCTCATAGCAAGATATTATATAACCTTCATAGCAAGATATTATATAACCTTCATAGCAAGATATTATATAACCTTCATGGAGATATTATATAACCTTCAGTGATAGCCAAAAACCATAAAAGACACCACCATCATGTGGTGCTTGTGGAGTGTCATGAAAAGAAGTAGTTGTGAAGCTCATGTGAAACACCTGGCTAACAAGTAGTTGTGAAGCTCATGGGAAACACTTGGTTAACACCACTGGGATTGTGTCTGAGCAGTTTATATCAAGGTAATTTAAGAATTTATTGCAACAAAAATATCTATAAATGACATCTCTCAACTCCCACAGCCAAAAAACTTGCTGGCCTGGACTGCTAGACTGGCAAGTCCCATAGCTCACAAAAGTAGTGATAAAGTTTGCAGCTAATCTTTTAAGTACAGTGTGAAAGCTGCACAGAGCTAGAGGGCAGTGCCAAGTGCAGTTACAATTGAGCAAATTAGAAGTGTACATACCCGAGAACAAGCTTCTAGTTATCTTCCTAATGCAGGTGGCATGGAAAATCTTCCTAATGCAGGTGGCATGGAAAATCTTCCTAATGCAGGTGGCATGGAAAATCTTCCTAATGCAGGTCGCATGGAAAATCTTCCTAATGCAGGTGGCATGGAAAATCTTCCTAATGCAGGTGGCATGGAAAATCGATCTAATGCAGGTGGCATGGAAAATCGATCTAATGCAGGTGGCATGGAAAATCGATCTAATGCAGGTGGCATGGAAAATCAATCTAATGCAAGTGGCATGGAAAATCGATCTAATGCACCAGGTGACACAAACAATCAAAAGGCAGAATGCACATGGTCCCAATCCACAGACAAATGTGTGTAGAATCTGAGACATGGACGAGGTGTTCACAATTATAGTCAATGAGACACACCTAACCTAGCCTCTATTGTCACATGCAGGGAGTATCCACATGCATGGGACAATGGATAGTCTGATTACATGAGATGAATTTTCCAGCGGAGAAACACCTCGTATGAGATAGATTAGATGACTTCATAATAATAAGAACAACTCCTTGCCAACCCTACCATTTCCACCCTAGAAACGGTCACCCAAGGACATGTTTTGACCTACGAAGTCTAACAGCACAATAGTTGATAAATGGTTAAAAGCTGCTACACACCCATCGCATAGCAACAGATAAGAATGCTTTCACAGGCTAGAGAAGCCCATCCAAATAAAAAAAACACCAAAAATATTGCTAGGGCTATATTGTGCTATATCACAGCACACACAAAATAGTGCTAGTGCTATACTGTGCTACATCACAGTACACACAAAATAGTGCTAGTGCTATATTATTCTACATCAGAGCACACACAAAATAGTGCTATATTGTGCTATATCACAGCACACACAAAATAGTGCTATATTGTGCTACATCACAGCACACACAAAATAGTGCTAGTGCTATATTGTGCTACTTAAATTGTAGCACACAATACTTCAATCTCTCTGCTAGAAATGACATGAAAATGTGTGCTGTTTATTTGAAAGTGAGCATAAACCAACAAACAAATATTTGTTCAAAGTAAAACTTGTACACAAATTTCATATTATTTTTTGATATTTATTGGACACTGTTTTACAGCAGTCTCCTGCTCATGCACATTTTAGCAGTTGTCCATGACATACCGGTAAATGTTGATATTTTAGCAGTTGTCCATGACGGAAATGTTGATATTTTAGCAGTTGTCCATAATGGAAATATTGATTTTATTTTCTATTTCAGTCTGAGAAAGTCATGGGAAGTTTTGAGATCATCCATTCACTGGCTCAACCAATCTTCATTGCATATGTTGTAAGTGTCTCAAAAGTATCACCTACAAAAACATCACCATCCTCATTGCCACCATCATCATTATTATTATTACCATTCTCACAGAGCGGAGTAAGGCAGAAATGCACACTCTCCCCATACCTATTCAACGTCTACGCAGAATATATAATGAGGAATGTGAGAGAAGACATAACATAATGCTGACTACCACACTTTAAACATCTGTGGATTCGAAATCCCTGAACTATGCTATGCAGACGACATAGTGCTTCTTTCAAATGATATGAAGGGACTGGAACAACTAATCAAGAACACAAATAAATAAACAAATCACAAAACTTGTATTTAAACACTTAAAAAAAGCAAAAATCATGTCAACAGATATAACAACATAATAACCAAAAATCAGAATAGACAATACCAAGATAGAATGTGTGGATAAATTTGAATACTTTGAAGCAAAAATCAACTGTGCAGGAGACTGCATGGCAGAAATAAGGAAGAGATTGGCAATGGCATATTGTAAAATAACACGATTGAAAAACATATGGAAAAACAACAAAATTGCTAATGTTACGAACTTTTATTTTTCCGGTTGCAACATACAGCTGCGAAACATGGACCATAAGTAAAACAGCGGCAAAAAAAAATCAATGTCTTTGTAATGAAATGCTACAGAAAGATACTTAGAATATCATGGAAGGAAAAAAAGAGAAACTCCGATATTATAAACACATTGAAAATTCCAGAATGTTGGTTACTAAATACAATAACAAAAAGAAAACTACACCTGTTTGGTCATATAAAGAGACACAACTGTTTAGAACGACAAATAATGGAGGGCAGAACACCTGGGAAGAGGAGAATGGGCAGACCAAGAAGACGATGGACTGACAACATTAAAGATAACATGAATACATCGTTGGAAAATGCAAGCCGCATCCCTCAAGATAGAGAGGGGTTTAGAAAGCTCATTGGGAAGACAACACTCTGGAAAGAATACGTCACATGACAGCATTGCCAACTTTATAACCATTTTGATCACCATTGAAACTTTCAATATATATTTGTTAGTTTAATGATTGGCTTGTTGTTGTTAGTTTGATGATTGGCTTGTCAGTCATAAGATCATCAGAATTTCCCACATATAGGGTCATATCTCCGTAAGTATATTCACAGTTGAGCAGTACTTACGAGTTTCAGTTGACAAACATTTATCTAAACCTAAGGTTAGCAACCATTTATGGTCAGTGGACCAGATTGAGCATTTCTCATGTGACATAGGACTAATCAATGTTGTTTAGTCCTTTTAAGCTGCACGTAGTTTTTCTTGATCTAGGAGTCAGTACGTGTGCTGCACATAGTGTTTCTTGATATCAGGAGTCAGTATGTGTGCTGCACTTAGTGTTTCTTGATATCAGAAGTCAGTATGTGTGCTGCACGTAATGTTTCTTGATATCAGGAATCAGTATGTGTGCTACTTTTAGATGAGCGTAGCAGGTCAGTTAAAATGGTTTGGCAGGTCAGAAAAGGATGGCTTGATGGGTCAGAAAAAAATGGCTTGACTGGCTGTATGTGCCCACATCTGTTCCATCCACTGTTATATTTATTTCTTGCAGTACCACATTTCAAGTCCAGTCCCGTTATTTCTTCAAGACCAGTCCCATTATTCTGAACTTTAAAAAGGAATCATCACGTTTCTTAATTTTGTTTGTTTGTGCTATATCTCATAAGGAGTTCATTATGTCAGTCTGATCAATTCTCTATTGCTCGAAACAGTGGCAGAACTTACAAGCCTATCTGCTCTCTTGTTGCCTTGAACACCTGAATGGCAAGGCAAAATTAAATGACTGTTTACAACATTGACCATCCCACTCCCTGAAAATGATTCCATTTCTATAAAAGCATTATCCCATCACATCATAGAGGTAATACAGTAGAAGTTTCACCCAGAAAGCATCTAAGCCTTGTTGACCAGGTCTCAATTTCTTTGGAACGGTCACATCATCTGTATGCCAGACAAGCATCTTCCAAACAGACTGTTCTATGGTGAAATGTGTGCAGGTTAGGGTTCAAGCAAAGACCAGGAGAAAGATTTCAAGGACTATTTGAAGACATCTCTCCAGATTGCAGAATTTGATCAAAACTCTTGTGAAAACCACAGCTATTGACCATCCAGCCTTGAACAGTCTGATCAGCCTTGAACAGTCATTATCACCTTTATATCCATCATAATCTTCACCATCACCCTCATCATCATTATCACCATCAACATATTCACTTTCATAACTGTGCTACTGTCAATATCAACATCACTCTCAGCAACATCACTATCACATCTACAAGGAACAATCAAAGGTGGAAGGAGCAGAGAAAGACAAAGAAAATCATAGACATACTTCAAAGAATGGAACAATCATAATTTTTCAATCCTTATTATCACCATTGTCAATTTCATCATCATGAACATCATTATCGTAAATATCATTGTCTTTGCTGTTTCAGTGCCTTGAGGCGATCATTCTAACAAGTCTGTTGATTCTGTTGTACTGCAAGGGAGTGAAGCATGTTCTCATCTACCTCCTTATTTCTTCCATCACATGTAAGCTACAAGTACTTATACCTGATACAATACGCATACTTACACATGTTACATCTTACATGTACTTACACATGTTACATCTTACATGTACTTACACATGTTACATCTTACATGTACTTACACATGTTACATCTTACATGTACTTACACATGTTATATCTTACATGTACTTACACATGTTACATCTTACATGTACTTACACATGTTACATCTTACATGTACTTACACATGTTACATCTTACATGTACTTACACATGTTACATCTTACATGTACTTACACATGTTACATCTTACATGTACTTACACATGTTACATCTTACATGTCTCTTATCTATGGGACACTGCATGAACTACAAAAGACAGTGAGTTTTATTAAGGAGACAGAATTACAGATATAGACATGTTTCAAGTGAACAAAAGAAGAAGAATAAGTCTCTTACATATTGCATCTTACAATTTATGACATTAATTTTTGTTTCCAGATTATAAGCCCTCACATGTTATCATCTCCATAAGCTGCAGTAAGGTTTTCCAGAGCACATTTTTGAATATTTTTAATGATTTGGGGTAGTATTTGTATTTTTTCAATGTCTCCCTCACCATTCTGTCCACATAAACAAATCTGACACAAAAGTATTCAGAAATGGATAGGCAATAAGACTCAGTTCAGTTTGTTTGCTTACATACAATATTGTGTTAGTTGTGTAAATTTTAATTCATAAAAAAACAAGAAAATTTGGGGGGAAACAATAGAAATATATACATACCTAAGCTTGTATCCCAGAAAACTGAATCATAATCCATTTATTTTTGAAATAAAACACATCTGCATATATCGCAATTGACTGGGCTATGAGAAAAAGCACATCCAACACAAATTTAGGAATCAAATGGATAAATAAAACAACATTAGAAGACCTGGATTTTGCCGATGATCAGGCACTATTGAGTGAAAACCATCAAGATGCACAAACAAAAACTGATAGATTAAAACTCATTGCAGGACAAATAGGTCTCCAAATCAATTCAGCAAAAACAAAAATTATGGACTTCACCAATTCACCTAACGAAATTACTTTAAATGGACAACAACTTGAAAAGGTACACAGATTCTCCTATCTAGGAAGCAAATTAACACTCAACGGTGATGTCATGACAGAAATTACAATTCGCATTGCACTAGCATCAAGTGCATTTAACAGACTGTCTAATATCTGGAAGTCAAAGTCAATCAGCACACGCATGAAAATGCGCTTATTTAATTCCTGCGTTATTCCGGTGCTATCATATGGATGTGAGAGCTGGAAAAGCTCTTTATCTTCAGAAAAGAAATTACTGAGTTTCGAGAACAAATGTCTTCGTAGGATAACTAACACCCATTGGAGTGAATTCAAATCGAATGATAAAATCAGAGAAGAGACACATCAAAATTTCATCACAGATGTTATCAGAAAACGCCGTTGGTCCTACATCTGGCATGTCCTACGCGCAGACACCAACAGAATACACCACCAATCTCTTGAATGGATACCTACAGGCAAAAGAGCAAGGGGTAGACCAAAAGAAACACTCAGAAGAACAATACTTAGAGAAAGTAAAACAACCAATATTCATAATATTCAAGAACTGCACAGAATAGCTTTGAACAGACAGAATTGGAGAGATCTGACCTCTACCCTATACGCTAACTTCAGCGCAAAAGGAAAATGAATGAATGAATATATCCTGAACCATTTTGTAATGCATACAAGTATTTATATATACAGAATTACTTATAAATGCCACACTGCCTTGAAGTCAGAAAATTATTACAAAATATGAACTTTTCACAAAATGTTCCATTCTTTATGTGTACATTTTAGTGCCCAGGACTTATTTACATATCCTAAGATATATATAATACAAATTACTATGCCTGATATAAAGTTCTGAATATTCATATTCACATGTGATACTCCTAAAATCATGTTTTTTTTATGTAGATAAGGGAGAAAGCAATATATATTGCATTGGAAATGCCCTCTCAGCTTCATCAATGTTCAAATCTGAATCAGAACTTCCAAAAAAGTCTGATCATAATAATTAAATATTTGGCCTAGAATCATCACCTAAGCTAATGGTGGAATTATTATCTAATGTCTTTTGGAACATTTCCAAAGCCTAACTAGCTGTAAAACATCGAGGAGGTCTAGATTTCATTACTTCAAATACAAGTAGCAATAAGTTACACAAACTGAAAATATAAACACACTTGTTTATATGAAAATATTTTTTGAATTCAAAATGAATGTCTCCAACTTTCGCACGATCAGAAGTACAGCAAATGTGAACGGTTCATTTGATTTTATGGACATCATGATGTTTATAATTTATCATAGTAAATTTGTAACAAAATGTCGATTTCAGCAGCTTATTGGAATATCGGGTCTCCAAAATGTAGATATTAGTAGCTCAGGAGACAAGAAGAGTTTATATTACAAGCCCTCACATGTTATCTTTCAATATTCCAAGCCCCCACATGTTATCTTTCAATATTAGAATTCCTCGCATTGTATATTTTAATATTACAAGCCCCCACGTTATCTTTCAATATTACAAGCCCTCGCATTTTAATATTACAAGCCCCCACATGTTATATTTTAATATTACAAGCCCTCACATGTTATCTTTCAATATTCCAAGCCCCCACATGTTATCTTTCATTATTACAAGCCCCCACATGTTATCTTTCATTATTAAAAGCCCCCACATGTTATCTTTCAATATTAGAACTCCTCGCATTTTATATTTCAATATTACAAGCCCCCACATGTTATCTTTCAATATTACAAGCCCTCATATTTTATATTTTAATATTACAAGCCCTCATATTTTATATTTTAATATTACAAGCCCTCATATTTTATATTTTAATAATATAAAACTCACAGATATATTGATTTAAGGATTACAATTTCTCACATTTGTTCTTCATAATCTCTGCATTAAAAGAGCTCTAGGTTGTTCAGGTTTAGTTAAACAAAAGTCATTTAGTTATAAATGGTTAAACCAGTTATGTAAGGACAAGTCTAGATGTTATTTCAGTTATGTAAGGACAAGTCTAGATGTTATTTCAGTTATGTAAGGACAAGTCTAGATGTTATTTCAGTTATGTAAGGACAAGTCTAGATGTTATTTCAGTTATGTAAGGACAAGTCTAGATGTTATTTCAGTTATGTAAGGACAAGTCTAGATGTTATTTCAGTTATGTAAGGACAAGTCTAGATGTTATTTCAGTTATGTAAGGACAAGTCTAGATGTTATGTAAGTTATGTAAGGACAAGTCTAGATGTTATTTCTTGTATCATCAGCATCGTTGACTGTCATCTCAGCTAAGGCTGTCTCAGGGATGATCCAGCTGTCTATAGTAGGCTTCAACCAGTGGGACAAGCCTGTCTTGTATTGTATGCTGACAGTGCTCATTTTTACTGCTCTAGTACAGATTAAGTATGTCCAAATATTTGTTTTGTTGAAATCAAGTCGCCATTTAGTTTATTTCTTCACTACATTTTAATATTTCATATTAACTTGATTATAATATATTTTCTATTTGCAAATAACTAAATACACACAATGGACAACAAGTTAACAGAAGACACACACGATGGACAAGTTAACAGAAGACAAGATACAGTTTTAACAATTTATTTTAACCTATAGATAAGGGAGAGGGAGTTAATAAGTAATATTAGATATATGGTTGCTGGTAGAAAACTTAAAAGGTGGCTGTACATACAAGTAGAGAACAGTTAATGGACCTTCCCGTATGAGAGAAGTAAAACTGGAAGGATAGACTCCGAGGGGCATGGTATAATTGTCAGATATTTGACACAAAAATAGATCAGAGTATATTAGTCTTTATTCCAACATACAGCCTAATGACAGGTAATCCGTTCAAGGCCACACCAGTTTGATCAGGGAAGATAAAGGGTGTTCTATGCCCAGACCATGGGAGGTGTCACGTCATGGTGACATTATGAAATAGAAACCACACGTGTTCCTGGCAGATGTCAAGACTCCACTACGTCTGATCACTCGCTCTGAAAAAGTAGAATTCTCAAGACCAGCATGTGACGATGTGTCATGACGTGCTTTGGCCCAGGGTTGGGGCAGACTAGTGACCAGTGGGTATCACATGATAGAGAATTTAAGAAAACTATGTAAAAGAAAAATTTGGAAGATTCCAGAAGAACAGGTAATCTGTATAAAACCATGGTAGGACCATACACAAGGACTCTTTTAACAAAAATAACCACTGTGTTTGAAAAGAGGGACTTTCTTCACTAGGATTGATAATCTTTGAACTGGAAGAAGGGCGAGAGAGAGAGATGTGCACATTTTAGCAAGATATTTTCTGTGAGACTGAATGAGAAAACAGTAATTCTGAGACACCATAGTTACCCTGAGAAGTTCTGAGACACCATACATAGCCTGAGAAGTTCTGAGACACCATACATAGCCTGAGAAGTTCTGAGACACCATACATAGCCTGAGAAGTTCTGAGACACCATACATAGCCTGAGAAGTTCTGAGACACCATACATAGCCTGAGAAGTTCTGAGACACCATACATAGCCTGAGAAGTTCTGAGACACCATACATAGCCTGAGAAGTTCTGAGACACCATACATAGCCTGAGAAGTTCTGAGACACCATACATAGCCTGAGAAGTTCTGAGACACCATACATAGCCTGAGAAGTTCTGAGACACCATACATAGCCTGAGAAGTTCTGAGAGACAAGCCACTAATAAAAAATTACTAAGAAAGGTATTTATTTTTAGAAGATAGTCACCATTCGTATGTTCAGAATTGTTCCTCAGATAGAACCGTAATTATGTATATGAACATCAAACAGAAGTGACTCTATTACTCATTTATACAGTTAAGAAGGTGTCAAATAGTGAGAATTGTGTAGAAGCCACAAACTGGATAGGAATCTTAACCTGTAAGGGACCAAAACTTGATATACATGAGGAATATGTAAAACATGGAAGCACTATCTGGTGACCCATAAAAAGATGAAAGAAGAAGACATACTCTGCAGACGTTGCAAGGTAAATGATGAAAATTAGAATACACGCAACATCCTTTACAAACTTCAACAAAATATTGACAAACTATAAGAAAAGTTTGATTGATTCAATCTTCAGATATGTCAATCTGGCAATGAAAAGTAATGATGCCACTGTCGTTGTACCTGTCAACTTTGTCATCTTCACTATCTCTGCAATTTTGGCAGGTAAGTTATTTAACTAACTAGTATCACATTTAATTAACAGTAGCCAAGTTACATCTGATCAGCAGTGGTATTTACTTGACAGTCTTCTTCTGCTGTGTTCAGCATCTGCGGTCATGTTAGAATGTCAGGCCTGTCATCAGGGCAAAGTCCACTGTCTTCTGCAGGTCCAAGCAGCTGCCCCATAGCGCTTTCTAGCGTGTACTTGCACATTTCTTCATCAGTGATATCTCCCTGTCTGCTTTCTGTTCATTGACTATCCATGTTTGACTTCCACATGAATAGCTTGGCTAGTTTTACTCCGAGATAGGTAGGGTTACCTGTGCTAACTCACTTCCATTTACTTGTAGGCTTGCTTTTTTTCTTGGTTGTTTGATAGTGAGACGGTGGTTGTCACAGTTTTGGAGAGGTTGTTTGATAGTGAGAAGATGGTTGTTACAGTTTTGGAGAGGTTGATCTGGACTTCCCAGTTCGATTCTCATTCATCTATGAGGGTGTCAAGTGCAGTCTGCATTCTGTTCTTTGAAGTAGATAGATTGCCTGCCACATTTCAGACAGCAAAGTCTTCTGCTTGGAGGTCCTTTGAAATATAATGTGACAGTTTCTCTCCAATATCATTGTTGAATACTAAGAAGAAGGTAGGAGAGATGACTCCTGCTTGAGGCACTCCCTGTTGGAGAGTAACATGTTTGCTTAGTTTACCATCTACTTTTATTCTTGCTGTGCAGTAGCAGAGGAAATCTTTTATCCAGCTGAACATTTTTCCTTCAATTTTGTTTTGGGGAAGCTTGAAGAGGACTCCATCTTTCCATACTTTATTGAAGGTCTTGCTCAAGTCCATAAAAGTTGCCAGCACTTTTTTCTTCTTTTGAAAAGCATGTTTGATTTCCTGTGCTAGGTATATGAGCTGGCCTTCAGTGCTTTGATTTTTTCCTATAGGCCGACTGTGTCTTGGTGAGCTTTTGGTTTGGTTTTCCTCTAGGTGTTTTTTTCTGTCTGAGAGTAAATTAAAAAACACCCCTGTACATGATGTGGCGACAGCAATAGCACACAGCTACAAAATTCCTCCCTGCAACCCCCTAACAGGAAACATGCATTATGCGACAGTTAACTCGACAGTAATAAAATTGCATATGAGAAGTACAATTGTTAACTTGACAGTAACAAAGTAAAAGTAGACAGGTAATAGTGTTAACTTGACAGAAACAAAGTAAAAGTAGACAGGTTATAGTGTTAACTTGACAGAAACAAAATTGCATATGACATGTATTATTGTTAACTTGACAGTACAAAAATTACATGTAATCATCTGAAGTTTATATGATAACATATTCATCTAAATATCCAAGTTGTATTTCATTATTTTTTTCACTGTGATTTCCAGGTATCATTTTTTATAAAGAATTCTATGGAATGAGTGGCATGCAGATGACAATGTTCCTCTTTGGGTAACTATAATATTGTTTTATTTGATAGAATAATTCTATTTATTTGTTTGATAATATACATACACATAGTAGGGATATTATCTTAATGCAGTCACAGATTTGTTTCCAAGGTCATGTGGTACATATGCCAGATCATTGCCTACCAAAGATGATGGTGAGTTGCAGAAGGGCATACAAGCTCAAGGTGGCCCAAAAAAAAGTGCTACAAGGATTCGTTAAAGCCCTCGCTAAAAGCCTGTGAAATAAACCATGATACATGGGAAGAACTTGTACAAAATAGATCTACATGGCACTTTTGACCACAGTAAAAAATGGTACAGCATCTTGTGAAAACAGGAGAAAAGCAGCAGATCAACAGTAAAGAGTAGCTAGAAAGTCATGGATAGATCAAATCACACCTACAATAAATATCCCATGCCTGTCTTGTCCAAGGATAGATCAAATCACACCTACAATAAATATCCCATGCCTGTCTTGTCCAAGGATAGATCAAATCACACCTACAATAAATATCCCATGCCTGTCTTGGCCAAGGACCTTTGCCACCATGATTAGGCTTATTTGCCATCTATGAACTCATAGTTAAGGACATAACTCTCACTGAATTTCATAAAGTGGAAGTAACAAATGGTCATCATCATGTGATAGACAGACAACAGTAGGATGTGATCATGTTTTAAAATAAGCCTAGTTAGTACAACATTACTGAGAACTGCTTGTTTAGCATGAGTGAGAACTGCTTGTTTAGCATGACTGAGAACTGCTTGTTTAGCATGACTGAGAACTGCTTGTTTTAACCCCATAAATTCTCATTCATCAAACTCGTATTGCATTGGCTAGGGAAGGGTGAGTTTTCTCTCTAGAGCTTTCTTTCATAAATATACATATATATACATACATATATATATATTACGTAATTTCTGTCCTGCCACCATATTCTTTATTGAGAATGTTTGTTATTGTTGGTGGCTGTTATGAAAACGCGATAATTTGTTGTTGTTGTTAGAGATTTGTAAATAATATGTGTACATGTAAATAAAGAATTTAATACTACATATATTGGTGTACATTTGTTTTTGTGTGCATAGTAAAAGATGCGTAAGAAAGTGGTAAAGATGTTTTTTCACAAAAAACAAACAAATTATAACAAACAAAACACACACAAATTATTACTTACCGGTACCTTTTTTTCTTTTCTGAAGCAGCAACACTGTAAAACACACCTAATTCAACAGTATTTATGTTGTTTCATTGCCAAATTATCATAATATTGTTGGGGAAAATAAATAAATCATATAGATTAGCCATAAATCGTTCTCTGAAGCTGTGAAAACTACCTCCCAAGAAATCATCATTCAAATCACAATCCATAATGATTTTACTGAAATTACAATAAAACAAAAGTATAAAAACCTGATTTACTTTCATGGCACCATACCAGTGTGCAGATGTCGGAAATTTTGATATTTCAATGACATTTGATCCGTCACGTCCACTAAACTTACAGAAAAAGAAAGTCAAAATAGCTAGCCAGATTTATCTAATCTGGTAACCAAAATATTAAATATTTGACCTTTTTTTTATTGATTACAGTGTGCCTAGCAATGGTCCTTGTACACTTGACACCTGTATGTCGGAGACTTGTAAACTGTTGTTGAATGCACTAAATCAAAGCGTCCTTAAGGTTAAAGATTTTGCTATTTTCATCAATAGTCATAGAAACGGACTATCAGACTTGTCAATAGCACTCCAAAACTTGGAAATGTTTGTCGAACGCACTAGACCAAAGCGTGGTTATATAATAACTCTAATATATCCATATTATTACATAACATTACATATTTAGTAATAATTACTGCAATTGTCATAGACATCAATGAATCAACACTCGAATCAAAGATCTATTGAATGTGTCACTGGGAAAAATATGTGAAGGATAAACAAAGTGTGACTAAAACATGTGACATAAAAGAATGTTTGATTAAAACATGTGACATAAAAGAATGTTTGATAAAAACATGTGACATAGAAGAATGTTTGATTAACCTTCACCACGCCTATATCAACTCCGGCCGCCGAAAAACAAAATGCTGTCTAGCGCCGTTGGCGACATACCCCATCCAATGAGATATCGTTATAATAGACGCCCCACAGCCTGATTGGTTACTCGGGAACATGCGCTATTGAAGCCGGTTCATTCCTACGTCCGGCATGATCGTTGTAACAATGGCTAGCCAGAAGATACAAATTTTATAGCAATTAATCTGACCATATCTGCACACCGGTACGATGCCATGATGTGACCGGTTTTATAGACCTATCTTTCATCGTATTTTGAATAAAATAACATTTAATCGTGGCTTGAATCATGAATTATTGAGTTATTTAGTTTCACAGCAGTGAATATACAGAATGCAGCGTTGGTTTGGAGACATGTAGATGTTTGATATCGAATATGTTGAAGTGGAACCAAAAATGACTAGACCTAAGCTCAAAGAAGGATTTTACTGCAAATCTACATGTTTTATACAGTTCCTCTGGCTATATTTTGATAATTTCGCAGTGAAAGAACATAAATACAACAGATTTGCTTGATTTAGTTTACAGTGTTGCCAAGGAATTCGATAAATAAGGTAAGTAATTTTTTTATTAATTTTTTTCCTCTTTATTTGTTACAAAATATATGTTTTTTGTGAAAAACGTCTTTACCACTTTCTCATATGTCTGGTATCACACACACACGTACATAAATTACACCAATATATGCATAATTCAATTCTTTATTTATATGTGCAAATATTATTTAAATATCTTTAACAACCAAAAAATTATCACATTTTCAAAACAGTCACCATCAATAACGCACATTTTCAAAAAAGAATCCGGTGGCATGGAGACGTTTCGTATTTTTTAATCTGGCTTGCTAAAGGTTAAAACATGTGACATAGAAGAATGTTTGATTAAAACATGTGACAGAAAAATGTTTGATTAAAACATGTGACATAGAAAAATGTTTGATTAAAACATGTGACATAGAAAAATGTTTGATTAAAACATGTGACATAGAAAAATGTTTGATAATGTTGGTTGGTTTTTTATTAATTCATTCTTTGGTTTTATTTTAGTTGTGCCCTATCGTTTCTGGCCGTCTACTTCATAGCAGTTGGAAAAGGTGCCAGCTCGTACGATGCTGTGCCTGATACCAAATCTCAACATGTGGCTTCGGATCTCATTCCATGTAAGTGCAGTCAATCTTCGATGCTTGATTTCTGGTTGAGTTGTTTGAGGGAAAGAACTATTTAATACTGCCAAGAAAGTTCAAATGTTAGAAACATCAATTGTTTATATCTCTTGGCTTATTTTCTGAGTTTCTCTGCATTTATTGTGCACATTTTCATGTCTAATTTTACTTTTCCATCAACCAATCTTACATTTTTCTTTGACTAAACTTGCAGTCATCAGCCACTGTCTGTACATATTGAAACAGCATGGACAAAGGAAAAAATTAAGATGATGATCCATTTTCTTTGTCCAGATTTTAAAAATCTGGGCTTCAAATTGGATATTGCCAGAAATTAGCACCATTGTTGTGTTTGAAGAATGTTCGTCTACTAATAAAGAACTATCGATCATCGTTAACTGCTAATATTCTCAGGAGGAGATTGGAGCACATGTGGATGTGTTCTGTGCACTTCTCCTGCAACCGCTCTTAAATAATCATCGTGAATATTTGGTGATTTCCACAGGGAGCATGAAGTATGTTGTGATATCGTTCAATCTGCGCAAAATATACCTAGCACATCCGATTTCTGCAGTTCTGTGTACAGTGATGATGATCTGATGACTAACTTATATTGTCTGTAAATATGTCTTGTTTTTTTAACTTATATTGTCTGTAAATATGTCTTGTTTTTTTTAACTTATATTGTCTGTAAATATGTCTTGTTTTTTTAACTTATATTGTCTGTAAATATGTCTTGTTTTTTAACTTATATTGTCTGTACATATGTCTTGTTTTTTAACTTATATTGTCTGTAAATATGTCTTGTTTTTTTACTTATATTGTCTGTAAATATGTCTTGTTTTTTTAACTTATATTGTCTGTACATATGTCTTGTTTTTTAACTTATATTGTCTGTACATATGTCTTGTTTTTTAACTTATATTGTCTGTACATATGTCTTGTTTTTTCAATGTTGATTTCTTTGCTTCATTTTGTCATCTAATCTTTTATTTGTACAGCCTGGATGCTGGCTAATGTGAATATAGGTCAAGTGCAACCTCATGGACATGTGGAACATTTAAAGCATACAGATGGTGACAAGGTACCAATTCTTCGTGCAGATATTTTGGAAACAATTGAAGAACAGACAGAAGGCTCCAGCAGGTATGGTGATGATAGTGACACTGTGTCCATAACATCAATGGACATGCTGGTGGACAGAGAAAAACTGGGACTGGACGATTCAGGTGGTTATCAAGGGAAGTAACTGCTGACAATTTCTTATTATCTGTTGTAGTCCATTTGATCAGTGTAGTGTGAACTTTCGTTCCTTGGACATCCTTCAGTGTATAGTATATATTTTCAGACAAAATATTTGTATAATGATCCCAACATGTGATGCAGAAAAAGAGCATTTCTACAGTTATTCAGTGCTTTTTAACAATTGTGCTGCCACACATTTTTAGGAAATACTTACCCATTGTCACACTATTGTGTGGACATGATACGGTAAGGGAGAAGAGATAATGTTTAGAAATCATTGTCACACTATTGTGTGGACATGATAAGGTAAGGAATTACTCATTGTCACATTATTGTGTGGACATGATAAGGTAAGGAATTACTCATTGTCACATTATTGTGTGGACATGATAAGGTAAGGAATTACTCATTGTCACATTATTGTGTGGACATGATAAGGTAAGGAATTACTCATTGTCACATTATTGTGTAAACATGATACGGTAAGGGGGATAATGTTTAGAAATCATTCCAAAAATCAACCAATAACTAGAACTTTGATACTGAGATGATGTCCATCAGAGATGATATGATGTCCAGCAGAGATGATGTCCAGCAGAGATGATGTCCAACAGAGATGATGTCCAGCAGAGTTGATGTCCAGCAGAGATGATGTCCAGCAGAGATGATGTCCAGCAGAGATGATGTCCAGCAGAGATGATGTCCAGCAGAGATGATGTCCAGCAGAGATGATGTCCAGCAGAGATGATGTCCAGCAGAGATGATGTCCAGCAGAGATGGTGTCCAGCAGAGATGATGTCCAGCAGAGATGATGTCCAGCAGAGATGATGTCCAGCAGAGATGATATGATGTCCAACAGAGATGATGTCCAGCAGAGATGATGTCCAGCAGAGATGATGTCCAGCAGAGATGATGTCCAGCAGAGATGATGTCCAGCAGAGATGATGTCCAGCAGAGATGATGTCCAACAGAGATGATGTCCAGCAGAGATGATGTCCAGCAGAGATGATGTCCAGCAGAGATGATGTCCAGCAGAGATGATGTCCAGCAGAGATGATGTCCAACAGAAATGATGTCCAACAGAGATGATGTCCAGCAGAGATGATGTCCAACAGAGATGATGTCCAACAGAGATGATGTCCAACAGAGATGATGTCCAGCAGAGATGATGTCCAGCAGAGATGATGTCCAACAGAGATGATGTCCAACAGAGATGATGTTCAGACATGAACTTTGAGACAAAGATAATGTCCAGCAGAGATGATGTCCAGCAGAGATGATGTCCAGACATGAATAAGCTTTCAAAAAATGTTTTTTCTCAAACTGTTTTCTAATGAATATTCCATTTCCAATTATTGTGTGCTTGATTTTCCCTAGTTGTGGCAGTGCTACACATGAGGGTCCATCACTCACTCCTGGACATTTGAGTATTACCATTCTGTAAGCTATTACTTGAATCATGTTCCAGTTGTTTCTAAAAATAATTATATTAATTCATCAAGTTCCATGCCTAGTGGCGTAAGCGTTGATGTATCTCTACGATTCTCTTGTCTCTTGTGTTGTTAATACGCTCAGTTGCTGACATTCTCTCATACCACAGTGACAGTAAATTTCTCTCTTTGTCTTCCTCTGTCTCTTCTCCCCTTGATCTTTCCGGTGGTTACTAAATTATAAGTAGATTATATTAGAATATGAACAACCCAAAAGTCTGTGTGATCTATTTTCAGTGCTGAAATCTTCAATGCTTTGATAATATAGCCTTATATTTAACACAGGGAATATCAAAACTTGAAACTAAAGATAAACTTGTCCCACCTTTTCTATGATAGTACAACTAAGTCAACTATTGATTTCTCAAAATATTGCATATGAAATTTCTTCATCATTAATTGTCAAACTCCCACTGGATCACTCTTGCAGCAGGACAGTGGTCTTACTAGATTTCTAGCAGGATGTATTCCAGAGAATGGAATGCATTGTGTCACCATTTTATTTGGGCTAATGGTCCAACACATCCGTCTTTGGTGGGATATGAAATAGTATATTTATGAATATTGCCTATTAGTGCAGTACATACTGTAACTGGGTGGCTGGGGTCGCATCACAATATAGACCATCCATATTTTTACATACTGTACTCCCACATTTTTACATACTGTACTCCCACATTTTTACATACTGTACTCCCACATTTTTACATACTGTACTCCCAAATTTTTACATACTGTACTCCCACATTTTTACATACTGTACTCCCACATTTTTACATACTGTACTCCCACATTTTTGTCAATAAAAAATGATTGTGTGTACATATGTTTATATATTATATATACATACTGTTAAAAAAAATAAACGCAACATTATTTCAAACGTGTACCAACATTTTATTTAACGGAATTATTGTTTCAACCTTGGCATGCAGAAAATTTCAGACTAACTAAACCAAACCCATCTCAAGTCATTCCCAGCAGCCCATTGACAATGCTGGTTCACCCACTGCAGTTGGTTCAGGCAATGCCAGTCTGTAAGAACGGGACCTCTGTAGGATCTTCTAGCTTCGTGCAGTCGGTTCCTGGCCGTTTGATCTGAAAATCGACAAGTTGGTGACATTGACTGGACTGTGGAGGATAGGTATGCAAATTGATTTCTGAGGTGAGGTAGCCAATAGAAGTGGTCTTATTTCAATGATGCCGATTCAATCGGCAGGAGTTGTGACTGTGGGACTGGTGGTTCCATCATATAATTTGAAACACTCTATTCTATACAGTTGTCCTTTTATGAAAGTTTGTCATTTCATTATTATGCCTGTCATTGATTTCCATATTTTTAAGTTATACAACAGTGCTGGTTTGTATTGTATTTTGTGACTTTCATTTGCATACATTTATCATTGTGATCATGTTATTCAGAGTCTTGTATTACCCCTTACTGTAATAATGTGATACTAATTTGTCCTTATTGATCAACCTAGATTTGTGAATGTTGATGATATTGTGCTTTATGGTCTTGTGTTATATGATTGGGAGGGATATAAATACACATTTACATAACATAGTAATGTTATATAGTATAAATATACATAACATAAATAAAATAATATAACATGGGCTTTCTAGCCCAGTGGTTTACTGTTCAAATTCCAGTAGATTGCATTTGTTTTTTCTGCATTGGTAACTTAATAAGTTACAAAATCGATATAAATAATAAACTGAAAAGCATTTATAGATATCTATGTGGAATATATATTTATAGGTGTTGAATATATATTTATAGATATCTGTGTTGAATATATATTTATAGATCTGTGTTGAATATATATTTATAGATATCTATGTTGAATATATATTTATAGATATCTATGTTGACTATATATTTATAGATATCTGTGTTGAATATATATTTATAGATATCTGTGTTGAATATATATTTATAGATCTGTGTTGAATATATATTTATAGATATCTATGTTGAATATATATTTATAGATATCTGTGTTGAATATATATTTATAGATATCTGTGTTGAATATATATTTGTTAGTGTCCGGTCAGAGAAATCTATCTTGTCAATAATAAGACTATGTTGGCTATTTATGATATATTTATTTTGAACATGATAGTGAAGTATTGTTGACAGATTTATGATCTATCACATGAAATAAGGAGTGGAAGAGATTAAGCAATAAGGAGTGGAAGAGATTAAGCAATAAGGAGTGGAAGAGATTAAGCAATAAGCTTAATAAAGCTTATATAACAAATTTTGGGTAGAGACAATTTGTGAAAATATGTGAATATCTCGTGCATGTAAGAATAATTTCAGATCTCTGTCTGCCTATATTCCTTCAGGTTGTAGAATATTTTTGGTTAAAATAGAGGTACTGTAGAATAGAACAAGAAAATAACTCTTAGTGGGCCACGGACAAAAACAGAAAATAGGGAAAATGACAAATGGGTTGTCGTTGGTCCACTATGAGTTTACAGATAATTTATATTAATAAGATAATCTCAGACGAGAGTAATTTTTTATGTAAGAATCTCAGACGAGTGTAGTTTTTCATGCACTTACTAACCAGAACATGTCCATATTGTGTAAACTGTTTACACTTAAATGCAATATGTATGTAACATCCATAGGTGCTCCAATCTCTGCCTCAAAAAATCCCAATACATCAGTGCTCCAATCCGTGTCTCAATAAATAAATCAGATCATACACAAGACACATCCATAGGAGTTCCAATACCTGCCTCAATAAATCCATCCCAGTGTAGCCTTTGAGTTTTCTGGGTTCTTGAATGCATCTTGTATCTCTTGAACATCTACTATTTCCTAGGCATCCCATCTGGCATGTACAGACAACTGATCAGGCTAGCTCTGTAGCTCTCATTTGTTTAAACAAACAACTGGCCAGATTTATTAATCTACAGCTGTTAATTTCATTTTTTTATTTGATTTAATGAGAGTATATTAATTTAGTCTCTGGTACACTGAATAATCATCTTCAGATTTTGGGTTTAGTCCCAAAATATTCTCTCTTCCATTGTTGTCTGAGATGTAAAAATGCATACCTCATGCACATTATATGAAGGTAAACATTTACAAAAGGCTAAACATTTATGTGAAGGTAAACATTATGTAAGGTAAACATTTATGCGAAGGTAAAGAGCCAGAACTAATTCTGTGATATTTACAATTTTCTGCCTAAAGGATCCAACATGGCATTCTTGGGTCATTTTGTCCTCACTCCTTAGTTACCTCTTATTATATACATTCACAGTCACAATATTACTTTTATATTCATTGTAATTGTCTTTCCCCAGGTGAATGATTGTTGATCGCATTCACACTTGCCGTTAAGCGTAGGGGTGGGAGAATAAGCTGTCGTTCCAAGGTCAGATGTGTCACCGAGGTTGCATTTAGTCCATGTTTGTTCAATGCTATCTTGATGTTTTCTATCCACCGTTTTCTTGGTCTACCTTTGGCTTTACGCCCGAATATTCTTGTATTATATGCTCTTATTGGTATTTGGTTTGGCTTCATTCTCATAAGGTGACAGAACCATTTTACTTGCTGTCTCTCAATATGTTCGATACATGATATTATACCAACTCTTTTCCTAATTTCTTATTTTAACTAGTTTGTTAACCGTTGCAGCTTTTCTCAGACACTTCATTTCACATGTGATGATTTTTATTTTCTGCGAAGCTGTTAAAGACTATGTTTGACATTGGTAGCACAGTGTTGGTATAAAAATTGTAGATTTTTTTTTTTTAATTTCCATCTTGATCTTTGGATGAAGAAGTAATGGTGAAAGTTGGTAAGTCACTGTGTTTGCTTTCTGGCACCTTGTTTCTATTTTTCTGTCTAGTCTTCCATCTTTGGAAAAAATGCTGCCTAGGTATTTAAATTCTTTGGCTTGTTTCACTTTGGTGTTATCTATTGTTATATTCATTCGCAGTCACAATATTTCTTATGATATAACATTCACCTCACAATATTACTAATGTTTACTGCCATGTCAAACCCCGGCCATCACAGTTTCTATTCTTGGCTACCTTGTCAAACCCCAGCCATCACAATGTTACTATTTTTTACTACCATGTCAAACCCCAACCGTTACAATGTTACTATTTTTGGCTACCATGTCAAACCACAGCCATCACAATGTTACTATTTTTGGCTACCATGTCAAACCCCAGCCATCACAATGTTAATATTTTTTACTATCATGTCAAACCCCAACCGTCACAATGTTACTATTCTTGGCTGCCATGTCAAAACCCAGCTGTCACAATGTTACTATTCTTGGTGCCATGTCAAATGCCAGCAGCACTTCTGCAGATACTTTTAAGATGATTAATATCAGCTGTTTGTGTTTATACAAGTTATAATATCAGCTGTTTGTGTTTATACAAGTTATAATATCAGCTTTAATTGATTATACAAGTAAGCTTCCTCTCTTATATCAGTTATAATGTCAACTTTTTCATCAATTTTATTCAATATATGTCATCATATCAGCTTTATCTGATTCTACAAGCTATACATTGCTGTTATTACTGTAATCATTATCTTTTACTGGTAGTGTATATTGTAAAATATTTGACTATAATGCAATAATCAGATGGAAAAAATGTGCAGAAAATAAGCTCAATCTCAAATGACTGTGCTGATCAGTTACTGTGCCCATGAGCCAAGTCAACTTGATGCCTTGACCAGGTGTCTCATCTAAGTCATTGATTTCTCTGTGATGTATTTATTGTGTGTTGTCGTCATAGTGATATTTTACCATTTTATTACACTGACTAACAAAAAAATAATTTTTGAACTTTCTCTAACATGTCTATATTTTTCTTGTCACTTTTAATGCGCTGTTTTTAAATCTGCAAACCGTTTTTCTCTATCAGGTCGGGATTTTTAGAAATACGCAATTGAAGTTTTTTAACAATACCTACAGTATTACAATATCATTCGTAACAGACGGTGTTATGTAGGCTTGAATTTCTTTGCTGACGACTTCCGTCTGTGAATGAATGACAAGTAGTACATTGCAATGAAGTATCCAACAGCAAACATGGTCACACTCCCACCATCCTTGATCACGTGAGTCCATCAGGGGGCGATAACTTGATGGATTCACTCTCCATGTTCATCACTGACTTGGCCAAGGTTGTCAGGGGAAAAGTCAAGATGCAAATCGAGCATATGGATTTTGAGGAACATGTTCTAGCCCATAATTCTGTATGCATCTATACACTACTTGACAATATCCACATAGTCAACAGATTTATGATTTCCCAGAAAGTTATCAACAATAGATTTGAACTCCTCCCCCCGCCGAAGACGGATGTGTCGGGCCTTTGGCGCAAATAAAACGGCGACACAATGCATTTCCATTCTCTGGACGATATCCTGCTGGATATCTAGTAGTACCATTATCCTGCTACAAGAGAGATCCAGCAGGAATTTGAGAATCAACGCTAGAGAAGAAGAATAACTCTTTCCATGCACGACATTCACAACCATGTAACTTCCTTTATCTTTGCATCGCTAACTTGAGGAAACTTTTCTCGAAGATAAGTGAAAGCTTTTCTCCATTTATCTAACGCTTTTACAAAATTCTTCATGAGCCCCAACTTTATATGTAACGATGATAAAATTGTCTTTGTTAACTAATTGCTGGTGGAGGACATTTTTATGTCTCAGCTACACATGATCCCTGATAGGCCACACCTTTTTTGCATAATGTTCCTGTCTGTTACGGCTATCCTATTCACATAGGAAAAAACAAAATTTAGTATGCCCAGTCTACATGCCCGTGAGAATTACAATGACGTTTAGGTCTCCACAAATCCGCCACTGGTAGTCATTGTACTTTATTTTTGCCAAAAGTATAGCCATATTATCATACGTTCCTTTCATATGAACTGAGAAGGCAACTGGAATTGATGAAAATAAATTTCCGTTATGCAATAAAACAGGTTTTAGACTAGTTTTGGAAGCGTCAATGAAAGGTCGCCATTTGTTGATTATGGGCTCATGACTGAGGTGCACCATTAGACCGTTTACATCTTTGTAATAGCAAATGTCATCATCAACCTCAAAGTATTGAACAAGTTCTCTGTTGCTATGAGGAAATTCAGACATTGGAGTATTGGGTGCTAACAGATTCCATTTTTTGAGTCGTGAACAAAGTAACTCCGCTTGTCCTTTGGTACGAACGAGATCACGTATTAGATGTGAAAGCTCTGAATGGTTTAATTAAGTGAACACCATCATTCACTGATATATAATCCGAGTCAGAATTAGTTTCTAACACAGGTGAATTATCACTTTCTCATGGTTCACTCACATCCGACGGATATTGTTCTAGTATGTTGGGTATCGGACTTGTGGTAGGATCATGAGGCAACGGTTTCGTAACTGATTCAATATTTGGGTAAACCACAGACTTTCTTGCTTTAAAAGTGAAACCATGGATATTTGTCAAGCAGAAGTAACAATCAGTAGCATGATTTTTCAGTTCATGCCGTATTACTGGAACTCCAAAAGGCATCGACTGAAACTTAGGCAATTTTCATAACCGACCTGCCAATATATTAGCACAAGTTGAAAAAACAGCATTTGGTTTCCAAGATTTATTTGCATCATCAAATTTCGAATCTAAATAAAGTTCATATGTTTTCTTTAGTAATGGTGTAAAGTATTTCTTGTGAACACGATCGGTAAAATATCCGCACGAGTAACAGAACAAATCAGCAGAATTTCTACAACTTCTAGAAGCCATATTTTGCTCAGAATTATTTCAAAATACAGAACTGTTTGAAAAATACTACAACATACGCCAGACATGTTTTAGCAGTATAAAAAGTAGAATTATTTTGCATTTTAATAATTTTTTTAAAGTTACATAGTATAAATGAAACGGAACATATAATGGTTTTCCAAAAAAATATAAATTCACAAATATCTTAAGAACCCGATGTGATCGAGGTAAACGGATTTCAAATATGAAATTAGTGATAGAAACTGACCTAAGAACACTTATTTATATATATATCAGAAAGTAAAATGTTGTTGGACAGTGTTATAAGTTTACAATCTGTGCTTATACAAATATATTTTGTTGAGTTATTTGTGCAATCAAAATTACTGGTTATAAATATTTATACATCTATAAATACTTTATATAAATTATGTCTATTGTCATTTTTATTTATAAATTAAATAAAGAATACAATTTACCTAGAATTTAGAAAATAGATATTTTCAAAACAAATCTATGTGTTTTTGTTTTGTTTTTTTAATTGTTAGTCATCAGGTCATCATCTCTGCACATCTCCATAGTAGCTCCGATCTCCACTCGAGTGCACCCACCATTGAATAGTAGCTCCGATCTCCACTCGAGTTCACCCACCATTAAATAGTAGCTCCGATCTCCACTCGAGTGCACCCACAATTAAATAGTAGCTTCTCTGATCTCCACTCGAGTGCACCCACCATTAAATAGTAGCTCTGATATCCACTCGAGTGTACCCACCATTAAATAGTTACTCCTATCTCCACTCGAGTGTACTCACTAGTACATGATAAATAGGTTCTCCAATCTCTACTTTAGTGTATCCACCATTAAATAGGTGCTCCAATCTCTACTTGAGTGTACACTTGGACAAGTGGGAAATTAGAAGCAACAGAGATGTGGTTCTATAGAAGAATGCTGAGAACACCATGGACTGCCAGAAAATCTAATGTGGAAGTGTTGAAAGAGTCAAATGCGAAACAGATTTTAATCAATAATATAAGAAAAAGACAATCTTCATTTGTTGGCCCCTTTATGAGACAGGCAGGTTTGGAGAACATAGTAACAACAAGCAAAATTGAAGGCAACAGAGACAGAGGGCGACAACGTGAGAAAATATAAAACGTGAGACAGTTTGACAACCTGGCACGGCAGGGAAACAACAACGACCTTGATACATAATACTGTGGACAGAGAGCTGTGGAGAGCCATGACCACCTACGGTAGTCGGCATGGCACCTGATGATGATGATGAAATGTCGCAAACGTGTGGTTTGGTCACGTGATGAAGCATGATTTACTTTTCAAAACAATCCTACTTGGAACACTTGAGGATATAGGAAGAACGGGAGGTGAAAAGAAAGTATGGATTGATAATATTAAAGACTGGACAGGATTCAGATTCAACACACTTAAAAAAGGAACTGAGAACAGAGAGGCATGGTGGGATAATTGGTCGGCCCGTTCGTTTCTCTCCACCCTCGCGTGTCCGAGGACAAAGATACGTGTTAGTTTTTGCAGTGATGTCCGCATTTTAGCTCTCTCTAATGACTCCACCCATCTCCTACATACATCACCAGTTTTTACTTTCTGAATCATATTCAGTGAGTCACATAGTATAAAATAAAGTAACCCATAGCATTTATTAATGCTGTATGGGTGTGAGATGTTAGCGATCTCACATTTCAGAGGCTCTGCAAATGAGGGCGGTAGTCATCTCTCCCTCGCAGTCTTTACTTCTCGGATTAATCCGGTACCTGGGTTAATCTGGCTTCGTGTACTGTTCTTACTTTTTGATCTGGCTGTTTAGGCACATGACCATTGGTAGTGGCGGATGGCCGACCCGTCCGTGTAAATCACATTTGTGTTATGACGGTCTTGACTGCCTCTTGAAAGATCGTAGGAATAGGTATCAATTTCTCGCCACGAGTTATGTCTTCTTGAGCGTAGATATGTTTAACGGTATCCTCGGCCCAACTCATCCACGATTTGTCTCTCTTGAGGCTGTATCCCTTCACACGAGGGAGCTCGCTGTGCAGTGGGTGGTCTATATGAGAACTCACTCTGAGGTATGCACTGGCACGCCACATATTAATTCTATGATATATGCTCGAAAAATCAAGGAGAAATCTCATAGCAACACAGTGTGTGTCCCTTGTACAATCGAGAATGATCTGTTTCGTTTTGAATTCTCTCAATCTGTGTGTGACTGGCGGTGATAGTGGCGCCTGCGTATTTAATGACGGAGGCCAAGAGCCTTATATAGGCCTAAGATTACGAGCTGTGATTGTGTAGTGTAAGCCGCTGCCATCACTATCAGGGCTGAAAGTTCTTTGCGGGCCTTTGCGATAACATGATCAACTTGTTCCCGGAATACGCACTACGATCAAATCGCACGCCCAGGTATTGTAAGGATGAGGTCCTGATTATATCGTACCCTCTCATCTCCGCCATCGGTGTCGCAGACTTTACGATGTGATTGTTAAGAGAGAACCATGTCAACGCAGCCTTCTCTTGGTGGATCAGTGCCCCTGAATCATCACACCAGGAGGCGATACAGTCTAGCTTATACTGCAGTGATCCGACAGTTTCTCTTCTAAACTTTCCCTGTCTGTACATTAGGGTACTTGCGTTTCGCTGATGATATTGATCTTATAGCTGGGTCAGAACAATCATTGCAAGAATTAACATCAAAGTTGGAAAAAGTTACCAGCAAGTACGGAATGGAAATCAATACAGATAAGAGCAAAATCTTGGTAAACAGCAGAGACACAGAAAACCAGACTAATATCATGATGAATGAACATAATCTTGAGGAGGTGAATACCTTCAAATACCTCGGATCCAGTATATGCAGCGATGGTAAATGCAAAGCAGAACTAAAAATAAGGCTGGAGATGGCTTTAGCGTCCTCGTCAAGGCTAACTGTGATTTGGAAAAGCAACATCAGTGTTGGAGTGAAAATCAAACTGTATAAGTCGCTGGTGCTTTCTGTTGTGTTGTATGGTTGTGAGAGTTAGACACTCACTGCGGACATGGAGAGAAGATTACAGGCTTTCGAGTATATATGCTACAGAAGAATTCTACTAATTTCCTATAGGGAACATAAGACCAATGTGTACGTAAGAAATAAAGTAGAGATGTGTGCAGGTGTCCAGGAGCCATTGCTTTCAATATAGTGAAACGACGAAAACTAGCATGATTCGGACATGTATGCAGGCACGATTCCTTGTCAAAAACAATACTGCAGGGAACTGTCGAGGGTGGAAGAAGCAGAGGAGGACAAATAAAGACATGGACAGACAACATCAAGGAATGGACAGGGCAAGATATTTCCACACTCATCCGCATCGCTGAGGATAGAATTCGCTGGAGGACTCTGTGTGCTGAAGCATTCAATGTGGTACCCCTACGACCCTGAAGGGTTATGGGTTTATTGATTGATTGATATCAGGATATCATCCGCAAAAGATACTGTTCTATCTCCTTCCGTCGAGCTGCTACTGTGTGATTGCCACGGTGTATACATTGAATAATACGGGTGAGAGGAGAGATCTCTGTGGAAGACCTGGGTGTATTGTTATGGGTTTAAATCATCATCATGTAATATATAATGTAATAGATCAAGGCGAACCCAAATATTATTATCACGTGACAACTACTGTCCAATCGTCTCTTATACGTCTGGCTCTCAAAATGGTGGCGATGGAACATAAACAGTTGATGTACAGCATCCTCGGCGTCCTATTTTCTTTGTCCACTGCAGCTCTGATTGACAATGCAATTAGGGACGTTGACCCATGTGAAGATGTCTGCCTAAAAACATATCCAATGCATACTTACGATAAGGTAAAAAAAATTACCGTCATAAGCTGCCTTTGAACTTACTGCCGCGTCTAGTGAAGTCTAGTCTCTATGATGGTTCTCATAATTAGTAAATAAAAAAGGCACTTATTTTCTGTGTTGTGTCCGCTCAATTTGCAGCAGATTTCAATACTAAGCATAGCCAAAATTGTTTCCATAACTCATAGCAAGACACAGATGGAAAGTTGCTTATAATAGAATATCGATGAATATAACGGATTAATCATTAATAATTATATGCGTGCAGTAGGATTTTAAACGTTTTAGTTTTAAGTATCTGCATCCTTTCTCGTTATTTTATCTCTCAGTTTTCTGTCTCACTTTTTGAGGACGTTTTTCTCTTATTCTTTTATGCACATACAAACACCCAATTTTATCCGACAGATCGTCCATATGCATATGGCAGCTACGAAACCTTTCATCTCACCATATATCCTTCATACACGCATGGCTCCTAATTATAGCCTGATACTTTCATATACAGATACTTTGTGTGCAGATGACTCAACTCAAACCCATATGTCTTTCATACACAGATGACTGGCCACTATTGCCTAGGTCTGCAATACCTTGAGAGACAAAGTCACCTACACATGGGAGGTCAATACACTCAGTTTCAATGAAGCATAGTGCAATCTTTGTTAGGTCCCTTTGCAATGAACCACAGGAAGAATGTTATATATAAAAGGCTATCTATACATTACATCAACAATTGTTTGGAAATGTTTTACCCTTTCCCCCTCGACCAACAACTATCAACAATCCAGGGAACACACTGCTTAATAATATCAACATTAAAAATTTAAATAAATAGCTTTCTTGTTAGAATTCAACTTTTAAAATTAATGCAAAAAACATGGAATTTCTCAGATGGGAAAAAGAATTTGGTCAGTTCCAACTCCCACAAAAATGTGAGAAGAATGAAAATCATCCATCTACATCTTCTTCTTCTGTGTTCGTTCTCAAACTCCTGCAGATTAGCAGGATGTAGCCCGGAGAACGGAATGCGTTGTGTCATGGTTTACAGCATTGCTGCGATATCTGCGCCTTTCGGCCTGACACATCCGACTTCAGCATGGCTTTGGGTCACTGACCCTATATGGGATGGAACAGCCAACTCCATCCCATAACCTCCTTAGTCGCCTTTTACGACATGCGCGGAAGGTAAACAGTGTTGCTATTCTTTGCTCCCCTTTCGGGCCCGGCAACACACAGGTGATCCATCTACATTACATTGACATGCTGCTACTCAAGTTCATTTGGGGGCCTAAAAGTTCAATAATTAGTCTATATGAAAATCAGTGTTGCTATATCTTCTTTTTTTTTTCAATGTTCAAACTCCTAGAATGGTGTAGTTTGGAAAGCGGAATGCGTTGTGTCATGGTTTACCACTTAACTGCGATATCTGCGCCTTTTGGCCTGGCAGATTCAATTTTAGCAATAATGTTGCCATATAAAATATACTTCTGTTGGTCATAAGGATAAATTTTATAAAAGTTGCTTGTACATCCATGCAATATGCTTGTACAGAATATAAATATAGGTACTTGTAAATAGATCTGACATTATTTCCTTTACAATAAAAACATGTGATTTATGGAATCTAGATAGTGATTTATGGAATCTAGATAGTGATTTATGGAATCTAGATTATTCTTCGTATGGTCCATGCCATGTGGTATTGATTATCATGTCTTTCCACGACCTTCTCTTTTATGTGCTGTCAGTTATTCCTGTACCAATGTCCTCCCATGCCACAATGCTAGGTATTCAAGCATCTTCTCTCTTGGTTTTCCCCTACCCCTCTTGCTCTTCAACTTGCCTGTAGTTACAATGTGTTCCATGTTTCCTCTTCTGATGATGTGTCCATAAAATGTGGACTGTCTCTTTCTGATGCGGGTAAACAGTATTTTTTTAAAAATTAACTTCTTTCAAGATATCTTCCTCATCACTCTTTTTATCTGTCCATGGTGTTCTTAACATTCTTCTATAAAACCACATCTTTACTACCTCAATATATGTTTCACATTTTTCCTCAAAATAAAATAAACTATAAGGCCTTATCTAAATGTAAGACATACAAAGTAGCAGCACTACTTTACATTGTTCTGTCACTCCTGATACTGACTTCAACCTTGCTTGCCGCTACTATGGTAACTGTTTTGACTATGAAAATTATGGTAACCCTATTTATCTCCATCCAACTTATAGTTTGTGTTTCATACACTTCTGTCTTTGTTCTCAAACTCCTGCAGATTAGCAGGATGTAGTCCAAACAATGAAATGTCTCATGTTACGGTTTACCATGATATTTTTTGCTTGTACGATTTTCTATCGTATAGTGTGACCAAGTGTACACAGCGGCCTATCTTTTTTCTTCTTGTGGCTGTCTATCTTTGGCATCTGGACCTATAGTATTAGATTTGATGTTTCCAACCTGTGTGACATTTATACTTGTGTTATATTTGATGTTTCCAACCTGTGTGACATTTATACTTGTGTATTAGATTTGATGTTTCCAACCTGTGTGACATTTATATTTATGTGTTAGATTTGATGTTTCCAACCTGTGTGACATTGATACTTGTGTTAGATTTGATGTTTCCAACCTGTGTGACATTTATACTTGTGTTAGATTTGATGTTTCAAACCTGTGTGACATTTATACTTGTGTTAGATTTGATGTTTCAAACCTGTGTGAAATTTATACTTGTGTTAGATTTGATGTTTCAAACCTGTGTGACATTTATACTTGTGTTAGATTTGACTTAATTTTTGTGTTAGATGTGACATTTATTGTTCTGCTAAATGTGACATTGATCTTAGTGTTAGATGTGACATTTATACTTGTGTTATATCTGAAATTTATACTTGCGTGTTAGATGTGACATTTATACTTGTGTTATATCTGAAATTTATACTTGTGTGTTAGATGTGACATTTATACTTGTGTTATATCTGAAATTTATACTTGTGTGTTAGATGTGACATTTATACTTGTGTTATATCTGAAATTTATACTTGTGTGTTAGATGTGACATTTATACTTGTGACAAATGAACTGAAGGGTTTTTGGAAGAAGGGCCTATCACAAATTTCTGTTAAAATTAAGTTTTTTGGAAAATATGATGATAGTATATATTAAATGTTCAGAAAATATAGAAAAGTTCATACAATCTTGAAATTTTTTCTGCACTTAATAACTTTTGATGGAATTTTGTTGAGAAGTTTACAAATGTGGAATATTCCCTTCTTTTACTAAGCCCTTCAGTTTGTATACAATCGTATAATGAAACCTGCTGTTGTCTTTAGCATACTACGTGTACGTTACTTTTTTTAAAAATCATTGTAAAATATTTATTTCCTTATAAAACAATTTAGAGTCGGCCAAGATACTGCTGTAGCCGAGGATGTCGTTTGTACTCAATCATTGAACTGCTTAGAAAAGGGGCGGAGATTAACGATACCATCAAGTCATGCTCAGACAGTACGCACATTCTTATTGCTCATTCATCTTGTTAGACATTCTTCTTCAGCGTTCATTCACAAATTCCTGATGGATCTGTCTTGTAGCAGGACAATGATTCTACTAGATTTCCATCAGAATGTAGTCCGTAAATTGGAAAAGCATTGTGTTTCTATTTTATTTGAGCCAATGGCCTTAGAAATCCATCTTCGGTGGATGTAGACATAAATTCACATCCTGTAGGAACCCAGATTAAAAATAGCCTACTTCCCCTGGCACAATTTGTTTGCTTTTTTGGCATAGGCCTATAACTATTTTATTTATTGAGTTATTGATTTCAAATTCAGAGACAATAGAGATAAGTGGATGCTGGATATGGTGATGTTGTTTGTTTGTGTGTGTCAGTGGGACTACCAACATAGACAATAGCAGAAACACATGCACATAAAGAACTCACAGTTTCCTGATAGGCCTAGTCTAGACCTAGTCCACTCACGGGGTCAAGGATGATGATAGCCAGAAAACCCGGACTACTGATATAATTTACGTCACCATTATTATGAAATATTATCCACATTTCAGTTATTTTAGCTTAATCTACAATAGCTAACACATTCAAGCCTTCAAAATCTCCTTCGATTGAATCAGTATCCAAGAAGAATAGGCCTACACGAACAATGGCTTTCCAAAATTAAGTAAACATTGTGGCTTGGCTTCCCAACGTTAATAGACCAAATGTAATGTACGAATCTTTCAAATACTGCTGAAAAATACAAGGACAGTAACTCTAGTAAAGAGTTGTTGCAAAATCATGATCGGAAAGATCATGTGAGATTGTTTACCATGACAACAAATGGCTAATTTGAATGTCACATACACTGCCCTCGTGTTTCTATTGGAGAAAGGAAATATGTGACATATGCAGCCGGTGGGTGGCTGTAGGTTAATCACATGCATGTTCTGGGAGAGAAATGGAAGAACAAAATAGCAACACTGTGATCTGCCATGCATGTCATAAGAAGCAGCAAAGGCTGTTGGGTTGTCATTTGATGTCCAATCCTGTAGTTCAAAGTGACACAAAAGTTGGATGTGTATCTTCTTCATCGTTCTTCAGTCAGATATCAGGTTACAGCACCAATATCTGGATGTGTATGACCGAAAGGCACAGATATCACAGTCAAGCTGTAAACTGTGACACTTTCTGATCCAAAGGGCTACATCCTGCTAACCAGCTGGTGTTTGATATTAAAGACAAAGATTTTTCCATCAAGCCTTGCTCAGACAGTATGTTAATATTACCATCTAGTCGACATTTTACGTCATCATTCTTTCAGTTTTTGAAAATTAATTTTGTTATCACAACCAACATTCCATCTAATTTTTTTCTCATGTGAGTAAATCTTAAGATGCCGGAGCAGTAAATATTTCTACCATGAGCGGGTACGGTTGTTACTACCTAAAACAAAAAAATCAAAGAAATTGGTCAATTTATAGTTCTTTATGTGTGAGGGTTGCTATATTTTATTTATGTGTGAGGGTTGCTATATTTTATTTATGAGCAGTTACCTTCTAATTATGTGCTCAGTCGCTCACCCGCCATGTTTTAGAGAATATTGATCACAAGACACAGTTTTAGTTTGACAGGACATGAAAGATTATCTAAGTCAGTGGCTACTAAATTGTTCAGATAAATGGCACACTAGAGAAAATCTGTGACAGATCATGCATGCCTTCATTTCTGATAGTGTATCTTGTAACAACTGAAATGGTCAAATCTCATTGCAACAACTTGGCCAGAATCAATGTAATATGTATGTAGTGTAACAGAAATATGCTATATACAGCACACACAGATAATGGTGATGAAAAAATTGCTTTAGCTGTGAGAAAATAGCTCCTGGCAGCACATGTCCTCTCTGACAAAAGCATAGGTTGTTCTCAGTTGTGTAACTCAGTTGTGTAACTCAGTTGTGTAACTCAGTTGTGTAACTCAGTTGTGTAACCGTGGAAACACTGAGACTCTTATAAGGTTGCAAATGCATGGATGTAAAAGTGGGGGTGGATGAATGCATGGATGTAAATGTGGGGGTGTATGAATGCATGGATGTAAAAGTGGGGGTGTATGAATGCATGGATGTAAAAGTGGGGGTGGATGAATGCATGGATGTAAAAGTGGGGGTGTATGAATGCATGGATGTAAAAGTGGGGTTGTATGAATGCATGGATGTAAATGTGGGGGTGGATGAATGCATGGATGTAAATGTGTGGGTGGATGAATGCATGGATGTAAATGTGGGGGTGGATGAATGCATGGATGTAAATGTGTGGGTGGATGAATGCATGGATGTAAATGTGGGGGTGGATGAATGCATGGATGTAAATGTGGGGGTGGATGAATGCATGGATGTAAATGTGGGGGTGGATGAATGTATGGATGTAAATGGGGGGGGGTGGATGAATTCATGTTTAGTATCATTTTGAGAGTGTTATTCCAGTATCTCGGGATTACCACATCCTGCCAGGAGCACACACTTCTGGGCTGTCTATCTAGCATTCTTCTATCATATTTGTTCACATTTCCGCAGTCATGGCACATCTAGCATTCCCAGTCACCTAGGAGTCTACCACAAAATGACAAAGGTGCAATGTCCACTGGCATTCATTTCATTTCCTGATCATCCATGGGAATTATTGGATAGAAGATAAATTGAGACAAGATATGACAATGATGATTTTTTTCACAGGGAGTCAGGTTGCCTGCAGACAATCCCCCAACTTTTTTCACAGGGAGTCAGGTTGTCTGCAGACAATCCCCCAACTTTTTTCACAGGGAGTCAGGTTGTCTGCAGACAATCCCGCAACTTTTTTCACAGGGAGTCAGGTTGTCTGCAGACAATCCCCCAACATTTTTCACAGGGAGTCAGGTTGTCTGTAGACAATTCCCCAACTTTACTTAGTCACTTCCTATGACATTCCTGGACAGAATAAAGTGGTGCTATTCTTTACTTCCTGAACTAGAAGTCAGACAATGTTCCTGATAGATTTTCAACATGATGTAGTCCAGAGAATGGAAATGCGCTGTGTTGCCGTTTTATATGTGCCATTGACCTGACACAACCGACTTCAGCTGATAGAATAGATATAATTGGTTGATTGTGAAAAAAGTTGTGAAAATATGGAAAGTTGTTATAAGAGGATGCGCTATAGAAGGATTCAACTGTACTAATTATCTCACATGTGTGGGTACTAATTATCTCACATGTGTGGGTACTAATTATCTCACATGTGTGGGTACTAATTATCTCACATGTGTGGGTACTAATTATCTCACATGTGTGGGTACTAATTATCTCACATGTGTGGGTACTAATTATCTCACATGTGTGGGTACTAATTATCTCACATGTGTGGGTACTAATTATCTCACATGTGTGGGTACTAATTATCTCACATGTGTGGGTACTAATTATCTCACATGTGTGGGTACTAATTATCTCACATGTGTGGGTACTAATTATCTCACATGTGTGGGTACTAATTATCTCACATGTGTGGGTACTAATTATCTCACATGTGTGGGTACTAATTATCTCACATGTGTGGGTACTAATTATCTCACATGTGTGGGTACTAATTATCTCACATGTGTGGGTACTAATTATCTCACATGTGTGGGTACTAATTATCTCACATGTGTGGGTACTAATTATCTCACATGTGTGGGTACTAATTATCTCATACAAAAGTAAGAAGATAAGGCCAAAGGTAAGATCCTTTAAGTATGATACGATTGGCAAGCTTTTGGAAAAAATTGTGGCCCGGAAGGTATCGTGTTATCTTGAAAGAAATAAGTGTTTACCAACATTGTTAGGAGGATATCGTCCAGGAAAGAAGACATGGCAGAATGCAGCTATATTTGCGCAGGATGTTTTTGAGGGGTTCGATTCGCGCATGGAGACATGTGCGGTCGTAATAGACCTTGAGGATGTGTACAATAGGGTGTCCTTGGATATCTTGATGCACCAGCTGTTAAATCTTGCAGTTAATCCTTTTGTCGTGCGTTGGGATGGCGCCGCCCTGATGCACAGGGTTGTAGTTCTTAAGTGTGGTAACTGGATATCTACACCAACGGTTATTAGCCCTGGCCTGCCACAGGATCGCCTCTATCTCCTGTACTTTTCAATGTATACACAGTACATATCGCTGGCAATCAAATCACAGGTGTTGGCAGAACGATGTCATATGCCGATGATATCCTGGTGTATAGACAGGGCAGAAATCGAGAAGAGTGCGTCGTGGAACTACAGAAGGAGCTGGACAGACTGACAAATTGGTGTCGAGATACGGGAGCAGTGGTTAATCCGTCTAAGGCATTCGTGACATGGTTTTCCTTGAACAATCACATTGCAAAGACACCCATGCCACAAGTTTCGTTGTCCGGGAAAAGTTTAGAAAGAACTAGCACAATGAGATATCTGGGTGTGTTTTTTTTACAGAAGCCTGAGTTTCAGAGAACATGTTGACCACATTATCATAAGGGCAGGCAAAGGCTTAGCAGCAATGAAGGTTATGGCTGCTGCGCAGTGTGAGCAAAGATTGTTATTTCTTTTGTACCACGGTTTGGTTGTGGCTGTGGTGGAATATGCACTGGCAATTCTGACTCTTAGCCAAACTCAGATCGAAAGACTGGATAGAGTCCAGAATGCAGCAATGCGTATCATTCTGGGATGCACAAGAGACACATTGACAAGAGCTATGCGATACCTACTTGACTGCCCAACAGCTGAGCATAGATTACAGTATTGCAGTGCACGGGCGTACCTTCAAATACATGTAGATAAGGAACACCCGTTGCATTCCGAAATACAGAAAGTTAAAAGCAGCAGACTCAAGAGAGGAAGATCGTGGATGGGACGTGCTGAGGATGTAATACAAAGCATGTGCAGATTACAGGATGTGGCAGCAGGTGCGGAATGGATAGGTCTACCCACAGATTTTGAAACTTGTTTGAGAGTAGTAATATCACTTAGCAGGGAATACAGAGAATGGTGTCCCACAGCTGTGAAGAAAGAAGTGCAGGCTTTAATCAGTGAGAATACCAAAGAGGGGGATGTGATTATATACAATGATGGATCTGTAATTAGGCATATTCGCAGTGCTTGGGCCTTTACAGCTCAGTGCGCAGGTAAAATGATCAAGGAGGAAAGTGGTGCCTTTGCGGTCACTACGAGTAGTATGACCATGGAGACTATGATGGTGACCAAGGCATTTGAGTGGCTACGCACACAGAAGGTAACGCAGGTCTGCATCTTGAGTGACTCTATGAGTATGATTAAGAAGGTACAAGTGGGTCTCGTTCGCGAACAGTGGATTGAGGCCTTGAGAAATGCGAGCTTGAAAGCGGTTACATTTATTTTCAGGCCGGGACATGTGGGCGTTCGAGGCAATGAAAGAGCGGATCAACTGGCATCGTGTATGATTGTGGCACAGGGCGATGGGGCAATGGATCGCGCTGACGTTTTAAACTCCTTAAGAGATATAACACGCGAGAGTGAGACTAATGTGGATGATGATTCCTTTTCAATGGCTAGGATTAAAGATCAGGGATTGAAATGCGGTGTTGCTAGAGGTGAACATTTTGGAGGGCGCAGAAGAATGATGGTCAACCAGCATAGGACCGGTACTGTCCGCAGAAGTGTGATGGCGGATACACTCAAGGAGAGATCGGAGCAACTATGGATGTGTCCAGTTTGCAGTGATGATGGTCCAACGACTAACTAACTAACTAATTATCTCATGTGATGGTCTTCATAACAGATATCATTTAGCTTCCATTGATCATGTATGATTGTGATCTATATGTGATGCATGTATGATTGTGTGATGCATGTATGATTGTGTGATCCATGTATGATTGTGTGATCCATGTATGATTGTGATACATCCGCATGGTTTTCATCTGTGGAGTGCACAAATAGCCCACTAGACAAACCACCCATGCAACAGACAACTTTAGTAGATGACATGCCATTATATTGAGATTCTCTTCTTATAGAAGCTTCATGGCACATCATCTATACAATTATGCTTTTATTTTGTTGTTGAAATGTGTTTCAAGTTTACCTAAATATATATGTATGCACCCTCTGTGGTTGGGAGGGAGCCAGAGATGTACTGTGCAGCACTGGGGAGGAGGAAACTGACAGCACTGTTTTTTCCTATGACTGAAACCCATCATAGAGGCACAGTGACTCAGGACGTGACAATCCTTTTGACATGAACATTTGGGTGCATGCCTGGAGCAATAGAGAAGTTCGACATAACCAGTAGTCAATTGGTGGCGGGGAATGCGCACAGTGAACCCTATCTTGGCTGCAGCTGCTTGGAGCAGTGCATAGGTTGAAACCTACCTTCCTGGTGGTGTGATAGTTATGCTCTGGCCAAGGCTGGGCTGAAAATCCACAAACTTCCCAACAATATAATGCCAGTATAACAAATATTACTTACAAACGAGATCGGACATCGCCTCGGTTATCAAGGTCCACAGCAGGCAGTGGGTAACCAGGCTGTTCTGGCCGTGAAATTAACTACTGGAGTGCATCAAAAACAGCAACACAAATATCGACATGCACAATACACAACACAATAGCAACATCTACAGAAGTACTAAAACATTAAACTCAGAAAACCTTGGAGGAAGAACCAACCAGCAGAGCCAAGACTGTCATAAAATAAAGTCTTCATTTAACATCCTACAGCTGAACATCTGTAGTATAAGAAACAAAAAAACTAGATCTTGCTAAATTTCTACACACTCACAAGATACATGTGGCCGTCTTACAGGAGACTATACACAAAGACACTGACCCATATCTATCAGGATATACCAGCTATGCCTGTAAGTATACCAACTGCTGTGGCATTATTACTTATACCAAGAATGACATTCAGGGACATGTCACCACACTAACAGCCTATCCAACAAACATGCAGAAGATGACCATCTGGCACATAATGTGGGGCCTCATCCAATAGGAAAACAGTGCTGTCAGTTTTCTCCTCATATCAGTTTCTTATCATCTTCTAACTGTGCACACAACATGTACAGCTTAACAATCACCTGAATAGAATACAACCATAACACACTCCAGGGTGCTGGCTGTGCACAGATCCCCATGAAACTGTTGACCACCACCATTTTGAATGCCCAGCCCTAGATGACATCAGAAAAATGCTTCTTCCTCCAGGGCCAGATAAATGGAACACTTTATATGAAACAAAACAACAGCTCACAAACACATGCATATATCACACAATGGCATGTGGTCAAAAGGTATGAGCCCATGCACTGCTGGATCAGCAACCAATAAACCATTGTGATGCATGTATAATTGTATGATGCATGTATAATATAATTGTGTGATTGCATGTATAATATAATTGTGTGATTGCATGTATAGTTGTGATGCATGTATGAAGACTTGAACATGGCATGCAATAAAATATGACATTTGCAATCTTCTGCAGACTGTAGAGAAGCATACCCACAAAGAGAGAATGAACAATCAGCTTGTATATTAGGATGTGAAAGTCAGAAACCATTTGTAGGAAAATGGAACAATGTAAGTATGCCTGATCTGCAGGTAATAATTGTCTATGTTTGTCTGCTCAGTTCTTGTACCAGCTTATCATTTTTAACAGATTCCTTGTTGTATGATTTGTAAGCATTCATTCGCAGACTCCCATGGAAATTTGGTAGAACAATTATCCAGCGAGATGAAGCCCAGTGAGATGTAGTACAGTAATGGGGATGATTTCTGGGACATTGAGCAGGTCTTTCCTGTCATCTAACACATTTTTATTGTGCAGTTTAATGTCTGAGGTTCTCTACAGCTGCTGCACCAGTCTTGATTCTGTGACGCCAGTTGGATCTTTTTACAAGATTCTCCCATGAATTTGTGTCTATTTTGAAGTGAGCCATTGATGTCTTAAGAGTTTCTTTAAAATGCTTCTTCTGTTCTCTGACCTTGCAGGAACCAATCTGGAGTTCTTTACTTAATAACATTTTTCGTAGACAATGATCTTTCATGCGGACAATGTGTCCTACCCAGCGTGTCTGCGTGTTCATCAACAGACTTAGATTTTAGTTTACAGACTTAGATTTCATCAGTACTTCACTGTTTGGTATTTTCTCCCACAAATGGATGTTGAGTCTCTTACGAAGGTAGCTTAGGTGGAAGTGGTTGAGTCTTCTAGCATGTCTTGCATATACTGTCCATGTTTCACAGGCATGAAGGATTGATGATATTACTGCTGCTTGATAAACTATGAGTTTGGAGGTAGTTGTTATTCCCCTTCTTTCCCATACATTTTCTTGCAGTCTTCCAAATGTGGCACAAGCTTTTGCTATTCTGTTGGTTACCTCAGTGTCGATGTTTACATCTTGTGAGAGTGCTGTCAAGCTAGGTGAAATTATTGACTGTTTGCAGCTATTCTTTGATCATATGTGGATTTATGTGTGGTTTGTTTGGTGTGAGTTCTTCTTCTTCAGCGTTCATTCACAAATTACCGCTGGATCTCTCTTGTAGCAGGACCATGAATCTACTAGATTTCCAGGAGGATGTAGTCCAGAGAATGAAAATGTGTTTTGTTGCTATATAAGTTGGTTCAGTATTACACGAGCTAATATTTTACCAACTATGGATAGCAATGATATCCCTCAGTGGTTGTCACATGACTGTTTATATCCCTTGCCTTTATATAGGTGGACAGTTGAAGCATCTTTCGTGTTTTGAGGCAGGGTTCCTGAGTTTCAGTATGTAACAAAGATCTTGGTACGCTTCTGGACAAGCACCTCTCCTCCTGTCTTGAACATGTCTGCTGGTATGACACCCATACCAGGATTTTTTCCTTCCATGTGATATTTGTCCAACGAACAGGCCTTTACTAGTTGATTTGTTGGTGGTATGTCAGGTCCTTCTCTGATCAATATTACATATTATAAAGGTTCATATTACAAAATATGTATGTGTCACCATGACTGTTTTCTTGGGAGAATAATGCAGTAGTTTCCCGTTACTTTCCACTTCCATATGGGGAGTATCCATTTATATCTCCTGCATTTGACAATACTTTAGGTAGGGAAAAATGAGTGCCCCCACTGAGTATAGGATTATGGTCTTTTTTAAAACAGATAAAAGTTGTATTCTTTTGCCTGTATGTTATTGACACCAAGGAATAGTCTCCATTCACTTTGACACTGACTCCAATGTTTCTCCATTCACTTTGACACTGACTCCAATGTTTCTCCATTCACTTTGACACTGACTCCAATGTTTCTCCATTCACTTTGACACAGACTCCAATGTTTCTTCTTTCAGTTTGACACTGACTCTGATGTTTCTTCTTTCAGTTTGACTCTGACTCTGATGTTTCTTATTTCAGTTTGACACTGACTCCAATGTTTCTTATTTCAGTTTGACACTGACTCCAATGTTTCTTATTTCAGTTTGACACTGACTCCAATGTTTCTTCTTTCAGTTTGACACTGACTCCAATATTGTTGTTGGCGGGATACAACATATGATGTACCCTGTACTCCACATGCACAAGTTATGCAACAATCTGATAGTGAAGATCACGCAGCATTTACCTATTTCCTGGTTATTCATCTTACAAGATAACTCTGGCGTGTTGGTTGTAGTGAATTCACAACCTCGGGTCAGACTCATGAAAGATATGCAAGATTTGCCTGGTTAGTTTTTGTATAGAGTCAGTCATCATCATCATGTGTTCTGAAGCTTCTTCTCCTCTAGTTCATAACTATTGATAATAAATGGATAAGATGTGTAGTATGTATGTGATCAAGCAATAAGGGGGGAAGGAGGGGTATATTAGTGGGAGACAGGTGGTGGGTATTATTGTGACACAGGTTGGTTTTAAACCAAAATGCCATGTCAGTAAGTTTAGGCAAAGATGCTATGTCAGTCATCATCATCAAGTGCCGTCTCCGCAACGAAGGTTGGCTGCAACGTATCTCCAACATCTCCTGTCTCTTGTCTTGGTGGTGCACTCTACTAGACTGTAACCTGTCCATCATGTGATGTTACTCTCCCACTTGTATCTCTGCCTACCTCTTGCTCGCTTCCCTTTGACTTTACCCTCAAGTAAGGTCTTCAATAAGGTGTCATGTCTGTTAATGTGTCCAAAGTATTTTATTTGCCTGATCTTTATTTCTCTTAGTAATTCTTTCTTCATATTAAGTGTCTTTAGAACCTTTTTGTTTCTTTTCTTCTCTTTCCATGATGTTCTCCCTATTCTTCTATATACCCACATCTCAAAGGCATCAATTCTAATTGTTTATTTAGTGTCCATGTTTCTGATCCATACATTAATATGGAATAGATGTAGCATTTTATAATTCTCATTTTTAACTTGTTTGTAAATTTTTTAGATGTTACTATTTTCCTTAATGTCATTGAAGGTACTTTTAGCTATTCCTATTCTCCTTTTAACTTCTGTTTCACATCTGCTGTCATTTTGGCTATGTGTCCAAGATATTGATAATGTTTTACTTGTTGTAGTTTCTCTCCATGTATGTTTATGTTTACCTCTTGTTCTTCTGTGTCTTTGCTGATTATCATGGGTTTTGTTTTTTGAATGTTTATATCCAGTCCATATTCATTACTTGATTTATTGACTTGATCTATTAGTCTTTGTAGTTCATGTTCACTTTCTGCCAAAAGAACAGTGTCATCTGCATATCTAATGTTGTTTATTATTTTCCCATTGATCTTGAGTCCTGGTATTTCTTCTATATTTTTAAAGATATTCTCTGTGTAGATATTAAATAGGCTTGGTGATAAAATACATCCTTGTCTTACCCCTCTTCTTATTTCTATGTATCGTGAGTAGCTGTTTTCACACCTTATGGATACAGTCTGTTCCCAATATATATTTCTAATCAGTCTGATGTCTTTTCCATCTATGCCTATTTCTTGAAGACATTTGTTTAATTGTTCATGTTGGACTCTGTCAAAGGCCTTGCTGTAGTCTATGAAGCAAATATAGATACTTTTTTGGACTTCTATATATTTATCTATCACTAGCCGGTTTAGACAAAGATGCCATGTCAGTAGGTTTAGGCAAAGATGCCATGTCAGTAGGTTTAGACAAAGATGCCATGTCAGTAAGTTTAGGCAAAGATGCCATGTCAGTAGGTTTAGGCAAAGATGCCATGTCAGTAAGTTTAGGCAAAGATGCTATGTCAGTAGGTTTAGGCAAAGATGTGATAGTAGGTTCAAGATAAGATATCTGTATGTGGAGACTTTGTTCATCTGTTATGTCATTTGTTAATTTAAACACATAACCATATATGTATATGTGTTGTGTGTTCCCATATCATTTAGCAAACAGAGGTACCAACTCAGTCATGGAGACTATAACACAAGCTTTAGATAAGACTGCTACAGTTGTTCTGAGACAGTCACAGCTCAAGTCATCGAAGGCTGTCAGTAACGAAGTCAATGCTGCAGAGGTTTGTTTCAAATAAGTGCAGACACACACTACGTAGATATTCTACTGTGACCGTATCAGACTGACTGTATCAGACTGACTGTATCAGATGGACTTACTGTAGAATTTTGTGTGTTTTAACTGTAAATATGTTATTTTTTAAAATATAACAAGTTATCAATTCACCCGAGTGTTGCCAGAGATAGAAAATGGAACAAGGAATAGCAAAACTGTTTATCTTCCATGCATGTCATAAGACATGCACAGTGTACATTGCATGCACGTGTATGACTTCACTATGTTTAACTTTATCAAATACTTTCGTGTAGTCTATAAAACAGAGGTACAGATCTGATTTTACCTCTATAGACTTCTCAATTAGTGTTATAAAAATATATATAGCATTGTTTGTACCTTTGTTCTACAAAGCCACATTGTTCTGGACTTATTTCTTTTTTTTTTCTCTCACTCTCTTCATGATGATTCTGAGAAGTATTTTTGTTATTTGTCTCATGAGGCTGATTGTACGGTGTTCTTCACATTCGGTGGTCCCTGGTTTCTTAGGTAAGGCTATAAATATGGATCTCATTAAGTCAACTGGTATGTGTCCGCAATTATATATGTCATTCAGCAATTTTGTGATTATTTCAACTCCAAAGTTACTTAAAGTTACTGTTTCATCTAATGTGATATTGTCTAGTCCTGGGACTATGACGTATTTCATGTGTCTTAGGGTCTCCCTTACTTCTGCTGCGAGTATTGGTGGACCCTCGCCATTATCTTGTATGTTTATCTCAGGTCTATTGTCATCATAAAGTTCTTTGATATATTCTGACCATCTCTGTACTACGTGATCTTTTCCCATCAATACCTGCCCTATCTTAGATTTTAGACACACTGTAACAGTTTGCGTTCTTCTCCCTTTTATCACATCAATTTGCTTATGTAGTAATGTTGTATCTTGATTGTATTCTGTTTCCGTGCATTTCTTGTTCAGCCAGCTTTCTTTTGCTATTTTGCATTTCTCTCGTATCTCCTTATGTATTTTCTGATATTCCACTATCTTGTGTTTATTTTTCCTTCTGGTGCTCATCAATTCTAATATTTCTTCAGAAATCCATTTTTGTTTTGATGTACATTTTACTTTTGGTATTATCTCTTTAGATGTTTGGTTTATCAAATGTTTTATCATGTTCCATTGATTATAATGAGAATTATAAAATGCTACATCTATTCCATATTAATGTATGGCTCAGAAACATGGACACTAAATAAACAATTAGAAAACAAAATTGATGCCTTTGAGATGTGGGTATATAGAAGAATAGGGAGAACATCATGGAAAGAGAAGAAAACAAATAAAGAAGTGCTAAAGACACTTAATATGAAGAAAGAACTACTAAGAGAAATAAAGATCAGGCAAATAAAATACTTTGGACACATTAAAAGACATGACACCTTAATGAAGACCTTACTTGAGGGTAAAGTCAAAGGGAAGCGAGCAAGAGGAAGGCAGAGATACAAGTGGGAGAGTAACATTACACGATGGACAGGTTACAGTCTAGTAGAGTGCACCACCAAGACAAGAGACAGGAGATGTTGGAAATACGTTGCAGCCAACCTTCGTTGCGGAGACGGCACTTGATGATGATGATGATTGATCTTCAATACACCGAATCTTTGCAATAGCATTGTATCTATTTTGTACAATTATGTTGTATCTTTCTTTAATGTCAGCATCTGATTTAAAAACTGTGAAATTTAATTTCATAATTCTTGGTGATTTCTTGATTTTCTTTAATCTTATAAAACATTTCCCCAACAGTAGTATATGATCACTGTTGCAGTCAGCGCATGGCCATGTTTTCATAGATCTAATGCTGTTTCTATGTCTTTTAGAGACTAATCAACTGAATTCTGAGTATTATCTCCTGGGCTAATCCATGTACACAGTCGTCTTGGGTGTTGCTTGAACCATGTATTCCCTATTATTAAATTATGTGCGTGTGCCCACTATCAATAAATCACTTCTGTCGTTCTTAACCCCTAAACCAAATCTTCCAGTCACATCTTTTATTTCTGTTTCACCTACTTTTGCATTAAATTCCCCCATTACTATAGCTACTTCATGATTTTTACACTGTTTCATTGCGATTTCTAGGTCTCCATAAAAATGTTCAATGTCTTCCTTTAACTGCTTGATGTGAGTGCATAAACTTGTACAATGTTAATATCCAATGGTTTTCCTGTTAGTTTCAATTAATATTACCCGGTCTGATATTGCCATGAAACCTTTCACTGTTTTTTTCCAGTTTCTGTGCCTACTAATACACCTACACATCTCTTGTGTTTTTGTCCACCTGAGTATATGACTTTAAATTTATCTCTCCTGCCCCAGTCCATCTCATTTCAAAGATATTTACATTCATTTTTTCCATTTCTTGTTTGATGTTGCCTAATTTACCACTCTGTGCTAACTATCTGATGCTCCATGTTGCAGTATTAACACTACATACTGTAGGCCTACTTCTGTGTGTCAACATGACTTTCTTCTTGGGAGAATAATTTAGTAGTTTCCCATAATGGAGATATCCATTTATATCCGCTACCTTTGACAATACTTTATGTCGGGACAAATGGGTGACCCGCCCTGCCCAGTGACAGAGCTACCACTTAGGCCTATACCTGTGGCTACCGGTTGATTCCTTGTTCGCGCCTAGTGAAAATTGTGATGGTAACAGTGATGTCTTATCACAACTAGGCATAACTAGTCGCAGAATTTCATATATAGTTATTACAAGCTCTTGCTATAATAGCTGAGACTGCGATGAAATGTCTAGCAATGTTGTAAATGTGAACACATGCAACCATCTAGTTTGATTCTACCAATGTTGTAAATGTGAACACATGCAACCATCTAGTTTGATTCTACCAATGTTGTAAATGTGAACACATGCAACCATCTAGTTTGTTTCTACCAGTGTTGTAAATGTGAACACATGCAACCATCTAGTTTGATTCTAGCAATGTTGTAAATGTGAACACATGCAACCATCTAGTTTGTTTCTACCAGTGTTGTAAATGTGAACACATGCAACCATCTAGTTTGTTTCTACCAGTGTTGTAAATGTGAACACATGCAACCATCTAGTTTGTTTCTACCAGTGTTGTAAATGTGAACACATGCAACCATCTAGTTTGTTTCTACCAGTGTTGTAAATGTGAACACATGCAACCATCTAGTTTGATTCTACCAATGTTGTAAATGTGAACACATGCAACCATCTAGTTTGATTCTACCAATGTTGTAAATGTGAACACATGCAACCATCTAGTTTGTTTCTACCAGTGTTGTAAATGTGAACACATGCAACCATCTAGTTTGATTCTAGCAATGTTGTAAATGTGAACACATGCAACCATCTAGTTTGTTTCTACCAGTGTTGTAAATGTGAACACATGCAACCATCTAGTTTGTTTCTACCAGTGTTGTAAATGTGAACACATGCAACCATCTAGTTTGTTTCTACCAGTGTTGTAAATGTGAACACATGCAACCATCTAGTTTGTTTCTACCAGTGTTGTAAATGTGAACACATGCAACCATCTAGTTTGATTCTACCAATGTTGTAAATGTGAACACATGCAACCATCTAGTTTGATTCTGTCTGGTTTGTGTGCAGATATATCACTTTATTCTGCCAATCTCACCCATTAGTTTTATGTGTCAGTTTTGTGGTGAATATTTTGTTGACATTTCAGGCAGACTCATGGGCACATGAGATGGATGACACGAGTGATTGGTTGACCTGCATTGCCCACAAGACAGGTGTTCCACGACTTCTTCTCAGCGTGTTGTTCTTGTTCAGTTCCTTAGCGTTGATTTGGTTGTGCATGTCAGTTGTGGTTACGGTACCTGAAGAGAAAGTTGAGCAGGTAAGTCAAGAAAGCATGTTCATGCCTGTCAGATTGTACAAATTTCTTGTCCTTTCTACGGTTTTTCCCATATGTCCATCAATACTTAAACATTTTTATGCCAATACAGTAGAAATCTGATTATCCAAATCCGAAATAACAAAATCCCTGATTATCTTGATCGAATTTGGATAAAATAATTTAGAGCAAGAGCGTTAGTGGATGCGGTAGAGAGGTCCCGTGGCAGTGCGCCCGTGCCGTTACTATGGTATGTAACTGGAGTTATTAATAGTATCAAAGCAATGAGTCATTGCCCTCTTCTACTGTGCAGGTAGCCATTTTTTTTGTCAGTTTGATTCACGGGTTGTTCAGAATGCGACGTCGATGACGTGAAGGAGCGGTTGTTGTGTGATAAAAACGATCATGGGTTTGAGATAATGACAGATGATGAGATCGCCAAGGGTGTCATGGACGAACAACAAGGTGATAATGAAGACAAAGATGACACTGGGGGAGAGACAGAAGGTGAAAATATTCCTACACACGAAAATATTCCTACGCACGGGGAAGCTTTTATGTGCTTCAACAATGCTTAAAAGTGGATGGATAGGCAACCAGAATGTAACACTACAACTTCTTTCCTTCAAGTGCCTGCAGGACCTTGCCGCTCTTAAACGTGCTACTACCTCAAGGCAACGCACTCTACTAGAGATGTTCATGTGAGATACGTATATTTATTGAAAATATTTGATTAAAAAGAACTTATTCACTTGATTCACATATGTACATACACTGTACAATGTATTACTGTACATATGTGCCATTTATGTAATTGTGCATATTTTTACAGTACTGTATTTTTACAGCAGTGTATGTAATTTATTTGCAATACATAGTTGCTGACATATTACTGATCTTTAATCGATAAAATTTTGTTCATTTCAATGTATGATTGGTATGTATGTACACTGTTTTGCTTCATTCTTGAGCTATATCCAATTATCTTAATTTTGGATTATCTGAATCTGCCCAATCCCCGATTAATTGGGATTTCTACTGTATTTCTATCTCCAAGTTCTTATCTCTGAATTTTGTGTTTGATAGTTGACATAAGCATTCTAGGCAAAATGTGATGTCATTTCACCATTATTGGTACATTCTAGTGATCCCTTCTATGGTTACAGTGATGCTAAATTCTACATTTATTATATGTTTATGTGAGTGCTTGTTTATGTTAATGCACATATCTCCATTATGTGTCAATATGTACTCATATTATTGTGTGGGCCCTCACTTGAGTGTGGAAATATATTTACATGCTTGTGAATTTTGTGTGGGCATCTTGCATACATCTATGTTTTGATTTTGTTCTGTTTTATATGTATTTCTTATTTATTGTCATTTGTATATATTTGTATGTATATGTATGTTTAGATGTATATATATATATATATCTATGTCCATATTTGTTTGCATATCTATTCCATGCACTGTCAAATGCTTTTCCCTCTTGTATATTTCTAAAGTCTCTACTTCTATTGGTAGCCCCCATTAACATCCTGCATGTAACATCCAGGTGTATATACTCAGATCATTTCTTCAGGAGTGATTTACTGTTGTAGTTTTGCAGACCACATGTCAGTCTGACCTACATATATAGGGAAAATGTTAGAAGAAACACAATTGGAGAGATAACAATAATCTGTAGAATTAAAACAGTTCTAGGACAGTCAGTCACTTGCAGAACAGCACATTCATCATTGTCTGATCTTGTTAAAGTAAGGTTCCATGGCAGCAACCTTCCGTCAGGGATGAAAATAACCTTCCTTGCTGTGTTTACCATCCTTAACTCATGTGTAAGGTACCCATTTACAGCTGGATCGACTGCAGAGGTAGTCGTATCAGGTGAGACATCATGACCCAGATTATTTTTTGTTGAGACATGGTTTTGAACCTCACACGCTGTAACCCGACGATAGTAAGCAAGCTCACTAGCAACTAGTCTACCATGTTCCTGATCTTAATACTTGCATTTAAATTCAGTCTGTTTGTTTATTCTGTTTGTTGTGGTCTCCAGAACAGAAATTAAGAGCAATAAAGCTCTTGAATACTTTTGTGTAATGTGAAGATTTTCCAGAGCTTTATTTTATATCCAGAAGGCTTCAAATCTCAGTGATGCATGATGCTTTGGAAAGTAGCCTGTTCTATCTATCTATGAGCCTGTAACATTCAATGTCATATGTGTACCACATTGGATGCATCAACACACAGTCCTCCAGTAGTTTCTATCTTCAACGATGGAATGAGTGAGGAAAAATCTTGTCTTGTCCAATTCTTGATGTCTGTCTGTGTATGCTTGTATTTCTCCTGCTCTGCTTCATCCACCTTCGACTGTTCCCTGTAGTATTGTTGTGGACAGCATGCATGTACAAAGCATGCTAGTTTCCATCGTTTCACTATTGAAAGTATTTGTTCTTGTGTACATCTCTAGATTATCTATTGGAATATCTCAGTGTGTGATGGATTTAGCTGGTGGAACCCACCTTTTCTTACTCTGAAATATAAAACCATTTACTCACAGCTGCTGGATATATCATAATTGTTTCAAAAAAGTTCTGTCTGGTTTCTACAAGATCGATAACAGGTAATGATTGCAGAAAAACTGCCATCCAACGGGCAAAACATGCAATGTGATAATGGAGTTTTTCCAATACAAAAATCAACATTCCCATCAAAAGTCATCAATAATTCAATTCAAAACTAGTAAAAAAAATGACTGTCCACATTCACAACTAGTAAAAAATGAATGTCCACATTCACATATTAATGGCTAGACAGAATATTTTTAGAAGAGTATAAATTAGGAAACAAGTCAATTACATTTTTGTCAATGATGTGCTTTCTGTCACAAGCGAAGATCAGCATGACAGAAACAAGTGAGGTTTAGTAGTGAGTCCGCAGATGACTGAGAAGTCAAATCCAGGCTTGGATAAAAGTATTGCAGCGGGAAAAGATTGAATAAGACATTGAGAGCAGATCAGCATATGGGTGTGCTACTCAGTTGATTTCTAATCCAGTATTTATGTTTGTAATCAAACAATAATGTACATTTTCTGGTTTCTTGCCACAGAAGCTGAGCATCCGCAGTAACCTTGGTTACCTGCGAACACTTGATGATAAGAAGAGTATATTTGTTCAAGATGTCAACCAGGCCCGACCACTGCCAGTCAAGCTAACCATTCAGCAGATTTAGAACTCTGCCAGTCAAGTTAACCATTCAGCAGATTTAGAACTCTGCCAGTCAAGTTAACCATTCAGCAGATTTAGAACTCTGCCATTGTTCTTGTTTATATGCCAGCAATTATTCTGTGTGCAGCAAAGTTGCCTCTGCTTTCAACATTTCTTTAATTCTTATTGTTGTCATCAACTTTACTTGCATATACGAGGTGTGTTCAAATGAGACCCAATCACACAGCGTCACTTATACGAGGTGTGTTCAAATGAGACCTGCTCACACAGCGTCATCTATGTCAGCACAAGAGGAACATGAAGACATAATCACAGACATAATAATCATACACCAATGAACAGATAATCATGTGAGCATTCTCTTTGTGTGCTTGTTTCTGGTACAGACGGTCAACAGGGCCAGCGTGATAACAAATTAGACCAACAAACAGTGATTCAGTTTCTTACAGATGAAATATGTTGACCAAGTAACAATCATCCAAGAATCCAGGCAGTGTGGTTGTGGAAAATCTGTGTTGTAGACAATCATGAAGGATTGGGCAAGAATGTTTCACAAAGGGTGACAGGTAACTGATCTTGCTCAGCTGAGTCAGGCACATGTTGTTGTGGCAGAAGAAGCCATTGGAGGTGCATTCAGCTAGACTGTAACCTGTCCATCTTGTGATGTTACTCTCCCACTTGTATCTCTGCCGACCTCTTGCTCGCTTCCCTTTGACTTTACCCTCAAGTAAGGTCTTCATTCAAATGTCATGTTTTTTAATGTCCAAAATATTTTATTTGCCTGATCTTTATTTCTCTTAGTAATTCTTTTTTAATATTAAGTGTTTTTAGCACCTCTTTATTTGTTTTCTTCTCTTTCCATGATATTCTCCCTATTCTTTATATGCCCACATCTCAAAGGCATCAATTCTGTCTTCTAATTGTTTACTTAGTGTCCATGTTTCTGAGCCATACATTAATATGGAATAGATGTAGCATTTTATAATTCTCTTTTTTAACTTGTTTGTAATTTGTTCTTCTTCTTCTTCTTCTTCAGCGTTCGCTCTCATGTAACCACAACAAATTTAACGTGTGATTTCCGCCGGGGAGCGTGAAGTACGTTGTGCTGCAAGTTCCACAGTACAACTGTGTTATTTGCTCCTCGGTTGGCCACTTTGTGACCTGGACGTCCGAGGTCCAGCACATCCGTTTTCGTCATTCCTTTATTTCGGGTTTGGTCCCTAGTTTGTAATTTGTTTAGATGTTACCATTTTCCTCATGTCATTAAAGGTACTTTTAGAAATTCCTATTCTCCTTTTAACTTCTGTTTCACCTCTGCCGTCATTTGTGACTATTCATTCATTCATTTTCCTTTTGCGCTGAAGTTAGCGCATAGGACAGAGGTCAGATCTCTCCAATTCTATCTGTTCAAAGCTATTCTTTGCAGTTCTTGAATAGTATGGATATTGATATTTGTGACTATGTGTCCAAGATATTGATAATGTTTTACTTGTAGTTTCTCTCCCTGTATGTTTATGTTTACCTCCAGTTCTTCTGTGTCTTTGCTGATTATCATGGTTTTTGTTTTTTTGGATATTTATATCCAGTCCATATTCATTACTTGATTTATTGACGATCTATTAGTCTTTGTAGTTCATGTTGACTTTCTGCCAAAAGAACAGTGTCATCTGCATATCTAAGGTTGTTTATTATTTTCCCATTGATCTTGAGTCCTGGCATTTCTTCTATATTTTTAAAGATATTCTCTGTGTAGATATTAAATAGGCTTGGTGATAAAATACATCCTTGTCTTACCCCTCTTATAATTTCTATGTATGGAGAGTAGCTGTTTTCACACCTTATTGATGCAGTTTGTTCCCAATATATATTTCCAATCAGTCTGATGTCTTTTCCATCTATGCCTATTTCTTGAAGACATTTCTGTGTCATTAGGGACAGCTGAAATGATAGTTTGACAGAAACTGAAGTATCAGAATGTGTGTTCTCAGTTGATACCACACGGTTTTTGACTGGCTATGATAAAAAGGAAAGAATAAGTTGGATGTGTAGCATTACGTTGTGAAAAAAGATTCATTTCTGTTGTGAATTAAATGTAGCAGGTAAAGCATAACTATCTCCTGGTGTCAGCATTTGAGACATGCAGCAATACAGCCAGCATGTAATAACAACATACTGAATCAACAGAGAGCAAAAACTTCACCAGCTTATGCTTAGTCTTTTTTTTAATCAAGAACTTTTATTAGACTTTAAAGAGCCTAATGTGAGCACCAATGTTATCAGCTACAAGAACACACTAGACAAGCTACATCAATGCTACCAGCTACAAGAACACACTAGACAAGCTACATCAATGCTATCAGCTACACGAACACACTAGACAAGCTACATCAATGCTACCAGCTACAAGAACAAACTAGACAAGCTACATCAATGTTATCAGCTACAAGAACACACTAGACAAGCTACATCAATGCTATCAGCTACAAGAACACACTAGACAAGCTACATCAATGCTACCAGCTACAAGAACACACTAGACAAGCTACATCAATGCTACCAGCTACAAGAACAAACTAGACAAGCTACATCAATGTTATCAGCTACAAGAACACACTAGACAAGCTACATCAATGCTATCAGCTACAAGAACACACTAGACAAGCTACATCAATGCTATCAGCTACAAGAACACACTAGACAAGCTGCATCAATGCTATCAGCTACAAGAACACACTAGACAAGCTACAGCAATGCTACCAGCTACAAGAACACACTAGATAAGCTACATCAATGCTACCAGAACACACTAGACAAGCTACATCAATGCTATCAGCTACAAGAACACACTAGACAAGCTACATCAATGCTATCAGCTACAAGAACACACTAGACAAGCTACATCAATGCTATCAGCTACAAGAACACACTAGACAAGCTGCATCAATGCTATCAGCTACAAGAACACACTAGACAAGCTACAGCAATGCTACCAGCTACAAGAACACACTAGACAAGCTACATCAATGCTATCAGCTACAAGAACACACTAGACAAGCTACAGCAATGCTATCAGCTACACAAACACACTAGACAAGCTACAGCAATGCTATCAGCTACACAAACACACTAGACAAGCTACAGCAATGCTATCAGCTACACAAACACACTAGACAAGCTACAGCAATGCTATCAGCTACACAAACACACTAGACAAGCTACAGCAATGCTATCAGCTACACAAACACACTAGACAAGCTACATCAATGCTATCAGCTACAAGAACACACTAGACAAGCTACATACAGCCATCATGAATAAGTGACCTGGCATGCTGCTATATGTGTCATTCTGTTGCATGACAATGCTCACCCGCATGTTGCGTTAAAACAGAAAATATTGTAAGCTCTGCCACATCCAGCCAACATCCCTGACCTATCACCGTGTGACTTTCATTTGTTTGCACCTTTAAATAAAGTTCTAAAGGGACAACAATTCCACTCTGATGAAGATGTCATGACAGCTGTGATCAAATGATTTAATGTGCAAACAATACCCTTCTCTGAGAGAATTCACTGTCGACCCAAACAGTGGGAGACTCCATGTTTGAGATACCTATGTCTACCCAAACAGTGGGAGACTCCATGTTTGAGATACCTATGTCTACCCAAACAGTGGGAGACTCCATGTTTGAGATACCTATGTCTACCCAAACAGTGGGAGCTCCATGTTTGAGATACCTATGTCTACCCAAACAGTGGGAGACTCCATGTTTGAGATACCTATGTCTACCCAAACAGTGGGAGACTCCCATGTTTGAGATACCTATGTCTACCCAAACAGTGGGAGACTCCATGTTTGAGATACCTATGTCTACCCAAACAGTGGGAGACTCCATGTTTGAGATACCTATGTCTAACCAAACAGTGGGAGACTCCATGTTTGAGATACCTATGTCTACCCAAACAGTGGGAGACTCCATGTTTGAGATACCTATGTCTACCCAAACAGTGGGAGACTCCATGTTTGAGATACCTATGTCTACCCAAACAGTGGGAGACTCCATGTTTGAGATACCTATGTCTACCCAAACAGTGGGAGACTCCATGTTTGAGATACCTATGATGACTTCTTCTTCAGACTCCATGTGCATACATGTTTCCTAACAATTGCTTGACTTCATTAAAACACATATTGTACCTTTCCTAATCTTGTAAAAACAGCCACACTTTGATGGGTTTCATTTGAACACACCCTCACATTGTCATATCACATCTCAGGTTCGGCCATTCATCATCAACTTTACTTGCATACATTTTTTAACCATATCTGAGGTTTGGAAATCCACCAAATGTGTTTTAACAATCAACTATTTTGATCACTTATGTAAATATATTTAATTGCATTTTTTTTGTGCGTTACTAACTTTATTGATTCTTTCATCATCATCATCAAGTGCCATCTCTTCAGCGAAGATTGGCTGCAACGGGCGCTAATGATAAACCAACAAGTGGAATAAAGAAACAAGAATGATAAACAGACACGAGAAATACAAAGACAATGGTAAACAATAAGAATAAGCAATCACCATACTGATGAAAATCACATAAGAATACAAAATAACAAACAGAAATCGGTTTAACAATCAACAAGCAAGAAAAATGGACTAAAAATCAACATAGAAACTTGAACACACAACAAACAGATTAAAGATAATCATACAAGAAACATATTGAAATACACAAATAAAATACAGGAAACATTTAAATAACTGATGTAATACACCGCCGAAGACGGATGTGTTGGGCCATTGGCGCAAATAAAACGGCAACACAACGCATTTCCATTCTCTGGACTATATTCAACTGGGAATCTTGTAGGACCATTGTCCTGTTACAAGAGAAATCCAGCGGGAGTTGGAGAATGAACGCTGAAGAAGAAGAAGACTGATGTAATACAAATAAAATAAATGAGAAAGAATGTAAAGAAAGAACACACAAATATATAAGCAGAAAAGACAGATTTTTATTTCACAGACCAAGTACTTTGCTATTTGTACACACTGGGGAAAGAATGTTCTATAGAGCAAACATCTTGCTGCTACTTGTATATTCTGTAGAAAGTTTGTTCTATAGAGCAAACATCTTGCTGCTGCTTGTATATTCTGTAGAAAGTTTGTTCTATAGAGCAAACATCTTGCTGCTGCTTGTATATTCTGTAGAAAGTTTGTTCTATAGATCAAACATCTTGCTGCTACTTGTATATTCTGTAGAAAGTTTGTTCTATAGATCAAACATCTTGCTGCTGCTTGTATATTCTGGAGAAAGTTTGTTCTATAGATCAAACACTTTGCTGCTTGTAGATTCTAAAGTCCATTTTTTCAGAGACTAACCACTTTATGTTGGACAGAATGTTGTCAAATATCGCCTGCACTGACAGAACTGATCCCACAAAAATATAATGTCGCTGTAGCTAGTTAGCTCACCAACCCTTATTTCCATATAGCTAGCCAGCTCACCAACCCGTATGTCCCTGTAGCTAGCCAGCTCACCAACCCTTATTTTTAAGGGCTCGAACTAATTCTGTCACTTCATACAAACACGATCCTGGGGTATTGTCATTAGCAATGCCCACTACCACACAAGCATCTGTGCTCTGTGCCACAAGGACACTTTCCCCAGACCGTCCAACGACCTTGTCTCGTCCATGTTTGAAAAATGTGTAATCCTGAAATAAAGAAATGTATGTATACGTGTTTTCATCTAATACATACAATCAACTCACATACAATCAACCCACCATACAATCAACACACATACAATCAACCCACCATACAATCAACCCACATACAATCAACTCACATACAATCAACCCACATACAATCAACACACATACAATCAACCCACCATACAATCAACACACCATACAATCAACACACATACAATCAACACACCATACAATCAACACACATACAATCAACTCACATACAATCAACACACATACAATCAACTCACATACAATCAACTCACATACAATCAACACACATACAATCAACTCACATACAATCAACACACATACAATCAACTCACATACAATCAACCCACATACAATCAACACACATACAATCAACACACAAACAATCAACACACATACAATCAACTCACATACAATCAACCCACATACAATCAACCCACATACAATCAACCCACATACAATCAACACACATACAATCAACCCACATACAATCAACCCACATACAATCAACACACATACAATCAACACACATACAATCAACTCACATACAATCAACACACATACAATCAACCCACATACAATCAACCCGCATACAATCAACACGCATACAATCAACTCGCATACAATCAACTCACATACAATCAACCCACATCTTAATCTATATGTTAGTGTCCTCGCATGTTGCTAAGGAGCGCGTACTTGCAACTCAATATGGGATTCTGTGCGACGCTAGTTACATGTCTGGATAAAACGACTTATGAGTTTAACTGTGACATCTATGTATACTTCAATATACCTTTACATGGATATCTTTGTCAAAGACAGTAGACATTTGTATGCATTGGTTTATAAACTCCCGCTGGATCTCTCATGTATCAGGTACTACTAGGTTTATAGCAGCAAATAGTTCTCATTACTAAGATGCGTTGTGTCGCTCTTTTATTTGTGTCAATGGTCCGACACAGCTGTTTTTTAGCAGTTATAACTAATATGGTCAGTGTTTCACCTATTCAGTTGAAATTATGGCGTCTGTAGCCGTATCGATAGTGGACCAGGCGTTCCTCTCATCATGTTTATCATCATAGCTCGCACTGCATGCTGGCCTCATACATATACATACTAACCTGGTTGAAATATTTCTTTACCTTTTACAGCAATCTGGGTTGTTATCAAACTATAGACACCCACACATTCTGATTTAAAACAGTACTATATACCAAGAGCTGAATATTGTTGTGTGTGTGTGGTAGTGCGGGAACTGAACAACAATAGCTGGATATTGTTGTGTGTGTGGTAGTGCGGGAACTGAACAACAATAGCTGGATATTGTTGTGTGTGTGGTAGTGCGGGAACTGAACAACAATAGCTGGATATTGTTGTGTGTGTGGTAGTGCGGGAACTGAACAACAATAGCTGGATATTGTTGTGTGTGTGGTAGTGCGGGAACTGAACACCAAGAGCTGGATATTGTTGTGTGTGTGGTAGTGCGGGAACTGAACAACAATAGCTGGATATTGTTGTGTGTGTGGTAGTGCGGGAACTGAACAACAATAGCTGGATATTGTGTGTGGTAGTGCGGGAACTGAACAACAATAGCTGGATATTGTTGTGTGTGTGGTAGTGCGGGAACTGAACAACAAGAGCTGGATATTGTTGTGTGTGTGGTAGTGCGGGAACTGAACAACAAGAGCTGGATATTGTGTGTGTGGTAGTGCTGGAACTGAACAACAATAGCTGGATATTGTTGTGTGTGGTAGTGCGGGAACTGAACAACAATAGGGGTGTGCTATTTAAAGCATAAAGGAATAAGAGAATGTGAACAGCTGAACATAGGTATGCGGAGATGATACTTCATCTGATTGTGACAGTATGAAATGTTTCCACCATTGGAATGCAGGACATTGGCGCTGGCGCAAATAAAACCTTTTTTATCGGAGGATGCTAGAAACTCTCCTCCAGATGATCGAATAACATAATAGATCACACAACATAGTGTGTGTGTAAGCAAGAAATCAATTTGACTCATATATTTGGGATCATTTTTCTGTTCACAATTTTAAACAGTTGTTTCCCCTTAAAAAATCATTTGTATGGACAGATTCTAGAAACTCCCCAGATGATAACAAGAATTGTATGATAATCTATGTGTGTTATCAATGTACTTCCATTCTCTGTACAACATCCTGCTCGAAATCTTGGAGAAGTATTGTCCTGCTACAAGAGAGACCCAGCGGGAGTTTGGGAGTTTGAGAATGTCTCCTGCTACAAGAGAGACCCAGTGGGAGTTTGAGAATGTCTCATGCTACAAGAGAGACCCAGTGGGAGTTTGAGAATGTCTCCTGCTACAAGAGAGATCCATCGGGAGTTTGAGAATGAACGCTGAAGAAGAAGAAGAAATATGAAATGTAGGTGGTAAACAAAAGCAGTCAGAGCATTCATTATCTCATTTAGTAGATCGCACAATATATTCATGCTGATTGTTCCCGTAGCTAGCTGCTTGCATATCGTCACACTACCATCAGCCTGCCCGGTCCATCTGTCGTCTTCCCAGAGCATAACTGCACTCTAGTCCACCGCCGTATCATTGTCCAAATGTCGCCTTGACTCCGTTTCTTTTGTCTTCTGTTACATACTACCCATGGGTGACGAAAAGATGCAGGCATGTCACATTTGTGACAGACTCCTGGGTGACGAGGAATGTCCGATGTATGCATTTCCATTCTATAGACTACATGTTGCTGGAAATCTAGTAAGACCATTGTCCTGTGGTCCTGCTTTGAGAACGATCCACCGAGTTTGATAAGGAACGTTGAAGAAGAAGAAGATATATCCATAACGGAAACCAAGATAGTGGTTTCGACTGTCCTTCCCTTGTATTGGTGTGGCCCATCACTGTCAACTGTCAATTAAAGTCCACCTTGGTGATATTAGGACGAATGCCGTGTAAAAAATGAGAAAGGTTGAGCAAATCCTGTAACAACTGCCTAATATCACTGCCGATGTGCAATAGATATCATCTCTTCTAGCTCAGAAATTGTTTGTTAAATCGGGGATTCTTTGTCTTCATCGTTCATTCTCAAACTCCTGCTGGCTCTCCCTTGTAGCAAGACCATTGTCCTACTAGATTTCTAGCAGGATGTAGTCCAGAGAATGAAATGCGTTGTGTCGCCGTTTTATTTGCGCCATTGATAGGGGATTCAAGTCTCTAGACTTGCAAAGTCTCGTTCTCTCTCATCGATTGTTTTTATAAACACACCAACAATGAATTAACCAATTTATGTGAACGAATCAACAAGACATCAACTGGCGAGAGTATGTGTTATTATGTGAACGAATCAACAAGCCTTCAACTGGCGAGAGTAGCCTATGATCATGATAGCTATATCTGCACTTTACCTCCCGACGCCTCAAACTTTAACATGGCATTTGTGTCACTTAGAATTCTGAAGTGGCATGACCAACTTCTTTACAAACCTTCTCAGTCAGCTCATGCACGATCGAGCTGCAGTAATACTGCTGACTGTCTCAGCTCATGTCATAGTGCTGATGTTCTTTGCTCCCTTTCGTATCCAGCCTACAGCTAACAACTGAATACCGCTCTCTTAAAATAAGAAACGTAGCCTGTGAAACTGCTGCGCTGTGTTAAAGCACTACACTACACACTAGCAGGGCACATCATCAATAACTGGAGATACTCCTTGTCCTGTTTTACTACCCCAGTGGCGGTGACGTGCTACACAAGGTATTGATTCAATTCCCAAAGATAGATCCCAGTGTTTATAATATAGCTAGAGGAGAATCATTATATAATAGCGCTCTACAATCACATAAAAGATGCATCATCTTGTGAAAACAGTAGAAATGCAGCAGCACAAAAGCGAAGAGCAGCTAGAAAGACACGGATAGACCAAAATCCGTCTACAGTAGCCATACCATCTACGAACTCAGGGACATAACTCTAATTGAATTTAAAAAGGGGATGTAACAAATGTCATCATCATCATGTGCTGGACGAAAACAGAAGAGAATACGAAGACTGTCTCGAGAACGATCGATACCGTCCATAGAGCACCTACCTCACGATCAATTTTCATCTTGATCATGGTTTCCGTGCTAGAGATTGACTTGATCAATCCTATTTCATCTGCATGACAGAGTTTCCACGTTGGCAGAGACACAATCATGCTGCCATTTTCTTGCTCCAGAACCGCAACTTGATTTACTTTGCCTCGAGCCAGTAGCTCCTGCATTAGGTTCATCAGATGTGTCTTGAGTTCCGGCATCATTTTCACGGGTACACCTGTCAAGTGAACCAATTGATGTATTTGTAATGCATTTCAAGGGATATTATTGATGTAATGCAGAGCAAATAATAGAATTGATGTATTTACTGAATTCATTCATGGGAAGTAATCTATTTGTTGTATTTGGGTTCAAGTATGCTTATTACGTATACAATAAGGAAAAAAACTTGAATATTAATGTTTCTATAGTCATGGTACCATTTGATCTATTATGTGTGTTTTTTTATAGAATATCATCTAATTCTTGTATCATCTGGAGAGTTTCTAGGGGGAAAAAAGGTTGTTTTTAAGAGGAAAAGGCTGTTAAATTTATTAACAGAAAAATAGCCCCAAACATATGAGTCAAATTGGTTTATGCTTTCATACACACAAATGCCCAATGTATATTGATTAAGTAACACGTAAGATGTTTCACGACAACTGTTTCCCACCTGTATCACCTGTTATACCCTCTCACAACTGCATCCCACCTGTATCACCTGTTATACCCTCTCACAACTGTCTCCCACATGTATCACCTGTTATACCCTCTCACAACTGCATCCCACCTGTATCACCTGTTATACCCTCTCACAACTGCATCCCACCTGTATCACCTGTTATACCCTCTCACAACTGCATCCCACCTGTATCACCTGTTATACCCTCTCACAACTGCCTCCCACCTGTATCACCTGTTATACCCTCTCACAACTGCATCCCACCTGTATCACCTGTTATACCCTCTCACAACTGCATCCCACCTGTATCACCTGTTATACCCTCTCACAACTGCCTCCCACCTGTATCACCTGTTATACCCTCTCACAACTGCCTCCCACCTGTATCACCTGTTATACCCTCTCACAACTGCCTCCCACCTGTATCACCTGTTATACCCTCTCACAACTGTCTCCCACATGTATCACCTGTTATACCCTCTCACAACTGCATCCCACCTGTATCACCTGTTATACCCTCTCACAACTGCCTCCCACCTGTATCACCTGTTATACCCTCTCACAACTGTCTCCCACATGTATCACCTGTTATACCCTCTCACAACTGCATCCCACCTGTATCACCTGTTATACCCTCTCACAACTGCCTCCCACCTGTATCACTTGTTATACCCTCTCACAACTGCATCCCACCTGTATCACCTGTTATACCCTCTCACAACTGTCTCCCACATGTATCACCTGTTATACCCTCTCACAACTGCCTCCCACCTGTATCACCTGTTATACCCTCTCACAACTGCATCCCACCTGTATCACCTGTTATACCCTCTCACAACTGCATCCCACCTGTATCACCTGTTATACCCTCTCACAACTGCCTCCCACCTGTATCACCTGTTATACCCTCTCACAACTGCATCCCACCTGTATCACCTGTTATACCCTCTCACAACTGCATCCCACCTGTATCACCTGTTATACCCTCTCACAACTGCCTCCCACCTGTATCACCTGTTATACCCTCTCACAACTGCCTCCCACCTGTATCACCTGTTATACCCTCTCACAACTGCCTCCCACCTGTATCACCTGTTATACCCTCTCACAACTGTCTCCCACATGTATCACCTGTTATACCCTCTCACAACTGCATCCCACCTGTATCACCTGTTATACCCTCTCACAACTGCCTCCCACCTGTATCACCTGTTATACCCTCTCACAACTGTCTCCCACATGTATCACCTGTTATACCCTCTCACAACTGCATCCCACCTGTATCACCTGTTATACCCTCTCACAACTGCCTCCCACCTGTATCACTTGTTATACCCTCTCACAACTGCATCCCACCTGTATCACCTGTTATACCCTCTCACAACTGTCTCCCACATGTATCACCTGTTATACCCTCTCACAACTGCCTCCCACCTGTATCACCTGTTATACCCTCTCACAACTGCATCCCACCTGTATCACCTGTTATACCCTCTCACAACTGCATCCCACCTGTATCACCTGTTATACCCTCTCACAACTGCCTCCCACCTGTATCACCTGTTATACCCTCTCACAACTGCATCCCACCTGTATCACCTGTTATACCCTCTCACAACTGCATCCCACCTGTATCACCTGTTATACCCTCTCACAACTGCCTCCCACCTGTATCACCTGTTATACCCTCTCACAACTGCCTCCCACCTGTATCACCTGTTATACCCTCTCACAACTGCCTTCCACCTGTATCACCTCCTAGATCTCACAACTGCCTCCCACCTGTATCACCTGTTATACCCTCTCACAACTTTCTCCCACCTGTATCACCTGTTATACCCTTTCATAACTGTCTCGTATATGTATCATC